>VZTM01011262.1:78310-142126 GCA_013400555.1 Jacana jacana | reverse complement strand
GCGGCCAGGCTGATGGGCGGGCGGTGGACTGCGGCTCCCGCCCTGCCCCGCGCTGCAAGATGGCCGACGTCCGCACCTTCCTCTCCCACCTTCCTCTCCCGCCTTCCCCGCGGCCTAGCCCCACGGGCACCCCGGCGCCGCCGGCTGAGGGCCGAGGGGGAGCCGCGGAAGGGCCTTTGCATGGCGGAGTCCGCTGCTGTGTCCACCCGGTGCTGCCCCAGGCGAGGCCTGGCCTCCGGCCTGCTACCTTCATCCCCTCGCCCTGTTAAAACCATCTAGGCCAAAGGCAACTCCCACAACCAACAGCAGTAGCAACAGCCACCACAGGCAGCGAGCCTGCTTGTGGGTTGATAATGAGTTTCTCAGCAAAATTGCCGCAAGCGAGGGCATTGCTTTTTCTTGAAGGTGCTCAGCATGGAAGAGTCTACCTGTGGGGTCTAGAGAACAAGTCCTGTGAGGAGATGCTGAGGGAACTGGGGGTGTTTAGTCTGGAGAAGAGGAGGCTGAGGGGAGACCTCCTTGCCCTCTACAACTACCTGAAAGAAGGTTGTAGAGAGGTGAGTGTTGGCCTCTTTTCCCAAGTGACCAAGACCAGGGGAAATGGTCTGAAGCTGCGGCAGGAGAGGTTCAGATTAGAGATCAGGAAGAATGACTTTACTGAGGCAGGTGGTCAGGTACTGGAACACCTGCCCAGGGAGGTGGTGGAGTCACCATCCCTGGAGGTATTTAAGAAACATGGACATGTGGCACTTCAGGGGCTGCTCTAGTAGCCAATATTGTATGGGGGTTTTTGTGGGTTGGACTCGATGATCACAGAGGTCCTTTCCAATCATGAAGATTCTCTGATTCCGTGAGATCTGTTTTCCTGGACATGGCCAGGCAAAAAGTTAACATCGCTGCTAGTTTCCTTTGAATCTAGGTTCAATGTGGTAAATGCAGATGGAAAGTTTTCCGTTTGAAGGGAAACATTGTATTTCAACATTTGCTCCAAATAAGTAAAAAAAAAAAAAGCCCAAACAACCTGCTGTTAAAAATAGCTAGTTTTCAACCCAAAGTATAATGTACCTAAATATCAACATCTTGTTTATAGTGTGTTTAGGACTGCTAACGTATATAAAGCTGTTAACCTTTTCCAAACGTTAACGGTGTTTCAAGTTGGTGGAGAGGAACCACCAAACTCTACAACTTCAAGTAAAACTCATTCCTACAGGAAAGGGGAAGCTTTCGTCATCCGAGTTGCAATAGTGATACATCAAACTGGGTCATAAAGCCCAGCAGGTCCCATACCTTGCTGTTAAAATGAAAAACACTCCAAAAAAAACCAAAACACACCCAGAAAAACAGGCCATTGCTCTCTTTTGTCATCGTCTGAACCAAAACCAGAGGACTTTGCCCTGTGCAGATGGGTGGTTCCTTTGTGCAGACCCTGTGCAAAATCCTCTGGTGAAGGGCTGGAGCTTGAGGGACACCAAACCTTCCTCAGCAGCCACAAGTATTTTCTAAACCAGTGTCTCAGCTCCCTTTGCCATTTAGACGGCGTTTTTTGAGGGGTAATGGTTTCAACCTGCAAGAGAGTAGATTTAGATGAGATCTCAAGAAGAAATTCTTTGGTGTGAGGGTGGTGAGACCCTGGCCCGGGTTGTCCAGAGAAGCTGTGGCTGCCCCATCCCTGGAGGGGTTCAAGGCCAGGCTGGAGGGGGCTTAGAACAACCTGGTCTGGTGGGAGGTGTCCCTGCCCAGGTCAAGGGGTTGGATGAGATGATCTTTAAAGTCCATTCCAACCCAAAGTACTCTGTTACTCTATGATTTCTGGTGGAAGACAACACAATAACTGAATGCTGTCACCTCCCCGCCATACCCCACTTCACACACAGCCCATACGGGCCAGTTCATACAGATGTAGATGTCCTAAGCACACCCTGACCGAAAGTGACTCATGCAAATCCCCTCATTGGACATGAGGAGTTTTACCTGCCTCAGAAATGGAAGATCATTGCCAGGACATCAGTTAGGGGCTGGTCTGGATCCTTGTCCTGCAGGTACAGACTATTCCTGGTGGTGAAGATGCATGGTTACACAGCATGACGTAGTGATTTCTTCTGAGAGTCACACATGGAGCTGCTTTCCACCGGCAAGACCATAGTTGCTGTCACATGAGTCTTCTTCCACTCAGAAGAGTGGAAATCTGATGTTTCTCCAGGTCAAGCTTCTTCCCACTCTTCCCTATCTCTCTCTGCCACCTGGCCTAGCCACAAGAGCTGTGGAGGTGGATAAAGCTTAGGAGTTACTCAAGTCAGAGAACTTAAGCCATGCTTTGTGTAGAAGAGTGTTTGCCCATTGTGGTTACGAGATGACTAACTGAAAAATCTGTTCCTTAAGGCTCTCAAATCCATCGGAGACGTTCATGGTGTGTTGATCGATGCCCAGACTCCAAGCAATCCCGTACCTTTTTAGTAGCTGGAGCAATTAACAACTGTTACGTATTACCATGGACTGCGGGAGTTTATCCATCAGTTCGGAGTCTGGGTGGAAATCCAAGGAGCTTCCTTCTGGAAGAGACATCCATCTTCATACACGGCCTCTGGGGATGTTTACCAGCCGATTCCTCACCTGACTTTTACATGCAACAATTGACCAGTTAATCTTTATATTCTTTCTAGGTTTAAAAATCAAGGTCAAGTCTTCTGGCACAAAATACTTTGATCTAAATTGCTTGGTTTGAAGTATTTTGTATGGTTTTTGCTCCGCTAGTTAACCAGCTGGGCTTCAAGTACAGACTGAACAAGATTTTCACACGACTGTCAGCAAAAAATATTTATCTTATAAAAAAAAAAGGAGCCAGACTGTGAAACCAAAACCATAGGAACAGAGGAGTTGAATTCAGGGTTATTTTTATCATTAAAAGAAGGAAAAAAAAAAAAAAAGGACAAATTCATTTTCAAGTTCATAGTCATCTTCTGAAAAGAAATTGAGACCAATACATACAATTTTTCTTTATACTTACTCATTAATTTGGGGAATTAATTCTGTTTTATCCCCAGAAACATGCATCATTCTCCTTGGCGCTCACAAGAGCGAGGCCGTCATTATCAGAAGGCTTTGTTTCACCGCACGCAAGAAGTTACAGATTTAACCTCAAGCTAAGTGTAGCACAGGGGATCTCAGTCAACTCACCCTTGAAGCTTCTATGGGTAAATCTAAATATCCTTGACAACTTCCCTCTAACATCTGTGAGTCTACAAGCCTTGGCACACGCCACTTGGAACTACTGCCGTCCTTAAAAATCGGTGAAGGGGTGAGGTCGAGTAGAAACCCCTGCAAAAACTTCATGTCTGCGGGAGGGTGAGGGTGTGGGGGTGTGTGTGTGTGTGTGTGTGTGTGTGTTCAGATCCAATCTCAATTCTTCCCCCCCCAGGACCAGCACAGGATATGTGCCTATAGTTCCAGCCTTTACTTGGTGTCTCACAAGACACACAAGTGGTGTTCCTCGGGGCTCAGTGTTGGGACTGTTTCTGTTAATTGCCTTTGCTGATGATCTTGACAAGGAGATAGAGAGNCAAGAGAGATCTGGAGGGGCTGGAGCGAGTGCAGAGGAGGGACATGTTGCTGGGGAAGGGCCTGGAGAATAAATCTTATGAGGAACTATTGAGGGAGCTGGGACTGTTTAGTGTGAGGAAGAGGAGGCTGAGGGGAGACCTCAGCACTCTCTACAACTGCTTGAAAGGACATTGTGGAGAGGTTGGTGCTGGTCTCTTCTCACAGGGAATTAGTGATAGAAGGAGAGGGAATGGCTGCAAGCTGCAGCAGGGTAGGGTTAGGCTGGACATTAGGAAAGAATTCTTCCCATCAGGAGTGGTCAGAGCCTGGAATGGGCTTCCCAGGGAGGGGGTGGACTCCCCATCCCTGACTGTGTTTCAGAGTTGATTAGATGTTGTAGGGAGAACTTCGTAGAGGCGGCTGATGGTTGGACTCAATGATCCCAAGGGTCTCTTCCAATCTAAATGATTCTGTGATTCTATGACGCTGTCTACCCCTTACCCGTAGGTACTCCTGCCAGTACGAGCCATGGCAGGGGGTGACTGGGAACCACAGCAGCAAGGAGGTGGCAGCAGACTGGTTGTGTTGAGGGATCACCTTCTAGGGCTGGGAGCTCTTCAGCAGCACTGCTCAAAACCTGCCCACTGCCTGGTCCTACTCGCCTCCTCAGGGCACAGCACAACTTCTCCCAAGGGGCAAAAACCCACCTGAAAGTGGTGATGAAGGAACTTAAAACCAAGTGGCAGGGAGCAGCCTGGTGTTCCTAGCAGGGAGCCTGGGACATGGGAGACCTCCATCCTGATCACCTTGGTGGCAAGGCATCAAAGCCAGATGTGGTTTCCCTCACCCACAGAGCTGATATTTTTTGTGAACCACTCAGTGTTCCTCACTGAGGGAGAGTGTGTCTGCATCCATCTCCATTCTTCCCAGAGAGGTGATGTTCCCGGGGGCAGGGAGCCTGGCCGTGCCAGCACAGCAGTATGTCAGCACTTCACGCCAGAGCTTTCTCACACATCAGTGCCATCCTCTGCAGAGGCTTCCCCAGGCCAACACCGGGCCCTCTGATTTATTTCTTGGCTGAACACAGGCGGCTGTCACTATCACTTATGCGCTTGCAGATCTATTAGCGCTTCTAAACATAATCAGCCTATTGCATCCTTACCTCCAATTATTCTGCACTTGCATCTATTGACATTTGGGCATGAAGAAAAGGCTCTTTTTTTGTTTTGCTTTGTTTTGTTTTTGTTCTGGTTGCAGCAGAAGACAGATTGACTGATGCAGACATCAGCAACATAACCAGCAGCTTCAAACGAGCCATCAATATCAACAGAGCAACTGTGAGGAAGCTCCCTCCCGTAGACAAGTCAGATGCATCTCTTTCCCAAAGGATTTTATAATCCTTTCTAAGACCTTGAGCCTGCAGTCGGCTCACCGCAGGCTCATGGCAGCACTGCCAGGATCTGTCCTAAAACTGGAGGTTCCAAGCTGTCAAGCCAGTGTACAGGCTTTATAACGAAGAAAGAATTCCTGTGCCATCGCATGGCAGAGCAGCAACGGTGCCGCACGCGTCGAGGGCGGCTGTGTTCTTAGCTCTCCCCATCTCTTTGGAAATCAGTTGTGTTTGCTCAGAGGAATGGGGAGAGCATTTTGGAGCAAGCTTTGAAGAGGGACAGGAGGAGAGATCGTCATCACAGGCCACTCAACTGCAGCCACTTCTAGGGGCTTTCCCAGGATGGGCCATGCCCCAGGGACACAGCATTTGGTGGTCATCCCAGAGGGTGGTGCTGGATCGCACCTGGGCTCACCTCTGTACAGGCACCCAAATCAACTTCTTGGTTCACACAACATGAGACCCAAGAGAACAAGCCCAGTGGTTCCAAACCAGTTCAGACATCTAAGCTTGAATACAGCAGGACCAACACCAAAGGTATTACCAAAGGAGATCTCATTGCTTGCCCCAGCACAGGTCACTGTGACTCTCCAGCAATTCCAGACCCCAGAGACAGAACTGCTGGGCAGATCTGTGCATACCAATCCCTGATATTCTGTGATTCTGTGATACCTTTAGAGCTGCATGTCCAGAGGACCAAGAAGAAGAGCAGAAAGCTTCCATGAGACAATCCTTCCTACCCAGAGCAAGCCTTAGGCTACAGAGGCACAGCTGTGCTTGCTCAGGCTGCAGGGCTGGTGGCCACGGCAGCCTTTGTGCACAGTTGGCCTGAG
This sequence comes from Jacana jacana, assembly GCA_013400555.1. Lineage (NCBI taxonomy): Eukaryota > Metazoa > Chordata > Aves > Charadriiformes > Jacanidae > Jacana > Jacana jacana. Next base: position 136,366 of record VZTM01011262.1, on the reverse strand, counting down.
AAGGCAAGAGCACAAGAACAGGCAACACTTTCCCAAGCACTCACCCAGACCCACCTGGTTTGGGGTGTTCCCACATCCAATGCAATTCACCAGCTTGGTAGCCCTCAACAGATCTTGCTTCCAAGTTACTTCTCCAGCCTCCCCTTGAGCCTACACAAACTTTCCAGGGTGTTCTTTAGCACAGAGCTGCAGAGATGCCTCTCTGGTCCTTGATGAGCCATTCCCAGCACCTTTTCCCTCCACCCTTTTCCCTCAAAAGGCTCTTGCCCAGGCCCTTCTCAGAGGGGTACTAATGTGCAGGTTAATGAGGAATCTCATTACCCTCCCGTGACCACCCAGCTGCTACAGGGGAGATGTCTATCATGATTCTCTGCCACCATTTGCCATGAGCAGAATAGGGCAAGCAGCAGAGCTGACCCCTCCCCAAGCCCACCAGTGGCCATGGATGTGCCACGGACCTGCATCTCCAAAACTCACAGGCAGTGAGGAGACCCCAGCCCCTGCCAGGAGAGCTATGAAGCCACTTTAGGTCTTGCTGGGGATTTGGCCTGTTAAGGCTGAGACACTCCCTGGCAGTGTCCTCACGACCTACAGCACCCCAGCACACTCGCCCCAACTCACCCCGGAGCCTCCAGCATCACTGCTGCCCACCAGCTCACTCATCAGCGGCACCGGCACACCGCTGGCCTGTCTCTGGGTTAAGTAGTTCTAATCAATGGGATCACTGGTTGACCCATTAACAGGAGAAAATAACCCAAGAGATGGGAAAGCACATGTACATTGTGTGCAAGTTACAGGGGAGAGACANTTCCTCTCTTCCTCCCTTCCTTCCTTGTTGTGTACAAGTTATACAGGAGAGATAGGGGCATATATACAAGTTTCCTTCCTTCCTCCCTTCCTCTTCCTTTCTCTATAAAAGTTATATGGGGGGAAGAGAAGCCGCAGCTGATGCTGAAACAACTNTCTTTCTTTCTTTCTTTCTTTCTTTCTTTCTTTCTTTCTTTCTTTCTTTCTTTCTTTCTTTCTTTCTTTCTTTCTTTCTTTCTTTCTTTCTTTCTTTTCTTTCTCGCATGTTGTATGTTATATACAACTTAAATGGGAGAGATAGGGGGATATATAACNGGGGGGAAGAGAAGCCGCAGCTGATGCTGAAACAACTTGCAGACACCATAAATAAAAGTCACTGCGCTCTCAAGCGGCTGCCACCCCTGGGAAGGCTCCAATATCCACTGGGCTGAGAAGGAGCCTGTGCAGAAACCTGTGCTGCCTTCTCACTGGGACTGCAGGTATTTTGGGTCAGAAAAGAATCCTCCGGGCTGTCCTCCCCCACACACCCTCCGGGACACGGGGGCAGTTACTGTGGAGAGGGCTGGAAACCAGCCTGAACCTTGGTTGTATCTCAAATCGAGTTGGACTTGGCCGTCAGCTGAACTTTTCCAAAATAAAGATGAAAATCAACCGCCCAAAGAAGGAGGAAGCCCTCAGGTGTGGCTGCCTGAGCAGTTTCCTCCCTTTGCTGTAGCATCAGGGGCAGGAGGTTTCTGCACGACCCCTCGAGCTGCAACCCACAACCCGTGGCTGCTCCGAAAGGCTTTGCAAAGTGTTTCCTCACAAACGCTCTCGGGTTTCTCTGAATAAAAGCCCAGATGCTGTTTATGCTGTTCTCCAGCATCTCGGTGCACTCTGGTGTTTTTGTTTTTGGGTGGTTTTTTTTTTAAATGATTTGAATCAAAGCTCTCATTCTTTAATTAAACTTCATTTAGCCGCCATCTGCCTGGGATCAAAATGGCTTCATGTTTTGCAACTCTTAATGAGGATTGTTATTGGATTTGTAAACACATAAACAAGAACAGAAAAAAAAAACACCAAAAACAAACTCCGCCAAAGTCTTTGAAAAGTAATGAATGAGAGACACGGCTCAAGTGTTAAGATCTGTGCCTTCGCGCCTCTAATTGTAACGGAGCACAGCCTCTCAGCAGATAATCACGTTGCCCACCAAACCTGGGTGTAAAAATACCCTGCACGTGCAGGATCACGATTAGGGAGGCGGCGAGAATGACAGTCAAGGGAAAACAGCGATAAAGCCGGATGTGTCACTTCTCCAGAGTGAGAAGGGTCAGCGTTCCCGGGCCACAAGCAAACACAGGCGCCAGGGGCAGGAGTTCCCCACCCTGGCCATAGAAAACGAAAAGCGCCTGTTGTAGCCCTGAAACTCCCTGAGATTACAGCGGGAATTACTGCTCTTCACTCCCAAAAATATATCTGTTACCAGAACCCGACAGCCTCACAACCCAACCTGGGGAGAATCCAGGCGTCCATGGAGCTTCCCAGCTGAGCAGCCGGGGCCGGGCAGGAGCTGCCCTTGGGTGAGTGAAGCCTGGGGCACAGCAGGGCTCCAGTTAATCCAGAAATTTAGGGAAGAAAACCTGAGCCCAGGGCTTTGGCTCAACCTCTGCGGTAGCAGCTCAGCAGCCTCCTCCTGCCCTGTCTCCATATCCAGGCTCAGAGCCGGGGCTGAGGGAGAGGGAAGAGGCGGAGGAGGGAAGCAGCCCTCCGCTGCCCTCCTTGCTCAGCTCCCATCCCACCCCGCTTCCCTTCCATTTACTGCCATTGCCGTTGTGTTCCGCTTTCTGAACTAGCTCATTAGTCCCCAGCGTAGTTCCTGTGCCCTAATTTAACTCCGCTGCCCCGCGATCCCCCCCGCCTTTTGGTGACAGTAATTAGGGCCCCATGCAGGGCACAGGCCCGCACCCCACAAGGATCCTTCCCTGCTGGCAGGGTGCTGGCACCAGCACAGACCTGGGGCAGCCTCAAACATCTCCACTCATTACCGAACCGCGCTGCTGCCTTCGGTGCTGCGGCATCAGACCTTTATTGGGTTTTTTTAATGGCAAAAATAAGGGGGAAAAAAAAAAGAAAGTTCAAACTGTAATGAGTGTGCCCTCTTAGGAGACGCTGCCTCGGTGGGGTTTGATCTGTGAATAAGCCCCTTTCAGACATTTTTGGAAGAGAAGATTGTATTTTTACCTCCAAATCATGTGTCTGTGTTTCCTAATTGGAGATGCCACAGGTTTGAGCATCAGGCAGAGACATGAAAGGCTTAAGATTTTGACGGCAACTGCTCAGACGTCAAACTGTATCTCTAATTGGGGTCACTGCTGCAGATCTTTGCCCTTCTTTCGGCTGCCGCCTTTGTGCCGTCTCCTACGTTTCTTTGGGCTTTTATTATCTCATGTGAACATTTGCATCTAACTCCAGAGCAAATGCAAGTCCTGAGCCAGAAAATAAAACTGCAGCTGCCTTGAAACACTTCTACCCACCATCACAACCCTCTGATGGCCTGAAAAGACCAGGATTTGAGTGGACTGAAATCCCATAAAACACACAAAGCAGCACATTCCACTCAGAAAAGCTGCCACAGAGATCCTACCTCTGCTACCTCCCACCCTCCAGCAGCCCCCAACCACTGCTTTTGGGACAGGTTTGCTCCATCACCCTCCTGCAGCCTGGAGGGATGCCCAGCAACAGTCACCCTACGGTGACACTGCGTGTTACTGCTTGGGATGGCAACAAAGCCGCAAGCCCTGGAGCTTCTTGCTTCACTGGTGGCTGGTGCTGGGCTGTGTTTACCCTCACACAAGCTGGGGTGTTTCTTCTCCTTGGCTTCTCACGCCGGCACCAGCTCCTGCCACTTCATGCCCGTGTGCAGCTCTCCACAGACACGCGTGGTGGTTTGGAATAGTGGTCGGTGCCATTAGGTTCTGCTGCCAAACTAGGAGTGGAACAGAGGTAAAAACTGCAAGGATTTCAAGTAACATCCCTCGGTTTACTGGGTTGTTTCTGACATGGGGTTCAGCGCGCCCGGCAACGCCGCTTGCAGCTCCTGGTCCAGCGTTATGGAACCTGTGGAGCATCAGAGGGATCGGCCTGTACCTGCTGTGGGAGCTGCCCCCCACGTAAGGCGTCAAACCCTTGTAGAAAATTGTCAATAGTGAAGAACTCCAAATGAAAAGCTTTTCCTGGTTCAGAAGCTGGTTTAAAATGCTCGCAACCGAAATCGCTTCTGTGCCCTTCTGAATCCAGGGTGGCTGGAGGCCAGACATGAGAGGGTTTGGGGAAACTCGCTCATCGAGGCGGCCCAAAACCCCCTTTCCCTCTTCATCCAAACCTGCTCCTGCTCCGGAGCAAAGAGGGCTCAAGGGGGCAGGTCTCTGGTGCTCGGAAGGGCTGGTTCTCTCACCCATCACCACTCCCACAGCTTTGCAAGTCAACTTCTACGCCTTTGATTTAAATTGAAGACATAGGTGGCAAATGAAGCATTAAAGCATTAAACCTCTTGGTTTCCAGCACAGGTGGCACTAAGGATTTTGTTGAGCAGCCAAAGCATGACAGGGTCTCTCCAGGGGTGCCCCCTGACCTGCTCTCACCTAGAAATGCTATTTATCAATAACATACGAAACAAAGTAAGTACTTTTAAGAGCAAGGCAACACTTTTTATTTTTATTTAAAAAGGCCTTGATGGCAGGAATATAGTGTAAAAATCATTGGAAAAACTAAAAGGCATTGATACATATTGGAATATACACTTTTTACATAAATTACATTTATTTATTTTTTCATTTGAGGTTCTTATTCGGTATTGAGGTCTAATAGTTAATAGGTCCTGGGATCTGGACGTTTAGACCACCATAGTCTAACATGTACATGTTCATGGGCCATTGCTGAAAGAGAGGGAGAGAAAAAGAAGGCAAAAGTCTCTGTTAGGGCACGACACAAAACCATGCATACGTCACATCTCTGACATGTTCCGACACGGGCTCTCGCTCCTTCTTTCCAAACAATATAAAAGAACCAACCCCAAACCAAAATACCACCAGCAAACCTGACAAAAAGGAACTTCTATGTTTATATTTCTCTTGTGGTTTGTTTTTTGTTGTATCTTAGAAGCATTTGGTGTCATCCACAACTGAAGCCAAGCCCTGAGGGAGAGCAGTTGGATGTGTCTCCCTGATTTTATTCCTTATTTTCCCAGTTTCACTGCAGACCAGAGCTCTGCTCCTGGGATGGAGCTGGAGCTCTGCGTTGCTCCCAGGATGGAGCTGGAGCTCTGCATTACTCCCAGAACAGAGCTGGAGCTCTGCAATATTCCCAGGATGGAGCCAGAGCTCTGCATTGCTCCCAGGACGGAGCCAGAGCAATGCTCCCAGGATGGAGCCAAAGCAATGCTCCCAGGATGGAGCCGGAACAATGCTCCTGGGATGGAACAGGAGAGATGCTCCTGGAGCAGCTCAGACCTTGTGGAAAGTGCAGGGGAACTGCCGGATCCTGCCGAGGTGCCACCACAAGCACCAAACCAGTGTTTCAACCCAGTGGGGTCGGGGGACTCGCTGGAGCCTGTCTCGTGTGCGGCTCCCACTAACACTGAGCATCCCCCCCCAGAGGCACTCGGCAGGATCGATGCCAGAGATCCCTGAGGGGCGGCAGACACTTGGCTCCGCTGACACCCCCCTCCAGACAAACCCAGCAGGAAAGGGGACCCCCAGAGCTGCGTTCCCCTCCTTTGCCAAACCTGCTTGTGCCATTTTATGTCACACTTTAGAGTGTTTGTCAGGCGGAGGGAGGTGGTGACGGTTGAAGGAGAGCAGAGAGCAGCATCCTGAAGCAGAAAGATAGGTAGGCAGTAACCCCCCTAATATCTGGAAGGCTTTACCACAAGTGAGATCTGATTTGTTGATGATGTAGACTCCATATTGGAAGAGGAGGAAGAGGAAGATGAAGAAGAGGAAGATACCGAGTTCCCTTCGGAAATCCTCTTCCGCTTCCGTTTGGGAACGCTGGCATCTTTCTCTGCAGGGAGAGAGGGGAAGGCATAAGGTGTCCGAGCCCTGCAAGTTGTTCCTAAACGTGGGGACCCGTCCCCCTCTGGCCATCCCCTGTGCCACCATTGGTGACACAGACTTGGCCTCCAGGACCTGGCACGGTGAAGAAAATCCCCTAAATCATTGAACATTAAAACTCCAGCGCTTACAGAGCCTGATATCGCCAGATTTGTGTCACTGCTGGATGCTGTGGGGCTGTGAAGGTGCCAGCTCTGATGACAAATCACAGAATCACAGAATATCAGGGATTGGAAGGGACCTTGAAAGATCCAATCCCCCTGCCAGAGCAGGAACACCTAGAGCAAGTCACACAGGAACATGTCCAGGCGGGTTTTGAATATCTCCAGAGAAGGAGACTCCACAACCTCCCTGGGCAGCCCCTTCCAGTGTTCCCTCACCCTGAAGAAGTTTTTTCTCATATTTAAGTGGAACCTCCTCTGTTCCATCTTGCACTCATTTACCCCTTGTCCTATCAATGGATGTCACTGAGAAGAGCCTGGCTCCATCCTCCTGACACTCACCCTTTACAGATTTATAAACATTAATAAGGTCACCCCTCAGTCTCCTCTTCTCCAATCTAATGAGACCCAGCTCCCTCAGCCTTTCCTTGTATGGGAGATGCTCCACTCCCTTCATCATCTTGGTAGCCCTGCCATGGACTCTCTCAAGCAGTTCCCTGTCCTTCTGGAACTGAGAGGCCCAGAACTGGACATGATATTCTAGATATGGTCAATATATCTCCATATATAAAGTTTCTCAAGCATCTTTTTTTCCACATCAGGTTGCAGGCATGCTCTTGGCCTGCCACATCTCTCTCCTCCTCTACCTAGCCACCCATTGTCATAAATCTAATAGGTTCCTAATTATCTCTGGGGCTGCTATTTCTGACACATTTCATTAAAACTGGCTGAGATTTATTGGAGAGGACAGGATAGAGAGAGAGAAACGTGTCTGCAGCCATCACAGAAACCTTGTTTCCTTAGACCCAACTGCTGAACGATGGCTCAAATGCAGGGCTTTAACCAGTGAACTGGGAACGCTGGTTTTTCTAGCTCATAGTGAGTAAATTGCTAACGGGAAAGGGATAATCAAATCCTCCAGAATGTGCTGAAAGTTTCAGTCTAAGCCCAGCTCACAGAATTGGGGTTGTCTGAGAGGATGGTTTGCTTCTGAGCAAAGGCTGAGTTGACTTTTTCCAGGCAGGATCTTCTCCCCAGGCTCTCCTGGGGATGCAGGTGATTCAAATGCTCTCCCCTTGCTCCCCATCAGGTTTGCCCATATATTCTCTCTGCCACGGGGCAGGGAAAGCTGCAGTTATTTCTTACCCCTCTGCTTACCTGTTTGTTTGGCCTCAGTGCAGATTTCGGCAAACGGCCTGTGTAAGAGACAGAGGGGTGAGAGCAGGCAGACACCATCCCCCATGCGCCTGTCCTCGCTGGGACACAGCCCCAACCCTGACCCCACGCTGCCTCCTCCGACACCCCTCTGCATGGGGATGGGACATGGAGCCTCCCACCGCTCCCCAGAGGAAAACACCCCAAAATATCTCAGCTGGGGCTCTGAGGTGTCCCGTTATCTGGCTCCACACCATGCTCCTGTCCAGTATCATCCTCTCAAGCTGTACAAGAAAGAGGGGATAAACCATCCCCCCTAACACTTTGCTGTGCCCACCCATGGCCAAACACGTCTCTGCAACACAGGACAGCAGATGCTGGGGGTGGAGCAGGTCCTCTGTGGGCACACAGTGGTGTCACCCTGCTCCGGTGGCCCCAAGGAGCAATGTGGCCCCCTCCTGTGGCTGGAAAATCAAGGGCAACACTTAACAGAAACCTTCCCCGATCACAGAGCTGGGAAAACTTACTGGAGCTGGTTTATAATCACCATCCGGATGCTCTCCCGGGCCTTCAGGATCTTCTCCAACCGATGGATGTCATAGGTATTGGGGTTTCTGAAAGGGATATCGTCCGGCAACCCGGTAACCTCCACAGCGTCAGGACTGTCCCTGATGAGTTTATAGGGCACCATGACGGGACGGTTCAAGCCCAGAGCCTCTCCTGTAACAGCAGAGCAGAGGACAATGCACCGGCTTTACCCCACAGGGCTCTGGATCCAACCAACTGAAGGACCAAGAGCCCTGGGAGAACTTTGGACAGCTGTGGCTGCCATGATGCCCAACCTTTGCTGCAGCCACAGTCCTCCTGGGTGTTTCACGACTGCTTGCCCAATTCATTGCCTGTTTCCTTAGCCTCCTCTTAGGATCCTGCCAGGAGCCTCAGTGGAGGGCTGTTTTACAGCACCAGCACTTGCACCCCCATCTCTGCTCTGTGTAAAGCCCATCACCACGCTTGCACCAGCCGGTGGCTGGGCCAGGAGAGTGGGAGAGAGCCTAGGAGAGAGGGAGAGGTTTGCCCATCCCCTCTCGCCTCCAGCTGTCAGCAGGTTTGGTGGTCACTGGGGTGGAGATCACAGCCATCACTCCTCATTACATTGTTCCTGCCTGTGTTTTGCACTACTGTATCCTGTTGGCCTCCACAACAACCTAAGGCAGTGAAATACCACAATTTAATTCCTTGCTGCGTTAAAAGTCTTTCCTTCAACATGATTTAAACCTGCTGCCCATCTCTCTGAGTACCCTTTTAGTTCCTGCACCATGGGGAGCAGACAATGTCCCTCCTGTGCTGGTCCTGACTGCAAGGGCCTCCTCTTGCCTGGTGTCTCTGCAACCCCCAAGCCTGGAGGTGTGAGCTGCTCCTGCCACATTCCTGGCTTTCCTCACAGGGAGTTTGTCCCTACAGCCTACCTGGCACCTTGAGCTCCATAAACTGTGCCAGGAGATCTGTGGAGATCTGCTGTGGGCTCAGTGCCCCTGTGGCCTGAGAACTGCTGAGGATGCTCAGAGCAGCCTCCCTGAGGGGCTGACACCTGCAAGGTGGCAAATCTACCCCAAAGCAGTGAGCAGCAACCCAAACCAGACAGGCTTTGCAGGAAGGGAGGGAAGTCACATTTCCCTGCTGCTTTGCTATCATTTTGGCTATTTTCCTTCTCCTTCAGGTAATTATTTTGAGGAGAGTGGCAAGACACTGCACCAAACAGTGGGGTGCCAACAAGCTGCTGTGGCCCAGTTGCAGGGATCTCAGGCATTGATAAATAACCACCCAGCACTTAGATAAGTCCCCAAACGGGGACAGCCATGAGCAGTGGCAGCTTGTACCCATGAGGCTGAGAAAGGTGATGCCACTCGGGGCCATGCATCCTGGCTCTGGTTCTTATGCTCCCCACACTGAGCTGCTATTTTCCCAATGCTGGGTGGAAGAAGGGCTTTGGTTGGCAGCACAAGGAGCCTGAAAATGGCATTTTCACACCTTTTTTGGTCTCCTGAACTTCCCTTTCTGCTGTGGCTCCAGCCATGCTCAACATCAAGCTGCGGGTCCAGCCTTGTTCCCAGCCCAAGCAGGCAGCGCCGGCAGGCACAGGGTGGACATGCTCAGCCCACACAGCACGGCTCATGTTCAAAACACATCAAAGGCCAACACCAGACGGAACAAAATCCTGCTCCTGGGCTGCATTTTAACATCCTCCTTCTGCTCGCCAAGGAGGAGCCATCAACAAGAAGGTCACGGTCCCACCTGCCAGGAGCGAGACTCAGGAGCGTCCCTGGGGACGGGCTGTCACGTGAAGCAGTGGGACAAAGCCTGTGCTGCAGCAGGCTGCTGGGTGCTCGGCCTATAAATAGAGGCCTTCAGTCAAATTAATTTTAACTCTGGCTGCTGTCAGCAAAACCAAACCCGCCTGGCGGTGCCTGCGGACGGGAGACTCACCGTATTTTTCATTGAAAAGCTCTTTCACTTGCTCTCGGAGAATCACCTTCTCCCCGAGCCTGTTGGCATCATCCTCATCTGCAAAGCAAAAAAAAAAAAACCAGACAGGGAATAAAACACCCTGTTTCTTTCTCATCCCCTGGAAAACCCATTCTGCTGCCATGAGGCATGACCGTGTCTCTGTCCCCATGCCCCCAGCACGGTGTGGGGACACCTTGGAGGTGGCTGTTCTGTGCTTGCACCTTGCGCTTTAGAGCTGTGCAAAGTAGCTCTAAAATGCTGCCAAATCTGCATTTGCCACACTCTGCCACGGCTGAGAGCATTTTACATCCACTTTGTGGTTCTGTAAATGACTGCAAAATATGCAAAGCAACGGAGACTCAGGCCCTTGGTGCCACGAATGCTCCCACAAGTGATATCAAGGAATGAGATAGCACTTTTATAGCTGGGCTCCTAAGTAGAGTATTGTTTTATAATGTGCCATATAATCAGCTTGGCTTTACTAGCTTTTTTAATTAACCTCATTGTGCCAAACAGTTTCTCCTCCGTTGTCTCATTTCAAATGATGTGCCTATGGTGGTAGACTTTTTTTCTCCCAGCTATTCAACATCCTTTGAGGGGGGGGGAGGGGGGGACACACAACAGGAAAAACAACTGGGGTCAGAACTGGCCCTATTTGGTCTTTTTTTCACCCTGCTGGTACAAAGCACTGACTGAATGACCCTCATCCACCTCTCACTGGGGTCTCCCCTCCAGCCCCAAGCCAGCCTGAGGATCCTCCAGAGAGGAGGCATCACCACCACGAGCCTCACAGCAGCCCAGGCAGGCATTTCACCCATACCACGGGTTGGAAGTCCAGGAATGTTATTTAAAACATCAAGGTGAGTGAGTGCTGCAAACCTCAGCATGAGGTACCCGAGCACCCTCTACCCTCCTGGCTGCAGCTATTTCATTTGATTCAGAGCAATCACGTGATATTTGCTTCTCATTTTGAGCAATCTCAAGATTTTGATGGCGGTTTTAAGCAACTGTGTTTAAACGCAATCTCAAAACCTGATGTGAGTCCCTGCCTCTGAGTCCCCCCCACTCCCGTGCGGGGTCCCAGAGCAGAAATATCATGCCTCAGCCACTCTGATGCTGAGGGTCCTGGAGAGAAGCTGCCACCCTTAAATCTTCACACCTTTCTGCTGCAGGGTACGGCCTCCACATGGAAAACATGATTATTTTTTTTCTGGGTATAACTAGGAAAAACTTAAGGGGGAAGTTTCTGCGAAGGAACCTCAGGGCCACATTGTGCTTCAAATCCAGAAATGGCAATAAAGCAAGCTTGAAAGGGATGGAGCGGAAAACAAATGAAATAGAAGAAAAATAAAATGAATGTCACCGAGGAGCTCTCATTTCAAGCACCAAGACCTTGTCTTGTGGTGCTGCTCCCCAGGCCACATCAGGCCAGTGGGGGCAAAGCCTGTGGGCTCCCTCTGTGACTTCCTTGTCATTGATGCTCAGTTTCTGGGCTGTATATACACACCCGCAAGGATGTGTAGATGGTAGCAGACAAAGAAACACCCAAAATTAAGTGCTGTCACTCATTTAATTCCCTGGGACCGAAAAACACAGCAGCTCTTTCCTTTCTGCTCATGCCCTGACCAACCCCAGTGCAAGAAACAAGATCCCAAGGAGGGATATTTCCTCCTTGTGGTGGACAGGACTCCCAAATTCCCATCCAAAGACTCGGATGCCATGGAAAACCTGGAACTGAGCATGTATAACAGAGAAGCCAGAGAGGAGACTCTGGCCAGTGGTGCTGCTTCCTGGGGACCTGCCCCTCCATCCCAGGCATCCAGCTCCAGGCAAGAGGGATCTCCATCTACCTTTGATTTTACCCATCTGGGTTTGGGAAATAATCAGACTCAAGGAAGCCACTGGCACCTCTGGAATGTGCCAAGTCCTTTCTATAAAGCAGATTTCTGCAGGCTGCCGGCTTCAGCTCTGTGTTATTGTTTTGTTTGGGTTTTTGTTTTAAATTAAAAGAAGTAGCCAGGTGATTGACTTATTTTTCTTCCTAGTCCTACTTCCCTGGAGTGAGGACCTCTGCACTCCATAGGCATTTATGTACAAGAGGTTACATTTTTAAAGCATTGCTTGCTCTTTTCCGATAGGGCTTGTCAGAGCTTGACATTTCTGTTAGAAACACCAAGTCGTATTTAGTAGGGATTTAAAATGGGGTGTAGGTGTCTGCTGTTGGACAACAGGATTTGAAACACTGCCTATTCTTCTAGGCACTTTAAAACACCACGACAAAACCAAATCCAGGGTATCCCACGGATCGATAATGGTTCTGTCTGGGTTCGTGATGCCACATGCAGAGCCCTGATCTCGGCCGGGTAGAACCTTCCTCCTCCCCGTGCCACTGCCAGCATCCCAGGGTGCTGCTCCATGCAATGTACCTCCTCCACCCAGCCACCACGCTCAGAGTAACACCCTCCCATTAGCCAAAAGCCTTCTGAAGCCTGTTTCATCAGGGAAACAACCGCTGCCCAACATGTCCCACTGGGAAAGGGGCTTGGGACCCTCCTCCAGGCAACCCCAGTGGTGTCACAGAAGCACCCGGCTGGGATGGGCTGATCCTGATCCTATAGCAGTCAGGATCTGGCCCTGAAGCATAAGAGGATAAATACACACCTCTTCTCCCACCTCAATGGGTACAATTAATTTATACCCCAGTGTAAATCTGGAATAAACCCTCTGACTTTATTGAGGCAATCCACAGTAAGTCAGGTTTAAATAGAGTTTGAATTAGCTCAACATATGCACGTTTTCAAAGTGGAGCTATAAACTTGAGGAAGCAGGCAATTAACAGCAGGACACACAGCCAGAATCCCAGCTGATGGGACTAAGGCTGGATATGCTGGAGGTACGCCATGTCCTACCACAGGTACAGGCAGGTCAGCTCTTCTGCACTGCTATAAATCACAGAATCACTGAATATCAGGGATTGGAAGGGACCTCAAGAGCTCATCTAGTCCAATCCCGCTGCTGGAGCAGGAACACCTAGAGCAGGTCACACAGGAACGCCTCCAGGTGGGTTTTGAATGTCTCCAGAGAAGGAGACTCCACAACCTCCCTGGGCAGCCCCTTCCAGTGTTCAGTCACCCTCGCTGTGAAGAAGTTTTTCCTCATATTTAAGTGGAATCTCCTATGTTCCAGCTTACATCCATTACCCCTTGTCCTATCACTGGATGTTACTGAGAAGAGTCTGGCTCCATCCTCCCGACACTCACCCTTTACATATTTATAAACGTTAATAAGGTCACCCCTCAGTCTCCTCTTCTCCAAGCTCAAGAGACCCAACTCCCTCAGCCTTTCCTCATATGGGAGATGCTCCACTCCCTTCATCATCTTGGTAGCCCTGCCCTGGACTCTCTCCAGCAGTTCCCTGTCCTTCTGGAACTGAGGGGCCCAGAACTGGACACAATATTCCAGATGGGGTCTCACTGGGGCAGAGTAGAGGGGGAGGAGAACCTCTCACGACCTACTGACCACAGCCCTTCTAAGACACCCCAGGATGCCATTGGCCTTCTTGGCCATGGGGCACAGTGCTGGCTCATGGGCATCCTGCTGTCCACCAGGATCCCCAGGTCCCTTTCTCCTACACTGCTCTCCAACAGGTCATTTCCCAACATGTACTGGTACCTGGGGTTGCTCTTGCCCAGATGCCAGACTCTACACTTTTCCTTGTTATATTTAATTAAATTTCTCCCCGCTCAGTATATATGTTAAACCCCAGAGCCTACATGATCACAGACCAACCCTGGCCCAGAGTTTGTGTTAAAGCAAAGCAATAAAAACCACAACCCAACTCCCTCCAAGTTCTCCTTGTGGATGGCAAGTGGATTTTTTGTAATAAACTAACTGCCCGGACACATGGATGAACGGAGGGTAACGTGGCAGGTTGGTCTGTCTGGAGCAGAACCAGCACCAATGCCCAGGGACTGCAGCACCGGGGCTCAGAAATGCAGAGAGGGTTAATAACAATAAAATAGTGTTAAAACACATTCTGCATTGTTCAGTTCTTGGTATCACAGGAAAAGAGAGCAGAGAGGAAAAAAAAAACAAAAAATACCTGAAATTTGGGGGTTTAAGACATTTTCATTCCCATATTAAAATGCAAGTGCATTTCTTGTCTGCTACCATCTACGATGCATCAACTGAGCTACGTACCATTCAAGGCAGCGTAGGCTTTTTCCAATGATGTTATCCGTCTAGGGGCTACAGTGCAAGTTAAAAGAAGACAAAAACAAACAAACGAGAGAAAAAAAAAAAACAATAAAGAAAAAATAAAAAAAAAAGGAGAGAGAAAGAAAGAAAGAGCCATGAGTGCTGCAGCTTGGTTTCTTGGTCACAAATAAAAGCAAAACCCAGGGTGACACTGTCCCTAGCAGCTTAAACTTCCTCCAGTCCCAAGGCCCCTTGGCACAGAGACGCTCTCGTTAGCTAAATAACTGCCTGGTGGGCTGGGCTCTCCACCACACCCCAGGCACCCGTTTTGGGATGTGCTTGAGCTCATGAGCATCCCCCTCCCGAGCTCCTCCTGAGCAGTTGGAGGCCCAGGGACACACGGCTGAACTACAGCATTTCCAGCATGTGCCAATGCAGCAGTGATTGTGCTGCATGGCCACGCTGGAGGAGGAAATAAAAATATCTGAGGTTAAAGCAGATGGAAAGCTAACAGGGAAGCTGTGTCAGTTCTGCAGCAACGGCATGGGGAACAGGAGAAAAAGAGGTCCCTAAGGAGATGCTGGTGCTTGCCACCACCTCCAAAGTGATGAGCGATATCAAAAAGAAATTAATTTCCTGGGGAAAAAGCAGCAGCAAGGGGGCTAGGGCTGGATTCGCATGATGGGCAAAAGGGGGAAAGAAGCGGCTCATCATGCCGGAGCAGCAGCCCTGGGGAGAGCTGGTGAGAGGTGGGGGGACAGGGACTGCGGGTCACGTCACTGGGGAGGCACTCACTGCCAAATTACAGACTGGTGGGGATGGGAGGAAAGAGCAGGGGGGTGTGTGTCCAAATATGCTGAGCAGAGATACAAGCAATGTGGAGCAGCTCAAAGCACGCATAGAACATTTCAAGCAGGCTCAGGAAAGCGGCCCTCTCAGCCCTTCAGTTCAGTGGCACCAAAGGAACAGAAAACCATGGGGTTTTGGCACAGGGTAGCTGCAGGCACTGACGTTTCGGCACTGATCAGGGTGCTGAGATAGGGCTGCAGGTGGACAAACCCTGCTGTAAGTGGCTGGTGGCCACAGCACAGCCACTCGCTGCCACACAGCAGAACCTTGCCAGGAAATTAGTGATGCTGCCCATCACCTGGTCCCCTGAGTCACTGTGTGACACCCTGCCAGGGCGGATGCCCTGTAAGCAGCACCCATCCCCTTGTCCTTTGAACCACTGGGGACTCCCCGCGGGCAGCACCCACCGTGCAAAATGTTTAGAGAAACGCGCAATGCGAAGGGGAGGAGATGCAGGTGGGTCACGTCGGTGCAGGGAAAGCCAAGCCAAGAGGGAACAAGGTCCTGGCCCAGCTCCCATGGGACAAGGAGGAACGCAGGCAGAGCACAGGCAGGAGTGCAGGCAGGCAGTGAGGGAGAGAAGGACACAGCAGCATCTTTCCAACATGAATCAGAAACAGTTTAAGAAGGGCAGCACGGCCTTTCATTTGCTTGCTGGCATTTGCAGCCTTTCAGGTGAAGATTTCAAGGTGCTGTTATGAAATCACACTGATTAAGAAAGATAATTAAAATTTCTTGTCCTGGTAACCCACATATGCTGCTTGGCCTCATCCCACCAGGCTCACGGCTGCCGTGCTACGTGGCACAGAGGGCATCCCTAAGTGCTGGACCGCAGTTGGGATGGAGCTGAACCCATCTCCATGAGCACCCTGAGAAAAGGGGGTTGTGGGGTCTCTGAAGGACAAATCAGGGTATGAGGCTGGCGGGGAGCAGGAGGGAGGCAAGAGCAAAGCAAGCACAAGGACTGGGATGAGCTGGGCAATGCCTTCTCGTCAGCACAAGGATGCCACACATACAGGAAAGGAGACAAAATATAGGCAAAGAAAAAGGTGATTGGAGTCATGGAGGTGCTTAAAAACAGGCTTTGAAGCTCTGCAGCCACGCACACTACTTGCTTGATTCTCCACCTTCAGACTAGAAACACTAACGAGCTAAACACGAAAAGAATACTTCACTCCAGGTAACAGGGAGTCAGATCAGAAGGAAGAATAACCCGGCTGCTCCCGTGGGGGTTAAACATCAGAGCTGTGGGGTTAAGGAAGAGGGGCCTGGAAAAACAACCTGGTGATAGAGCTGGATGCCCTCTGCTCCCACCACCACCCCATCAAGTGTGCTCCTCTTTTCTTTTTCTCTTGCTAGGAGTTTCCAACGCGAGGCACATCTCATCAAAGTCTTGAGGAGGATTGTGCTCTCGTGATTAAAAAAAAGAAAAGAAAAATAAAAAGGATGTCTGGATGTGTGGTTTTTTTTTTTAATTAAAGAACATTGCCTGCCCTACTTTATTAATTGGAGTATGGGAAATAATCTATCAGGGCGGTAGAGAGTTTGGGGAATAGGACAGATGGAGCTGGTGTACATTTTCAATCAAAGCACATAAAAATTAACATACAGAAAGATATTTTGTGCATGTGCTAGATTACTTATGCTTGATTTTTTACTTTTTTTCTTTTTCAAAGGCTCAAATTCAGCCTGTTTTGTATCTCTGTGCCTCAGGAAAGAAGAAAAGAAAGTGCTGTGCTTATAGTGCTGAAGCTTCACCCCTGCTCTCCTGCTTCTGTTTCGATGTTGGGAGACTGTCCTGCTTTCAAAAAGCGGGGGTTGAAGGTCTTTTTTCGCAGAGTGGAGACCAGCAGTGGGGAGAAAAGAAACTGGAAATCAAAAGGAAAATCTGTGGACGCCAGGAGGGTTGTGCACCAGGGTCAAAGCCCCAGGGGCCCACATGGGTCAAGTGACAGCAGAGGCACTGGTGGCCTCAGGGCCATCGTACCACCTTGAAAGCAGCTGCAAATCCGCACTGCGGAAGGTGGTTGCAGCCACTGAGCTCCTCTGGGTGCTGGGCAGCACCACCAGGTTTATTTTTCCTAAAAACAGCCTCGTGTGTCCTCCCCCACCTAAACCACCTTCTTCTGCAATCAGCATCTCTGCAGGCACGCACATAGCCCCCCCCCCAGCTGCCTCTGCGCCGGCAGCTTCACCCCCACCACCGCGACCCATCAGGGGGGGAGACATCATCTCAAAAGAGAAATTACAGATTACCTTGAGGAAACAAAGCACACGAGGCGCTCAAGATGATATTGAAACCCCCTTATCTGTTTCCGTTGCACTTAAAAAATGGGTGTCCCCAAAAGAGCGAGTTAAGGAGGCCAGCCCCCCCAAGCCTGCAGTTATCTGTGATGCTCTTTGCAATACAGGAGCTGTGCAACTTGTTTAAAGCGAATTAAACCCTGGAATTTAACCTAAAGGCAACTCAAATCACCCTAAGGTGATTTTTTTTCCCCCTTTCAAATGATGTTAAATTTCCCCTTTCCCCTTAAAATGTGTACTTTTCGTACATGAAATCCTTAGCCAAAATGATCCACATAAAAACATAACTTCCCTTATATTTAAATAGTCATCTCCTGGGCTTTCCAGCTTTTAGATGCCCTTGCAATGCCATCCTGCTTGGGAGTAACTATTGCTTTCATTTTAACACTCCTCTGCGAAATAAAAGTTATTTTCATTGTTTTTTGTTTTAATGCCAAGCACGCACTTCTGCTGCTGCTCTTCATTTTACATGGCAGGACTTTACTACACAAGATTGAGGTAAAAAGAACACTCTTAAATTTAAATTTTTAATGATCTATGACTAGTTGAAAATCATTAATTTTGTTAAAGCAGATGAAAAGCGATCAAAGCCAAGGCAGTGAATGTACCACTGTGTTGCCACCATCCACTTCAATGTAATTGGGTGGGAAAGCAGATGAGAGGTTAATTGCTGTCAGCAGGGATTTTTGGGGGGCAAAATACAAACAGCCCTTTTTCTCAAGGAGACATTCCAGTGGTAGTCTGACTACAAGAAAATAATTATAAGTCCTGGAATTGCCTCCAAAGATTTTGCAAATATATGAAATAGTCTATAACGAATTGAGATGTCAAGTAAGAAAACCACCCTCACCCGTGACTGCTCATATTTAAAACCTCCATGAGAGGAGAAGGAGCGAAGCCCTGAGCCCAACAGGGATGCTGTGACCTCCTCCCGAGCCTGCTCAGGTACCACAATATAGGGAATAAAATATACCTTTGGGTTTGTGCACGGGCTAGCCCGTGGTGGGAGCATTCAGCTGGAGAAGGCGGGGAAAAAAGCCCTGCTGTGCATCGAAAAGAAAATCAATTTCCTCTACATCTCTATCTATCAGGCTGTGTTTCCAAGCCAGCTGGCAGGTTGAAGTATTTGCCTTCTGATGTGCTCCTTTGTTAATGGTGTGATTTGTGTCAGATCAGCGTCTCTTAACCTAATTATACCGATTATGGCAGAGGAATGGGAAGACAGAATGTGGCTGGAGGAGCGGATACATCCTTGGCTCACGCTGCTGTTATAGCCATGTAATTCTGCGAAAAAACAGAGTTCGGCAAAACTTGCATTTCACTGAGGGCTTGTTTAAGGTCCAGCTGATGCAAGCCAGGACCTTGCTGCTTAGGACTAAAGGATAAGAAGTCTAAATCCAAAGTGTGTGGAGGCCTCTGCAGACCACCCTCTCACTTGGCCAGGCCATACACAGGGATGCAAGGGTTGACACTCAGAACGTGCCCTGGACTGAATTTCTCAGACAGCTCACCCTTTTGCTAGAGGCCTCCCCACCCCGGGTGCCTAACACCCTTTTGCTGTTCCCAATGAGGACATATAAATGTTTTCATCTTTGTCATATTTGTCTTCTGTAAATTGTGCCATCCCTGTGGAGGCTGGCCAAGGAAATGAGAAGCCATCCATAAAGATGACAACGCCTTTTGCACCCATCTGTGCTCTTCCAACAGTTATAATTACAGACATTTGAAACTGAGACAGGTTTTTACCCATGTTTCTGACAGTGGCTCTCTTTTCTGGGCAGCCTAGAAGCAAGACAGAGCTACCACAGCAATGTAGAGAAGGACATGGATCCAGGAGGGGTGATTTTTTCACTGGGTATGGAGTGCACCCAGGACACCCCATCCTCCCCTCCCCCATGTCTCCCCCACTGTTTCCATGTGTGGGATGCCCACAAGCCAGCAAGGGCTTTCACTGCCACACTGCTGCAGCCCAACGCCGACCCTGTGGTTAATCACCGTGACCCTTCCCGTCACCTCCCTTGTCACTGAACCTGCCAGTTCTTATTATTTTACTTATTTTAAGAGAATCTTAAGTATCTTACTTATTTTAAGAGAACACTTAAGAAAGTGGGTGCTTTCTTAAATACAGAATGCAGATCCCTGGCCTAGTTTAGCTCTTGAAAAACGTTTCGTTTTAAGGCAACAGCAGCAGAACTGATGGGTAGTGCTGAGACCAGCTGTCTCAGTCAAGAGAACTTCAGCAAACCCTCCAAACAATAACAAAACCAAAGTGGGAAACCCAGGAAAGTGAGGTCAGGGGCAGCATTCCTCCAGCTGATAAAATTATTGCTTGCCATCCACAGCTTACAACCCCCTGACCACCACTAAACACTTAGCCAATGCACTGCTTAGGCAAAAAGGCATCATTTCTTACCAGGTTTGGGGATAAGTCCTTGAAAAGGCCTGTAAAAAATAAGGAAAAAAGGAGATTTAAAATGAAATGTCACTGGGAAGCCAGCACGCCTGGACCAAGCATCCTCCTGTGGCCCAGAAAGGGTCAGGGATCAGCCTGTCCCTCGCACACTGTACCATGACTGGTGTGGGACTGGCAGGAGCTCTAAGGGGACAGGGTCGCTGCAGTCCCTGGGGACACACACCCTGCTCTGGGCAGCACGCATCATGTCAGTAAGAAGACAGACAGTGTGGCCCAGTGAGAGGTGATGGAGCCACTCTTAAAACCTGTTTTTACCCTGTCTCACTTTACAGTGACAAAGCGTCTTTGCCCTCCCCACTCGTGTCCATCCCATTTGGCTGCAAAACCTGCAGGAGCCCCTGCCTGGTGCCTCTCCAAGTGCTGCGGCATCCTGAGCACTGTGTTTCACCAGCAATAACCCCAGCAATGTTTCTCCTGTCTCAAGCCATCTAGAAAAGGGGCTGGGATGTCTCTGCCCATGCATCCATTGCACCAAGTGTCACATTTCCTTCCACCGACACCTTCCCCTCCCTCCACTTTCCTATCTGCTGCCCAGCAGGAAAGAGCAGGACTCTGTATTTTATGGTCCCCTCCTTTCCGTTGAGGCATTAGCTGCCAACTTAATTGCTGCCTTCTCAGCTGGAGGCATTCATAGTATTTACAGCCCTGCCCCATGGGGCTGGTAAAGCTGGGGGTCCATTTAGGTGGGGTCCCTCCTCTCCCCTTCCTGCCTGGCGGGTCGGCTGAGACCTCTCGCCACGTACCTCGTCACGGTGAACTTGATTTTATCGGCCACAGCCAATATCCTCTCCAGGTTCTGTGAGCCAAAGGTGCACGGTTTCCTGAAGGGGATCCCGGGGGGCAGCCCCTCAATAATCACCGACCCAGGATTGCTCTTGATCCGCTTGTATGGCACTTGCACGGGGTATTTAATACCCAAGGCCTCACCTGGGAGAGAAGCGAGCAGTAAGCAAGTGAGACACCATCCCCAGCCCTGCAAAGCACAGCGTGGTGGGAAGCAGGCCGCTCAAGGCGCCATGTCAAGCATGAGGACCAACATTTTCATGCTGTCTCCACCATGGAAATGGAAGGGTCCCAAGGCAGCCATGAGGACGCAGCAAAGCTGGTGGAGCCAAGGAAAGACCCTGTCTGTGTGATGATGCCCCCTTCCTGGGGCATGTCCCATCTCTGGAGGCATTCAAGACCAGGCTGGATGAGGCTTTGAGCAACCTGGTCTGGTGGGAGGTGTCCCTGCCCAGGGCATGGGGTGGTAACTAGGTGATCTTTAAGGTCCTTTCCAACTCTAACCATTCTATGATTCTATGATGCCCATGCAACACGGTGAAAGGGATGGAAAGCCGCTGCTCTTTGCTTTGGGACATTTATTTGGAGATAATTCCATCAGCATGTTCCATCTCTGGCTCTTTGGCTGCAAATGCTATGCATTTTCTTGCAAGTCATCGCTCTTGCTGATACCTAGGAACCTGCACAAGCCTTACCGCTGCCTAGAAAATGGGAACAAGAGCATTTCGCTGCCTTGTTGGACAAAGAATGGATGCTGGAGCAGGCAGGCCGTGGGATTGCCCTGCAGAGCCCAAGTAGGTGCCCTGGGAACAGGAGGAGCAGCATCTCTTCATTCCCAAACGCTCCTGCCAGCGCTCGCTACGGTCTCTCCTTAATCCCTTCTCAACCTTCTGCCACCCCCAGCACTCCCACAGCTCTGCAGTTCTCCATTAATGAATTTACCATAGTCGCTCTTCATGGAGAGGAGGTTAAAAGAAAAATCAAAGCGTGGTCAGGGAGGGTAGGCAGTGGGAAGGGCTGGGACACACTCCCCATCATGGGCTCCCCCAGGAGCTGCCTAAGCAGCGAGCGCCTGCGGCAAAGAGCACGGATTCCCAGACCCACCGTTCCCTCCCCAACCCCATGAGGTGCCAGTCGCTCATGGGGAAGGTGAGAGAAAGCACCTGGGAAGGAGGAATGGGGAGGAGAGGGGAGCAAAAAGCCTGCGAGGCATAAAGGGGAATAAAACTGACTCCCACCCTGGTTTCTCACCATATTTCTTATTGAACAGGTCCTGGACTTGTTCCCGCAGCGTGTTAGCGATGTCTATTCTGGAAAGCCTGGCATCATAATTTTCTGTAAAATAAAGAAACAATTATGGACTTCTGCTGGTAAATTAAAAGGCACTCTGTGACTTTTAAGTAATGCCATTTTCTAATTATAGGAAAGTCCTTATCTTGCAATTAGCTAATCTCTGGAGTGGCCCATTCAAAGTCCTTAAAAATAATCTAAACAGAAATATGTTTTTTTTCCCCCGCCTGTTTGCTAAGAATAAAAGCTGCATGAAATCGAAGATTCGGTTGCAATAATTACCAGCCTTAAAATATAACACACTCCAAAACCTCTCTGAAAAGCAAAAGCCTTTGAAAAGCCTCCATCCCTCCCTGCAAACCCTTGCAGGCCCCTGTGGCCCGAGGAAGAGGGACACTCAAGCAGGGCAGCACTTGCTTCTCCAGCCCATGGGCTTCTCACCATCTCTCCTTTCCCTGAGGGAGCCACCAAGCCCTGGATGGGAGCGGTGTTTATACAAACATCACTCAGGTTGAAAATGCCCCAGAAAAGGCGAATTCCAATGCTTACAAGACTTAATTATGCATTTCGCAAGGTCATCCAGCAAGATAAGCAAAGCTGGTTAATTAGGGCACCATCCAGGGCGCTTCAACCCTCTTCATTGAACATATGGGACTGCCTGCCCTAGCTGTGTGTCATGTCTTCTGGTTGTCTGTCCTTCTCATCCTTTCATCCCACTTTCCCCTCTCCTCTCCCCCCTGCTCTGCCCACCCATCCAGCACTGACACCCCGCACCGCTCTGTCCCATGTCTTTGCTCTATGCAGCCCCCACAACAGGCCAGGGACTGCCTCAATGCCCTGCCCCCCTCCTCCAAGATGCCTCCAGGTCCTCACCTTGAAATCCCTGCCTCTTCACAGCATCCTCCAGCAGCGCCTCGCTCGAGTCCCTCTCACTGGCAGCTGAGACAGGGGATTTAAGAGTAATTAGGATTTGCGGTGCTGCCGAAGGGGATGCACAAAAAGGGGAATTTCCAACCAAAAAACGAGGTGGGGAGGGAAGGCAAGAGACGCGCTGTAGGGTAACGCTCTCACTCCTCTCCTACCTAGTCCTTAATGGCCCGGCTGCCGGGCGTCTCGCAGCCTACCTTTGGCTGCCGGGCTGTCCGACGCCGGCTCCTTTACGCCCTCCGCCAGCAGCTCCGGCCTGGAAAACAGTGAGAAGCAGAGGGCATGTGATGAGTTCCCCAGTCAGTGACACCCCACTGCTCCGCCATCCCCTGGGACATCACAGCTACAGCCACAAACCACTAACCATGTCTGCCTACCACAATTTTGAAGCTCCTACAATGCAGCGGGGGAACTTTGGAAGTAATTTTGGTGCCAACAGACCCTTTAGTGAGCCAATATGATGCCCCCCAGGATGAGATTAAGCTGGCGATGGCTGACCGACTTAACTCAGCAGGTACAGATTTAGGAGACATGTTTGCTTGTTTCTTGGGGATGGAAGAAGCCACACATGGCTCCTTTCAACATAGTGTTGGCCCCAAATCTAGAGAGCAGTGACAATTTTTGGGGCCAACTGTGTGTTGAAAGGAGCCATGCTAAAAGTGCACAGCAAGATGATAGCAGAGCTTGTTACGAGCTGCGCTGAAGCTGTGCTACAGAGAAATGGGTCTGGGATGGGGAGAGGAGAATGCCCAAAGCGTGGTTGGACTGGCCTAGGAGCTGCAAAACAAAAAATCTCTGTGCTCCCAACATTTACTTTGCACTTCAGCCACCCACTGGCACTGGTTGCATCATCTCTTTCCTCTGCAAGGGAGGTTGAGTCAGCATTTGGGTGAGAAAGTCCCCCAAAATGCCTAAAGATGTTTTTAAAATCCATTTCTCCCGGCTTTGTTCCCTCTGAGGGCAATGCTGTTGTGTTACANTGTGACACCTCTCTGCTCCCCAGAGCAAGGATAGCATCTTCCCTGATGCCCACGGCATCCCACTGAGGCACAGATGTGCATATCTGGACCTTGGTTGGAGCCATTTCCCATAAGAAAGCCCTCCAGGCATCTCAGCACCTCTCCTTGTCCTGTGCCTGAAGGTTAAAGTTAAAGGCTTTGGCTCCTCTCACCCACCCTTGGGTGCTCCCTGCTGCTGTGACCAAATCTTTGACCCAAAAGACATTGCAGGAAAGATGACAGCAACATAGCTGCCTCTCAGGGGTGGCTCCAACAAGGCAACAACCCTTGGTTGCTTCTAATCAAGCAAATTTATTGGAGGTGACGAAGTGATGGATGTTCCCCAGAACACTCTACAGCAGCCAGAGCTCTGAGCAGGAGCATCCCCCCCAAAAGATGGCTGCTCCCCCCTGCCTTACCTTTTAATGACAAACTGGATGTTGTTGCTCGCTTGCAGGATCTTCTTCAGCTTGGCAATCCCGAAGCAGTTGGGGCGCCGCAGCAGGATGCCCTCTGGCAAGCCCACGACAAACAAGTCCTCGGGATACATCAGGAACTTGGAGTAGGGAACTTTGACTGGCTCCGATATTCCTATGGCTTTCGCTGCATGAGGACCAAATCTCATTAGTTTGCTGGATGCCCACATTGGGTCAAAGCAGCTGCATCCCCAGTGTCTCACCCTGCCCAAGAGAGAGTATCCTGGACCATCTCCCAGTCATGATGGGCTCTTGCAGCCCAAGGGCCGCAGCACAGCTCTGCCTCCAGCTTTTGGAGACTTCTCCAAAAGGCAGAGCCACACCTCCTGGTCCTGCCAGCAGCAAAAACTTTCTGCCAGCTCTCAAAATGCACGTGGATTTTTTGGGGGGATAATCGACCTTTCTAAAAACATGCTGAGTGCCAGCCCCTGGCACTGGAGTTCCACCAGCCTTCCTGGGCCATGCCACATCCCCCTCG
The DNA here is from genome assembly GCA_013400555.1 of Jacana jacana. Taxonomy (NCBI): domain Eukaryota; kingdom Metazoa; phylum Chordata; class Aves; order Charadriiformes; family Jacanidae; genus Jacana; species Jacana jacana. The sequence continues at coordinate 111,873 of VZTM01011262.1, read as the reverse complement.
GGTGGAAAACCCTTTCTGATATTTCAGACAACTGACTGGGGGGGAAACACTTTGGTCCTTCTATCCCCAGGAAGAAGGCTGAAGGTCACGGCAGCGATTCCTGGGCTGCAGCCAGCAAAACGGCATTGAGGAAATGAAGGGAAAGAGCTGCAATAACAAGGCCCAGGGAGATTTCAAATGCATCTGTAAGCCCAGCAGACAGCAAATGAACAAATTAGATTGCACCTTTACCCAGCTGCTGGTTTGGAAATGGTAGGTGACATTTCTGAGCAATTAGGAGCTCCCTGTGGCAGAAGCCAGCACTCGGCATGATGAACGTGTGTTAATGACCATCTTACCGTATCTCGTGTTGAACAAAATTTCAACTTGTTTCCTCAAATGACTTAAAACGTCCCCTATACCATCTGCAAAAAAAAAAGAGGAAAAAAAAAAAAAGAAGAGGGAAATTCTCTGAGAAACCACCTGCCTCTGAGGGAAACAACACACAGTGCAGGTGAGCAGCCCCTGACCTCTGGCAGAGCCAGCTCTGTGCTCTTCATGCCTCCCAAACCTGTGCCAGTCCTCCAGCACCTGCCTCCAAGCTCACCCCTGAGCAAGGATGCACCGACCACAGAGCTGTGCTAGTAGCCAGGAGGGAAAAACATAGAGGAAGAAGTAGATGTGGGCATGAGAGGGAAGGACAGAGCCCAAGAACACGGCTGAGCTCTTCTGGGCTGAGCTTTTCCAAAGCTGAATGATGAGGTAGGAAGCCCAGAAAACCCAACCCAAAATATATCTGTGTTCATCCATCCTTCTGAAAACTTGCAATGATGAGGCGATGCTTGGGGTTCATCATAAACTCACCTGATCCCTCCATCTGCTTTTCTTCATGTCGTGACTCCTCGCTGGGCCCCTTCTCTGTTCCTGCAGAGGAAGAGGAAGGTTAGCTATGGCCAGTGCCAGCCAAATCAGGCCAGATGTGAGCAGGTCACTGGGTCCCCCCCCAATTAACTCAACCTCTCCCTCCCCTCACTAAAAAGTGAGCACACATCCCAGTACAGGCTCAGGCTGGCAGCATCATGTCAGGAGCTGTATAAGTGGAATAAACCCATCATCTACGACCAAGAGGTCTTCCCACCCTTCAGCCTGGGCTTCCTGGGCAGGAAAGACCCAGCACTTGGCATGAGAGAGGGCAGCCACAGCGCTGGTACCAAGCCCCCAGGGTAAATCCCAGTCATGAGCTGGGCAAAAGATTTGTGGTAACCTGGGGCTGGAAAGGAGTGGGGGAAAAGACACCACGGTTTGTCTATCAGAGCTCTTAGATGACCTGGTTGAGGCCACGGAAACAGGTCCCAGCACCATCACCATGGCTCGTATATGGTGTTTACTCATTTCTGACACAGGCACAAACTCCCGTGACCCCATGCAGTCTCCCACATCCTTCGTTTCTGGTACCTGCAACCGTTTCTAGGATGTAGTTTGACTCCTCCGAGGCCATGTGCGTGGGCACTGGGTCAGGCACCTCATCTGAACCAGGCGATCGGTCTGTGGACAAAACCCCACAGCTAGCTTTTGTTTCAGTGACAGGGGCGCTGTCCCCAAAACAGGGTTCAGAGGGTTCTGGCCCATCAGCAAGGACTGAATGAAGGCCCCTCAGCTCCTGGGAACCCCACACACCGCAGCCCCACACCAGGAGTCTCTTCAGGCATGCATCTGTCCTCTTCTAGGAAAACCTGGAGTTCATCCCTGAAACACACCTAACGTCTCAGCCCAAGGAAAAGGAGCAGAAGTTTCTTCCTAATCTCCATAGAAGGTGAAGAGCAAAAATAGTTCAAAATTATTTATTTGCTTTAATTCTGTCTAGACAATCAATTTTGGCTTAAAAATTTAATGCTGCTTGACTTAGCTACACCACCATGGGAAAACTATTCCACTAAAAATGCCTTCCTCCCTAAAATCACACCTCCTTGGGTTTCCCTTACATAATCTGTACAACCTCTTCATTTAAACTTGTCTCCCCTAATGCTGGGTTCCCTGATGCCTTCAAAGACCTACCCAAATTTAGATTTAAATAAACCTTCAGCTAGTTTAAATACTTCAATCAGGTCACTTCTTGATCATCACCTTGCAGGATAAATAATCCAAATTTCATCAATTTCTCCCTGTAGGCGAGCATCTCTTTTCTATTAATCCTCCTCTTTGCCCTCAGCTGTACTCCCTCTGATTGAACTCAATCTTCAAATAAGCTAAGAAAAGGTGGACTCTGGACTTGTAGCGTGATCTGCCTGGCACTCGAGAAGTGATAACACCTCCTCCTTGCTCACACTGCCAGCTTGCCATGTACTAGCTTTCTTCTCTTCCAGGAGCTGCCAAGTTGAAAATTAAAATGTTTGATCTACTGCTAGACATCGTGCCTTCTCCTTCCCCTGTATTTGTCGTACATTAAGTCCATTCTATGATAATCCTGGAGCAACTCCCCAGATATCACTGTATTAAGGGGAATGCTGGATGCAACAGATTGCACTGGCAGAGCAGAGCAGGGTGTCCCTGCTGGCCCCAGTATCGCTGTCCTGTTGCTGCCCTCATTCTGGTGAGATTATTAATTAATGTTTGTAAAGCACACTGAAAATGCAAAGTGCTAACTATCCACTCATTAAACCCTGAGGATCATCCTAGCATTTGGTGTGCTATCCAGGTCAGGTACATCGAAACCAACTCTCCCAGCTGCCCCTCAAGCACTCAGCCACTCAGCTCCATCACCACACACTGCTGATCTTTCAATGCAGAAACGTGGTGAAATGCAGCAGCAGGATCGATTCCAAAACATTTTCAACATGTGCTCAGTATTAAACCTGTTCTTATGAACTCTTCATAACCAAGCTGGTTTTCTAAATTAAGTACTTCATCAAAAGCATCCCACACTGGATACCTGGGATCCTCCAAGCCTGCAAGTGAAGGAAAGCAGCAAACCAGGTGTGCTTTGTCCAAGGGAAAGGCAACATAGAATAATGATGAAGGAGAGCAAGAAACAAGAGCAAGTCCTAAACCACCTTGCACTACTACCAGAAAACCCACTGATCTCTGATATGATCCTTAGTATGACCTTTAGTGAAGAAAGACCAGGGCAAGGGCATGGGGGGACCTTCCATGCCATGAGATACCCCAGAGATGCCTCTTCTCAACGCAATATTCCCGGATGCCACTCAGTAGCCCGGCCCGTGCAGAGGTCACTGTGCGCAGCCCGTACCCCAGCACCTACCTGGCACGGTGATCTGGATGATGTCCAGCTCGTCTGGCTCAATTTTGATCTGCCTGATACCACCCAGCTCTCCTGAGGTACCTAAAAGAGAAAGGCACTGAAAAGCAATTGCCAACAGGATCCAAAGATGCCACCAACATGGGCAGGGAAATCATGGCTGGCCATGACTTCAGCGCCAGCTGAGCATCCTCCAGCAATGGGGCTTTGGCCAAGTGGCCTACTGGCATCAAGCCCATGGCATGGAGGTACCCAAAGGATGTCTGTAGGTATGGCCTCTGCAAATAGCTTGGCTGGCAGGAGCTGTTGGTGCCCTCAAACTGGCCACCATCCCTTGTTACATGCTTGTTTGCTGGGTTTTTTCACTTAAAATAAACTGGGACACCAACAAGAGTTGTTGGGGATGCAGGAGAAGCCATCTCCAGTAGGCTCTCCTGGCATTTTTAACCCCCCTAAACTCACTTTTGGAACAAGTTCCTCTGCAGACCTGTGCTCTGGGAAGGCCAGTCGCAGCCACATCCCATCAGGGCATGAACAGCTGTACCCCATGGTTTGAACCCTGCCAGACAGGAGCCAACACTGGACCAGCCAGTCTGCAGAGGCTGCCCCAAGAGGATGCCGCATGTGGTACTCAGCCCAGCTGCCCCTTATCTCCAGTAAAATTTCCTCATTTAGGCTGGGACCTCAGCTGCAAGGGGCTAAGCCACAGCCTGCAGCTTGGGCAGGCAGGACAGCGAGGCTCAGTGTGCCATTTCAATGGGTCCAAGTCCCTAAACCCAGGGAAAAGCACTTCCTTCTTATTTGTGGTGCTCAGAGCACTGATACCACTGAGTTCTTGGTGACTCCCCTCAGTGACAGCTTCCAGGGAAAAGCTGGGATTGTTTAGTTGGAGGAAAAAGAGGCCAAGGGGAGACCTCATCGCTCTCTACAACTGCTTGAAAGGGCATTGCAGAGAGGTTGATGCTGGTCTCTTCTCACAAGGATCTAGCGATGGAACGAGAGGGAATGGTTCAAGCCGCAGCAGGGTAGGGTTAGGCTGGACATTAAGAAAGAATTCTTCCCATCAGGAGTGGTCAGGCCCTGGAATGGGCTGCCCAGGGAGGGGGTGGACTCCCTATCCCTGAATGTGTTTCACAGTAGATTAGATGTGGTGTTGGGGGATCTGGTGTAGGGGAGAACTTTGTAGAGTGGGGCTGATGGTTCGACTCGATGATCCCAAGGGTCTCTTCCAGCCTGAATGATTCTGTGAAAAGGGAACTCAAACATTGCTTTTTTAAGCATATGCTTAAGTCTTGTAATTTCAATTTATGCACTTTTGAGACTCAGCTGGATAGTCACAGGGTAAGACTCTCATCTCTCATCTATTAAACAGGGATAAATTCCTGAGAGAACTGCCCCATGGGACATACAGGTAACCGGTGCCACACATCAAGCTACCTTGCAGGCAGCTTTCTCTAGTGTTGCCCCTTCCACCAATATCACTATTTCGTAAGAAAAAATGAATTATTCCTCACCTGGTTCACAGCTTTCAGAAACACTACACTTCTCAGACCTGGAAAGGAAAGGCAGACAAGGGACGTGGTAATGGAGCAACCCAAGGGAGAGCTTAAAACCCAGCAATGTTGGGTAGGACTGATCCCGTTAGGAGGGAGAAACACCGCATCCCCCTGTGATGCCAGGCAAGGGCCGTGGAGGGGTTCCTGGGGACACAGCACCCACTGTCCCAGCAGTAGCACAGCATTGGTTGAAGGGAAAGCCTTGGTCTGTGGGTTTCTTTGTTCCCAAACTCTGCCCAGGCATCAGCCCTGCCACTGGACACCCATGGATATAACCACAGCAGAGAGCTCCTGAAAGCAAAAGGGGTTTTAAGCTCAACACTTGGTCAACTCCATCCCTTTGCAGCAGAAAGCAGCGCATAAAGTATCATTACAATGTGGTTACTCACGGAGCTAAAGCAAACAGGGAGAAAGGAAAAAAGTCAATTGATTTGGTAAATATTTATTCTGCCCAAAGCTTTTTTTTCCCCTGAAAACTGGGCGCTATCCCAAACTTGCGTCTACAGTCAACTTTGCATGCTAAGGAATTTACCCAAGGTGTTCAGCATCCAAATGAGATTACTTTGCATTCTCAGGACGCATTTGCTTTCTGTCTCTCTCCTTCTTAAACAAGAACAACCACGGCGCTTTGGCAGTGAATGATCTGAGGAACAGCCCTGGAAAACACACTCCTCCCCAACGCCGGTCCTTCAGGAGGAAGGAAAACCCTACTGAGCCAGCACCACATCCCTGTTGGTTCCGGGGGGGATGTTCAAAAGCACTCCTTGCTCGCCTAAATCCACTCAACAGTGTCAGCAGAACAAACTCCAGGCAACACAAAGGAAGCCAGGAGTGCTCTTGAACTCTTGTTCCTAAATGTGGTATGGGTAAAAGGGATCTTTGGTCTAGAAAGTGCTGCACATATTACCTAGGAGTCTTGGGAAGGGTTTTAAACTCTCCCACTTCAAGCCATAGTCAACCTTTCCCAAGGGAAATTTGGTAGAAAGGCTTCCCAGGGAATGTGTTACCTCCTGCGGTGTCTGGCCCTTCTGTCTGGCACTGTGCTTTCCCTGGGACTGGACTCTGACCTGGGTGGACCACTGCTATGGAAATGCTCTGCTCCTACCAGGGAACCCAAGTTCCTCATTGGCAGTAAGAAAAAAGTGGGATTTGAATACCCATCTATTTCTTCCTGTAGGTCAGTGTTATCAATGCATTGGGAGATTTAAGTTAACCCTTGCAGCAGACAAAGCAAGCTGTGCAACACCACTGCAGCTCACGATTCCCTTGGTAACCAGAGGTGCATGTGGACCTTGGGGTCCATGGCCCCATTCAATATGCACGCACACAGTGTAAACTGGGAACAAGGCACAGATAAACATACGTATTTGTACACACAGCAAGGATAAATTTGAAAGGAACCCCAGGATGATCTTCAGGTTGTGCCAGATTCACACCAGTGGAAGCTGGTTGGCCTGGCCATCACAGCATCACCACGGGGAGGATGATCTGAATCCAGCTGGATACAAGGCACCCCTAAAGCCCCTATTTTTTCCCCATAGGGTCTCCTAAAGCTTTTTTGCCACACCATACAATCCCTACCTGGCCCACAGCTGGAACGCGGCAGGTGAGACAGGGATGGCACAGCATCAGTGAGGACAGTATCGGGACCACAAGCTGCCCTCAGAGCTCTGCAGTGACAAATTTCAGCTCCCACCCCATCAGCACACACCCACATACACGGCAGCTGATTATCTACCTATTGCTTTGCAGAAACCAGCTCAGCATCCCTAACATCTTGCCCTTCCACCTCCTTGTTTCCATCAGACCAATTTAACTGCACAGTGAGATCTTCTGTGGCAAAAATTAAAAGTGTCCTAATTGCAAATGTTAACAAATGAAGGGGAAAATGAGATGCTTCAGGCCAGGTTTCAGCCCTGCAGCTTGCTGAGGCCAGCGGTATTTGAAGCATCACCGTTTCTCCTGGCATCCAACACGCAACGGATGCTCTGCCACTCCCCAGGTCTGAACGCCTCCAGACACAGAGCGATTCAGCAAGGTGCAGAAGGCAATTGAGAGCTGGCTGAGAAATGGGTTTGTAGCTAAGCCCTGGCTGGGAAGCCTGGGGATTCACATTTAATTCCTGGAGATTCACATTTAATTCCCTGTAACACCAGTGAAGCACCTCAGGCTGGGCCCCAGCCCAGCTGAGTTCCCACCACAGATGTCTCCAGCCAAGGCTCTCATTTGGAGTTTGTCATCAGGAGGAGAAACAGACACTCGTGGGGTGTGATTCCTCCAACCTGTTTTAAATGGCTGGGGAGGGCTGACTCACCCTGCGCGCTGAGCTTGCTGCTGCTGAAAGTGCTGCGGTGACTCAACCAGCTCAAGCCTGGATGCCCGAAGGCAGCCTCCCTACAGCAACTGTGCCACCACGGCTCTCCTTCACCAGCACAGCATTTGGGGTTGTTGTCCTTTGGGGGTGACACCCGCACACTGAGCAATGACCATTTCAACCCATGTGCAACATCAAAGCACAGAGCAGACCAACGGCACCCACAGAGACCTGGTGCAGCCAAGCCAACCCAACCAGCTATTATCTTAACCTTCTTCCCATTCCCATGGTCAACTCTGCCTTGCTTCAGAGCTGCAGCATGGCTTGGCTTGTCTTGCACCCACAGCCAATGGTACAAGGACGCAGGGTCAGCCTCCACAAAGTGCAGGCAATGGCACTGTGGCTTAGCATGGGGCATCAGTGACATCTGTGGGTGCTCCAGGCACCCCATCCCTGGCAGGGGAGAGGATGAGAAGAATTTGGCTTGTTTCATTTAGCAAAATGAAGCCTGGGAAGGGACATGGTGGTGTCCCACAGCAGTGGGGTGGCATGGTTGTGCAAGAGCCATCCCAACCCTGTGGAGTAAAACTATCCCCAAACCCTCCTGTGAAGCCAGAGGGCTGGGGGACAAATGCCAGCCCTGTGGACCGGGCAGCTTGAGAGGTCTCTGTCCTCTGAAGCTGCAAGATTTCAGTGCTCAGCACAGCTGGGCTCACTCGCTGCCTGTTCTAACATTGCCAGTGTGGTAGGTTCACCCACCCGGGGCAAGCACAGCTTCAGGGGCACATGCCAACCATATCCATGCAGAGAAACCTGAAACAGCACTGGAAAGAACAAGAAGGAGCTACCAACCTGTTGTGGGTTTACATCAACAAAGAACCAAGGGGGGACGAGAACCCCACACACGCCATGGAGGAGACAGGGCAAGTTACCCCATCTCCCCAAGCCAGCCTGCAGATGTTACTGAGATGTTACCACAGCACATCCACAGCCCCGGTTGGTGGTGGGACTTCATGCCAGAGAGGCTGAGGAGCTCTGACTCTTGCAGCCCTGCTCCTGAGCATCCCTGCAGCCTCCAGCATGGTATGTGGATAGATATCTCAGCAAAGCTCATTTTGCTGCTTGTAAACCCATCTGTGACTGTGCTGTCTGTGCAGGGCAAGGCTGGGAACGGGATCCTTTCTCCGCGGCACAGCTTCACCTGTGAGCACCAGGTACACTGCTATGAAGTCCTGCCCCACTTCTCTTATTTAAAGTGATTTTAAAGGTAAATGTTGTGGCTAAATGTTACCTTGGTCTGAACAACTGAAGCAAAAATGAAGGAAACTGGGGCTACATGGAGAAAAATACCTTCTGGATCTCCCAGCATGGGTTGGAAAGCAGTGTTATGTGCTCCACAGGCACTGCCAGGGTGTTAGAGAGCAGTCGAGCTCATAGCACGGTTGTACCAGAAACAGGTAGTCTCATAAAAACGCCTCCTGCCCTGCTGAACCCTATAACCCCACCTTTATTGAAACGTCTGTTAATCTGCTATTAGTCTCCCTGTGAGCTTTATAAACAAGTAATGCTTAATTAGCAGGAGGTTGTGTTAGGCTGCTTGCTGAGGGTGAATCCTTAGGCCAAGCTTTAACATCACAGATTGTTCCCACAGGTAATCCCAGCCTGCCCAGGCACAGCCTCAATTTCATCAGTTTTGTGCAAAATCAATGATTCCAAACTTTGCTATTTTGGCTCCCAAAAGGACAGGTTGCTCAGCATCCTCCTACACCCACCCCTCTTGACCAATGTGTGCAGCAATAACCTGCTCTGCATGTTGATGCTCCCAAAGTAGTCATCCAAGGGATGTCACTTCATGGTGGCTGAGGGACAGGAGTGCCACTTACCTGCTGTTGGCCTGAGAGGTCCCTGCCAGGTCCAGCACGGCCCCGCGGTGCGGCTCGGGGGAGATCTCCCCAGGGGGGCTGGAGGGCTCCAGCTTGGTTGGATCTTTGGTAAATTTGCTTCCTGGTACCAGGGGTGGAGGGCGATTTTGGAAAGAAAAGCAAGATAGAATTAGCAACTGGATGTGCCAAGGATGCAACATTTTCCATCTCCACTTGCTCCCCCCGAGTCCCAGAGCTGAGGTCAGGATAGGGGACATGTTTTCTTTCGAGAGTCACCATCCTGCAAAGAGAAGGCTGTAGAATTAATTGGGTTTACACGTTAAAATGGTAGCAAGACGCTTGCTTAAACCTCTGCATAACTGTGTGCTGGGAAGCCCTGCCGGGGATGGAACATCTCTGAAAAGGGCTGGATGCTGAGACACGGTGCTGAGAGCTGGGGACTGAGGTCGGGAAACCCCGGCAGGGCCAGGGCCATGGACTAGTGTTCCCCAAAGCAGGGAGAGCCCTGCTCTTAGTCCCCAGGGAGGGGACTGGCTGCGCTGGATGGGAGCTCACCAAGCCCAGAGCAGCAGCAACCCAGGCAGAACCATCCGGCAGCTCCAAGCCCCACATTCAGCAGGAGAAATCTCTGCTGCAGTGACACAGAGAGTGACAAAAGCATCCTGTCACCATGTAAAACCTTTCTCCCCCTTCCCTGTTCCTCAGCAACCTGAAGGGAGCTGCAAAGAAGCCTCAGCAATGACCTTGGAGATGAAAAGAGTGATCTGAAGGCAGGGTAGGAAATGAAAATCGGGCAGGGAAGGTGAGCGAAGAGCTGAAGGATTAGTGCTGGGGGAAGGAGGGAATGAAATTACGCCGTGAGGCTACAGAAACCATGTAGGTGTCTTGTTAAATAGCTGCTGCCAGAGGCCCTTCACTGGTCTCAAAAGTGCCATCGCAACATCCCCACCCTTCCAAAACACATCCTGTCTGTGGGAACGTGAAGCCTTTTTCCTTTCAGCTCCAGTCTGCAAGGAAGGGCAGGGCTCTGGCAATGGGACCAGCAGCAGTTTAGAACCTTAAAGACACTATTTATCTACCAACAGTCCAAAAGGCTCCTTTTAATTTGAGCTTTCTATGGACCAAATCTTGTTCTTGCAGCAGTGAGGCCTGCCTCAGGCTGCCACCCAGGGGAGTAGCAAAAATAGGTTTCCTAGCAGTGGTGGGTATTTTAATTAAAGGGTGAGCAAAACCGTACGAGGAAGCTATGGGATACTTTGCAGTGGGCAATTTAAAATACAGCTCGGCTCGGAAAAGAGTGTCTTTGCAAAAATGGCACCTCCTGACTCAGCAGATGCTTTTTTTCTTTTTTCCTTTTTTTTTTTTTTTTTTTGCACAGTCAGATGTGCTGACGCCAATCCCAAAAAGCCAGGTTTAATGTGTTTTGCTTCTGGTAGTCCTGCAGGGACCAGGCAGGGGAGGGGGAACTGCCACCTGTGCCAGACCTGATGGGTTTGCTTCCCTGTCACACTAATTTCCACCCACGCCACCCTGTCATGTACATGTAACCCCCCCAGCCCGTAGCACGGTGCTCTCCATCAGCAGCTGATGTNCCAATATCTCTACAGTGCCCTTTCAAGCATCTGTAGAGAGTGATGAGGTCTCCCCTCAGCCTCCTCTTCCTCAAACTAAACAATCCCAACTCCCTCAATCGATCCTCATAAGCCTTATTCTCCAGGCCTCTCACCAGCTTCGTTGCCCTCCTCTGTACTCGCTCCAGCACCTCGATATCATATGCGATGCCTCCCCCCGCCCCGGATACCACGCCACCCTGATGGATTTGCAAGGAAAATCCAAGCATCCCAAGACACAGTTCAGTGCTCCATCCATTGGGGGGTGGGTTAGAGCTTAAAAAAAAAATCATTTTCTTGAGAAAAGAAAAAAAAGAAAAGAGTCACTAATGAGGCTGGAGACAAAGAACCCGCCCTGCCATGGAGGTGAGACCCCCTCTGCTAGAGGTCCCCTTTGGGTGGCTCTGGCACCGTCATCCCCAGGGAGCACCCGTCAGGCTGTCGTGGGGCCACAGGGGTTAATTCAGGCGGTGAGATGTCACAGGAGAAGGTGGTGTCTGTTGGGAAAGCTGCCAGCATGCGGGTTTGGCAGTGGGGGGGGAAAAAAATCCAAACAAAACACAGCCACCCCAAAACAGGTCTTTACTTGCAAGCCAAGCCCAGGCTATCCGGGAGCGGGACTGGGTGGTGATAATTTGGGTGCAGTGCGGGTATCGGGGTGGTGGGACAGGGACTGTGACTGGAGTGAGGGTCAGGGCAGACAGCACCAATACCCATCTCATTTTCTTTGCCAAGAATCACTTAGCCTGGCTTCTCCAGCCCAGGCCAAAAAGAGTAAAGAAACAAGGCCAAGAAAGCTGAAGAAACCCCCTCCTCAGGTCATTGTCACTGAAAAAATGAATTTTTGTTGTTTTTCTTTTAAAAACAGTCAGTGGTTGGATGATGCTAGCACTTTCCAGAAAAAAAAAAAAAAAGAAAAAAAAAAGAGAGAATAATTTACCAGTGAGGAACCCAGCAGTGATTTTTCTTCCTCCTGAAAGCACAGAAACATGCTGTGTGCTGCCTGTAGCTGCAGCTCAGCCTGGCACAGAGAGCCAGCCCAGCCTCACACACCAGGGATTTCTCACTTAAAACTTCAAAACAGTATTTAAGGGGAGCCCAATGCTTGCGTGGAGCCCTGGCAGAGGCAGTCTCAGCATGCCCGGGTGTAGAGCACAGACAAGGCCTCTCCTCACTGAGGGGAATTGCACATCCTGCATTTCTGCCGCTTACAGGTGACATTATTTCAGACGTTATTTCAACTCTGCTTCTCTGGATAATCTTCCAATTTTGTGTGTGTGGGCAATAAATCAAAAGGAGGTGGAGAACCTACCTGTAAAAATTCTCTCGTCAAACATCCTAGGAGGAAAGGCAAAAAAGAAGGGATTAGAAATAGGTGCTTCTAATGACTGAATTTTAGGGTTTATTAATGAAGAGCATTAAACCAAGTCAAAATAGTAATTTTATTCACTCCCTAAAAAATGAATGAGTTTTTCAGCTGAAAAAAAGAGCCTTTTAGCCTGTTGTGCAACCAAGCAATCTTACCACACATGCTTTATAACTAAAGCACCTTTAAATCTGCTTATAAGTCATTCTCCTTAATTAACCTACTAAAAGAGGCTGCTACAGCCTGGCTTTACCAAAAGAGATAATGGGACTGAAGTGCCTGTTTCTGGGCCTTCACAACATTGACCATCGACCAGATGTCATGTGTCTCCTCTTTTGGAGAATATCCTCTTTTGGCACCACCCATAACTTTGCCCTTGGGATCAAAGAGTGTTCAGGGGCATGTCATAGAATCATTTAGGTTGAAAGAGACCCTTGGGATCATCGAGTCCAACCATCAGCCCCTGTCCTGGGGCCTGATCCAGCCCAAGCAGTGGGCTGCTCCTCCACTGGCTGACATCTGGAAAACTAATTCCTTTTGGGATGTGAGTCCTGTTGATGTTGGTAATTTTAGCCCCCTTGGGAGCCTTAGCCAGAGTTTTTCTGTGCGGCGGTATCACACCTCCAGCAGGGGTAAAACATAAGTGCTGCATAGGCAGCGACCCAATAAATAAATAGCAAAGCAGATTTTCCTGATGGAGAAGCAAAGAGGGGTTGCATGGTGCAGGGATAACTGGGAAAATGTCCACTCCTACTCCAGTGTAAATGAAGACACCGGGACACAACACCCTGCCTGCAGGCGATATAACCTCATCATTGTATGCATAGGGTGTCCATAAGTGATCACTGCAAAACAAGGTGGAGGGGAATGCCCATGTGGCGTGAGTATGGATGTTCCTCCTCCCACCTGGAGGCTCCACTCCCAGACACCAAATAGCCCTGGAGAGAGTCGTGTTGTGATTGGAGGGTCCCGATACCACCTGAAATGATGAGGGTAGCACCAGCTATGCCTGCATGGGCTTACAGCAGAGTGGTGAGGCTTAGGGGTGACCACGGCAGGGGCAGCCCTGCCACATCCTTGCAAAAAAGGAGAGTGCAATAGAAAACAGGGGTTTGGGGAAAAAAAAAAAAAAAAAAAGAGCTCTTTAGCTCTTTTCCATAAAAATAGGTAAAGTGAGTTTTGGGTGTCAAAACAAACCCTGTGATACACTCCATGCTCTCCCCCTTGTCTTCCTTGCCACCCACCTTTTGATGACAAAATGGATGTTGTGCCTCTCCTCCAGAATCCGCTTCAGTTTGGGGACACCGTAAGTGCAAGGTCTTTTGAAGGGAATTTTGTCCGGGATGCCGATGATTTCCACCGCCTCAGGGTCACAGGCAATCTTCCGGTATGGGACAGGGACCATGTGGTCCAACCCCAAGGCTTCGGCTGAAAGGTGAATGCATGGTTTTCACTTAAAAATGCCCTTTTCCTTTCCCAGGTGATAAAATAAAGGTATAAAGTCTTGAACCCAAGCAGACTCCTGCCTTTTCTCCTTGGCTTGTCCCAGAAGGTGACCCTGGGAGCAGCTTGCCCATGGGAGATGGGACAATGGGGACAATGCAGCAGCAAACACAGATAACCGTGTCCTTCAAAGCCCCCAAATACATCCAGCATTGCTCAACCCAGGGATGAGCTAGCCCACAGGCTGTCCTCAAACTCCCTGTGACCACAGCAGGCTGCTGAGCGATACAATTAACAAGCTGCATAGCAGATATACAGTTCATAAGTTACAGAGCTCTTCTATAGCCCATATATAGCTCACAAGTTACACAGCACATATTTATAGCCCATCTATAACTCAGGAATTACACTGCCTGATGAGGATGGAAAACGTGACAACCATCAGCCCATTCCCGAGCCCAGAAGCAGCCCAAACTCCCAGGAACTAACCCAAAAGCGCTGCTCATGCCAAGGGAAGCACCAATGACACCCGGGAGTTGTGCAGGTGGAAAAAAGGCAGCTGCAGTAAGGTCAATTTTTCTTTTTTTCCCCTGCCATGTTAATTTAAAACGGCTGCATGCTACTGCTCCCCTCGCCTACATCACCAGCAGCACCCGGGTGCTCTGACCCGGTGTTCCACGCTTCAGACCAGGGCCGTTTTTACAGCCCAGTTATAAATTCCTCAATGGTGCGGCGTGGGGCGTGGAGGGACTCCAAATGGAAATATTGACATAACCTCCAGCAGACACCCAGAGACTTGGAGCTGCTGGGCTAAACGTGTTAGGAAGAGCAGGGAGCTCTAGCATATGGCTTCTGCTGCTGTGTTAGGGAACAAAAATGATTGCTATATAATGATATGCAAACCACAAGCACTGCAGATGCATAATGGGATATTAACTCCTACTCACCATATCTGCTGTTAAACAGAATTTGCACGCACTCCCTAAGGGTGTTGATATCTTCAGTTTCTTTTATAAAATTGTCCCACTTATCTATCAAAACAAAATATAAGAAATAAGGAACTTCCATATGGTTCATACACAGCAGATGCACTTTTCTCGCACAAGGCTCTGGGAAGCAGGAACAAGCCTTTGCTTCTTTAAAAAAAGAACTATTTCCCTCTTCCTGAGCGGATTCTGCCATCCTGGCAGATAAGGTCTGGGCTTCCCCAGCCCCAGCCCCAAGCAACCTCCTCTGCAGCCATGCATGTGCAAAGCAGATTCCTAAGAAATGACCCCATAAAACTTCTCAACCCTGAAAGGAAAGACTCTCAGGGACAGAGCAAACTCAACCTGAAATGAACCTTTGAAAAGCTCGGCCATTTCACAGAGGAGCTGCTCCATCTCCTTCTCTTTTCCAACTTTCTCACACTTTTTTTTTTTCAATGCAAGCAGACGAGGGTTTTGATCTAAAAACGTCAGCATTTTTAGGTTGCATTTCCCTTGAGGGGGATGGAGGTGGGGAAATGGCAAAGTCTCCTCCCCATTGCTGCTCCTCCCCAGGCACCGCTGCAGAATCACGCCGGGGTTAGTGGGTTTCAGTTATTTTGAAATAACGCCAAACTTTTGGCGGCTATTTGCTGTTTGCAGCTTGGGTAAACGGCCTCACCCAAAGCTGTGCCTTGGTCCCCCATGCATGAAACCAGGATGAGATTTCCCAGCCAGCTGGCAGCGCAGGGAAGTTGCCCAGAGAAGCTGTGGCTGCCCCATCCCTGGAGGGGTTCAAGGCCAGGCTGGATAGGGCTTGCAGCAACCTAGTCTGGTGGGAGGTGTCCCTGCCCAGCACAGGGGGTTGGAACTCAATGATCTTCAAGGTACGTTCCAACCTAAACCATTCTATGATGGCTGGGAGATTGCTGGGAAACTTTTCTTTAAGAGGTAGCTGCTGGCAACCTCCAGCACCAGAGTGGGACACAGACCTGTCTTGTCGTGGACAATGGAGAAGAGGATGCGCTTGGATGAGTGCACATTCTGGATAAGGGGACCTCCGGAGACCAACGATTTCTGTCCTGGACAAGAGGGGAGACAAGGAGAAAGGGCTGATGAGAGCCTGCCCAACGCTCCGAGCACCCTAACAAACCTCCCAAGGTGCTATGTCCCTGCTGCTGATGCCAACCCAACCCCTCCAGCTCTCCTCCATGCAATCTAGTGGCATCCTGGGAGACCGAGCTCCCACCATTCCCTATTCCAGCCTCACAGTGCAGCACCCAGCGTTTCGGGGAATAGAAGTGAGTCCCATCACAGTGAGGCACCCAGCACAACATGGCAGCGGGGTGTGTCTGCTCATCTCCTTATGGGCCAAGCTTTGCACCCATTTTCATCCGAGGACCACCAAAACACCCATTCAGTGCTGGGGTGGGGTGTGCTTGGCAGCAGGCCCCCGTCTGAGAGCAAACTCCAGGCTATTACCACAGCAGTCGCTGTACTCCTGTGAGGAAGGCACCTTCAGCTCTCCCGCCGGCCTGGGCAGCAGCGCCTCGCTGGCCGCATTTGGCCCGGAGGAGGCCTCTTGCTTTAGGTCAACGGCGATCTGGGCAGGCAGCGAGACCCCGTACAAGAAGTTGGTAACGGTGATGGCGGAGGGGGCATCCGGGCCGGTGGGTTTGGTCATGGGGCCGTTGGCACCAGAGTCCCGGCCACCCTTGGAGGGGAGGGATGTACAAGTCAACTCGACGCTGGGGTTTGGCTCTCGGCTGGGCTCCTCTGCCGGCCTGAGGGGAAGGAAGGGAGAAGAGGAGGCAAAAAACAGGTTCCTTTGGGTCCGTCAAGCAAGGATGTGGAGGGGGAAGAATAGGGTAGGACAGGCTGCACCGCCGGCTGCCAGGCTCATTGTTTCAGAAATTACAGCCATCACCCAACCTCCTCCAACTTCTTCAGGCACCTGCACCAGTTTTGTCTTCTTTAACTGGAGCAGGTTGGTCTTATGGCAGTTCAAAGCATTTATATTAAGGCAGGGCAAGGCTGCCTAACTCCACAGCCCAGCGTGTTTAAGGAGTAAAACAATTTGTGTGACCACCTGACTCCATTGCCTGTCCCAGCCCCCAGGACCCATGGCATCTTCAAGAGGGACCTCAGGATGAGCCCAGGGATGAGCTTCAGCCCAAAGAAGCCCACGTGCTCCACATGAGACAGGCGGTTGTGAGCTCGCAGACAGCTCAAATTCTGTGTCCTACTTTTAGCTGTCTCAGCCTGATTTTCCAGAAGTGCCAAGCCTTCAGAGGAGGTATTTGGTAGTGCTCAGCATTTCTCTGAATGGATCCGAGGTGCTGCCAGCCAGGCAAACGCACAGGAAATGCACCCAAAACTGCCGAGCACCTTGCAAAAGGGTGGCCAAAATGGGAAGCTCGCCCTGTGGTCCCCCACCTCCCTCCTCCTCTGGTGTTAAAAAACCCATTTCAGCCGGGGAAGAAGCTTGCAGCATTTACACTGGAAACCCCTCTGGAGACAGAAAAGTACTTAGCTTACCGCAGCGGAAATTTTGGCAAAGACATGTAAAGCGATGTGGTTAACGCACACGTTTACACATGCTTATTAAAGAAATGAGTCCATAACAATCTCAAGCCACCTGACACCGATGAACCCCCATGCAAGGCTGGATTTGGCATGGCTGGACCAAGGTTTCTGGGTCTTGTGGAGAAGCCGGGACATGGGAGGGACCCTCCTGCCTGGTCCTCACAAAATCTCTGCCATTTACCAGTGTCTATAAGAGCCACCAGCTCAAGAGCTCACTACCCTTCTGCCTCTTCAGGGATCCCCAAAATTACCTTTTTAGCCTGAAGCGGATGCTGTGGCTGTGCTCTAAGATGGCCATCAGGGACTTGACGTCGTACTCCATGGGTTTCTTAAAGCTGATCCCCTCAGGCAAGCCGGCCACTGCCAGCGAGCCTGGCTCTTTCAGGAACCTCTCGTACGGCAAAGGGACCACGCTGCTCTTCCCCACGGCCTCGCCTGGGAAGGGGACAGAGTTACACACTGAGGGACACCCCGTGCTCCTGGCCACAGCTGAACCAGGCTGGAGGAGTAAATGCAAGAGCAAAAAATCCCAACAGAAACACTATGTGAAGACAACCGCTTCCTAGCTCCATACTTAGCATGCAAGGCCCTCCAAGCCCTTTCTAAAAGCGCTAATTAATAAAAAGCTCACAAAAGCCAATAAGCAGATGTCTCATCTTTCGGATTGCACAGTAAAATCCTCAGTTGGGGTCACTTGGCACAAACCCACCCCCTGGGAGCACCCGGACGCCTGCCAGCAAGGGATATGGCCACCAGCAAGCTGGGGAGGGAGCTGAGAGCTGACGAAGGAGGCTGAAGGGCTCGCGCTGATTTCTATCTTGTGTTTACTGAGATATTCTGAGAACCTTATTTTCAGCCAGTTTTCTTATTTTACCTCCTGGAAGAATGGAAGGTAGTTTGATTGCTGGTGCTGTCAGGCAGCCTGAATGCGCTTTGAGAGACAATACAACAAACCTCAACCAAACAGTGTCCCTCCATCCCACCCTCCGCAGGCGGCACAAACAGTGATACTCTTGACTGCATGATCGCTTCCAGCAGCCCAGAAATCTCACCTGCTCCCGTAAACAATGGCACAGAGTGCCCCTGTGTCCCCACCACACGGGGTAGCTTCGTTGTACCTCTGACTCAAAACCACAAAGTTCCCCAAAGAGTCAGGGGCAAACTCCATTCCCTTCCCTGTCAGCAGAAGACAACCAGCGAGCATTGCAGCTATACAGAGATTTTCTAAACTGGCTAAAGATCCCACGTACTGAAGACAGAGATGCTTAGGGTGCTCACTGGGCAAGACATCAATGGAAAATCAGCCCCTTCTGGAGGGTTTCAAGGAATGACCAAACCCTCACGCTGCTCTCGGAGGAAAAATTATGTGGGAAACCAACTCGAGTCACTGTAACCAATAAACCTGGTGCTGGAAGCACGAAGCAGAAGAAACAGCCACGCAGGAATGTGACCTGTCTGGCAAAGCAGTGTCCAGATGCAGAACATCTGGCCTCATGGCAAGGCGTCTGTGCCTTTGTCTCCAGGTTGAGGGGCAGGCAGAGGAGATTTATGATACTTTTAAATAGCTGTGGGATTTTACTTGTTGCTTTTCTCTAAAATCTCTCTTATTTAAAAAAAACCAAAACACAAAACGAACAAACAAACCCAAAAGATCTTACAGAAACCCTGGAAATCTTGTTGCACTGTCAGCAAGTCCTTATTAAAAGTGATTCCTTCAACATGTTCTTTGAACCAATGCACAACAACTAATGACGTGCGACTTGCACGAGCCATCAAGGTTCCTTATGGGCGGGACAGATGTTTTAATTAAACCAGTAACAGAAGTTTCAAACCAAACCCTTGCACCACAACACCACAAGTACAAGCCCAGAGGGTACTGACAGTTCCTCTGCCCTGATATACTGGATCTAATGGCTTCCCACCTCCCTCCACCACCTCTCTTTACGACGGGGAGAAGTTCTCAATGTCCATAGTTGCTCCTTATCAACCCAACACTCAACAACTCCCCGAACACATTTTTATGGGTTATGCATTACTGTCAAAGTGACCTTCACCAAGGCTCACACTGCTATGCAGAGACTCATTGTTTAGCTAAAGAGAGACAATAATCATCATTAATGCCTGTTTAATAGAAGCCAGCAGTAATCAGTCATCCTGTTGGTGTGGAGATTACCCGGCTCTGGAGGGAATATGCAATCTTTTTGACTGAGCATTTTCTAAGATTTTTTTGTTTCCAATCCCTGTTGATAGGAGGTGACTGAAAGGAAAAAAAAAAAAACCAAACCCAAACCAAACCCAACAAAAACAAACAAACAAAAACCCTTAAGAAAGAAAACTGTTAATTTCTGAGTTCTCTCTGTGTTTGGAACAGAATCACCCTGGGGCATCTGCTATCTCCTGCAGTAGCTCTTCCCACTCAGCCAGGAAAGGCTCTTCCCATGGGCATGCCGGGAGGGGAGCATCTGCCCAGTGGGTTTCCCCATCCAGTGGCTCAGCTGATCCCACTGAATAAGCAGCAAAAGCAGAATTAATTACACCCAAAGCCAGAACTACACCAAATGCTGGAATTACATCCAAAGCCAGAACTACACCCAATGCCAGGCCAACACCACCAGCCCAGTGATGCCAGCCTCCTCCTGCCATGGCAACGCCAGCTGATCTGGATTGGGGACCAGTCCAGTTTGCCCCCATGCATGTCTGTGTACCTTAACAAGGCAAAGAGCATTGCAAACTCATCTAGATGGATGGGCCACCTAGTCCATACACCCACAAATGTGCCCTGGTGAAGGTTTTTATGCATTTCTATATTTATGGTATGTCATATATGAATAATTTCCATATTCCTAGGAGGCCAGAGAAGGCTGGCACTCTCCCAGCAGCAGGACAGGACCTGCAGCTCAGAGCAGGGATCCAACCAGAGCTGAAACACTCTCACCACCCCATTCCCTTGGTTCTGCTGTTTCCCCTTCTTTCCCACTTGGGCCCAACCTTTTGAAGGCAGCGAGAGGATTTGATTGCCCATGTTATTGGGAATATCGCCTCCAAGTCCTCTAAGTGGTTTCAGAAAACCTCAGCAACTGTTCATCCCTGGGGGAAGGGCTGCCATATCTCCTTTCTGTCTGTGAAGCCTGCGGCAGGCACTGGTGAGGAGAAGGCTGAACGACAGCCAGCAGCAGCAAACTCCATGCTCGAACCCAGGAAGGTTGGTGGGAGCACCCTCTTATCCCCCTCCCACTGCAGTGGGGGAGCCAGTTCCCAAACCCAGCACATAAACAGGGGAAACACCTGCACTTCAGGCTCAGGGAGATCCGCACAGCCCCGGCAGGGCTCGGTAGCACACCCCAAATCCTAAACGGTGACGGGGAGCTGCACCTGGGAAAGCCAAACACACAGTTCTGCTACTTGGTCCAGCCACACACCCTGAACTCCCCCAGAGCATCACGCTGGGCTAATGCAGCCCGCTGAGCAGCACAGGGGAATATTGGAGTTTGTCACCCCATTTTCCCCAACCCAACTTTGCTTTTTCTACTCAGGCCAGCACAGGTCCCCAGGTTCTGCCGGCGGACAAGCCTCAGAGCAGGGCCACCACCTCCAGCCGCTCCGTGGGGGCTCCAGCGGGGACCTCCCAAGTGAGAAGCAGGTGCTGCCACCATTCGAGCCTCCGCAGATTGGGCCTGGAGGGAGCTCTGCAACCCACTGCGTTACATATCAACAGCCATATGGTCATCTACATTTTAATTGCAGAAGCTTTATTGCCGCGGATGATGCATGTGCTGGAACGGCACCAGCTCGTCTCTCGGAGCCGGGACTGCAGGGCCGCCTGCTAGAAAAATCATCTTTTTTCCTTTTAAATAGACTTGCCAGGGAAAGGGGTGAGGGAGTCTCTGCAGAGCCCCAACAGAGTGCCTGTGAGAGAGGTGCCGCAGATCGCAGAATCACAGAATCATCATGGCTGGAAAGGACCTCTGAGATCATTGAGTCCAACCATACACACACAAAAAATGCCTGCAATATCAACCACTAGAGCATGCCCTGATGTGGCATCAGGGATAAAGGTGTGCTTGAAAAATCACACTCAGGGCAGAGGCTTTGCCTGGCCAAGGGGACAGAGGATACTCCTCCTAGCACTGGGCTATTTTTTGCCTAGTTTGAGGCACTGGGGAATGAAGAAGTAGTGGCCAGATCCCATCTCAATGCAATGCTAACCCTATGCAGGAGCACATCCCACCATGCAACCCCAGCCAGGTGCTTGCTCCCTTGCTGGGCAGCCGGACAGGGGACAAAAACCACAGCCAGCAGCGGTGCCAGGCAGCTCAGCGAGCCCCGGGGGCAATCCAAATCCCCAAATGGAAGCATGAAGGTTCTTACTATAAAGCACATCAAACACTTCCTCTACCATCTTCCTGAGGAGGTACACGTCTGATCCTTGGTCCGGGGAGACCCTGAGCACGCTTCGCCCGCACTCCTTTGCCTTCTTCTGCGCCTCCACGTCCTGTTCCTTCCTCTGCTGGACTCCTGTGGGGGAAGAGGAGAGAACAGGAGACACTGTGGTAAGAGGAGGGTTCATGGGCAATGCCATGTGTGCTTTTGAGCAGCTGCGAGGCGATCAAACCCGCTGAGGTGGGTTACATCAACTTCAGCCAGGGCTGAATAAACTGCCCATCAAACCCCATGAAAGATGGGGGTCCTGTGGGCACTGGACCCCTCGCCGCCCCCATGGTGACAGCAAAGTCCTCTGGCTAGGTGCCCTGGGTCTCCCACCCAGACCCCAGGCTCAGACAAGGCTGTGGCACCCAGCAGTCCCCAGCATGCCAGGGAAGGTGCCAGCACGGGCAGCGGTGACAGCAGTGCTGCCGGGAGCAGAGTTGGTTCCTGCCAGCCAGGGACATGCTCATCCCGTGTGTGGCCCCCCCTTTCCTGGTTTTACCCCCTCAGCTGCACTGAAACTGTTGTGATTAATTGGGCAGCACATTTCTTTTCTCTGGTTTCAATCTGCTTAGCCTTCAATCTCTCAGGAAAAGAAAATCTGCCTTTCTTGGAGGCTTTTTTACCCTTCAGCATCACGTAGCTTGGTAATACCAGCTATTTCCTGCTAATTTCCCCCATTAAACCTCAAATAAAGCATATCTTCGGCAACGACTTCCTTGCATCTCTAAACGCACAGAAAATTAAACACTACAAGTACATTATTGCTGTTCTATCCAAAGCGATTCGCAAGGGATTTTTGGTGGCAAAGGACTAATTCCTTCATCATCCTCGACAGGCTCCTGCCAGCGATCAGCCCTGGCTGCTGCCTGGGCATTCAAGGAGGAGCTCGAGGATCCCTGCCATGGAAAGAGCCCATGGCTAGGACATCACTGGGATAGGGCAACAGCCACCAGGGGTACCCACAGAACTAGACATCAGAAAGGGGGACAGCCACCCAACACTGTGCAAACCCCTGGCCAGTGCCACATCCCTGCCTGGGCATAAGGAAACAGGCCTTGGAAAACTTTTTTGGGTTGCTGGTGGTGAAATACATCTGCACCCACATCCTCCTCCAACTGACTCTCCCTCCCGGCTGGATGCTAACTTTCCTCCCTTGACGTTAATCCTGATCACTGTCAAGTTCCCCCCATGTGCCAGGAAAAGCTGAGCCAGAGGTTCAGATAAAGGAGGGCGTTCAAGCGAGGTCTGCGCGCCCAGAGAGATAAGAGGCTTCTTACATCTCCCAGTGATGTCTGCTTTAGATTATTTCCGATCCTTTCTAAGGGGGCAGCTAGACCATAAATCAGAGGCACTTCCAGGGATGCTTTCCACTGCGTGCCAGTTGTAAGAGCTTTATGGAGCGGAGCTGAGCCCGGGCCATTTATAATTCAAGACAGCGTTATCACATTTCACCCTGTCTCCAGCATCAGCCGCTGGGCCATCATCAAGATTTTGTGCTTTCAACCAGACGTGACCATTTCATTTTGACAAAGGTGTAAATGAAACCAAAGGAGATGAAAATCAGGATCTAATGCCAGGCACCTTGCCCCAGCACAGCAGTAGGTCACCGGTCAAGATATATGTATATATATTTCTAAAAGCGAGAGTTGCAGATGGTCATAGAATCATAGAGTGGTCAGAGTTGGAAGGGACCTTAAACCAATTAGTTCCAACCTCCTGCCCTGGGCAGGGACACCTCCCACCACACCAGGTTGCTCCAAGACCCATCCAGCCTGGCCTTAAACACTCCCAGGGATGGGGCAGCCACAGCTTCTCTGGGCAACCTGGGCCAGGGTCTCACCACTCTCACACCAAAGAATTTCTTCCTGAGATCTCAATCCAATCTCAATCTCCCCTCTTTCACTTTAAAGCCATTACCCCTCATTCTATCACTCCACGCCCTGACAAAGAGTCCCCGCCCAGCTTTCCTGTAGCCCCTTTAGATACTGGAAGGGGCTGTAAGGTCTCCCCGGAGTCTTCTCTTCTCCAGACTGAACAAGCCCAGCTCCCTCAGCCTTTCAATCATATACTCTGAGCTCTAAGGAGGCACAGCCAACATCTAATACGTAAGAGGGAGCTCCCTCCCGATGGCCACCCTGATGCCATCCACTGCACAAGTAGGTACCTCCCTGCCTCTTGTGGGTGGGGGGAAGGGGAGGCAGAGTCACCCACAAATGCAGGAAACATCCCCCAAATGCCTCCTGTTCTGCAAAATGGAATGCACCAACGTGGAGGATAACTAAGAGCGGCTCTCCCGGGTGCCCATGATGGCAGGCAGCTACCCACAGCAGGCAGGACGGAGGGGCAGAGCAGAGCCTTGGCAGGGAGCTGCTCCTGCAGAGCTGTGCTGTCTCCCCTCACACATGTGGGGTGAATAACCTGAGCAGACAGCATCCCTGGCAGCTTTACAGCGCTAGTGCTTTCACTAGAGCGAATCCTTCTCAAGCAATCTCTCCAGCGGATTAAGCACCAATGTGGTTTCCATCACCACCACACATGTGCACACACGCCGGATTGTTTCTCTCCATTGACACCTCGCCATGGGCAGAGAAGTACTCATGTGCAAGTAGATCCAGGTCTGGGGTCCTCTCAGGACTGGGGCCACATCACCACCAAAACCAGATCCCATCCCAGCTCCTGCACAGATGAGGAAAGCAGCAGTTGGTGTCCCATGAGTGATGCTATCCAAGACATGCAGATCCCCATTCACAGCACAGCTCCCACCTTCCCCTCAGCTCCCAGGCTGGTTTTGGGGAGCCAGCAGAGGCATGGAAGTGGGACAGATGGCTGGGTGCCAACCACACGCAGAGCTGCCAGCAGTAACACACCTCCCTGCAATAGCTGCTGACCCCAACCTGAGATCAAGGGGGACCTTGAGCTCTTGCTCAAGCCATCCTTTCACCGTTAGCCTCTCAGAAAAGTAAGTAGCTCCACAAACAGCACTCCCAACTCCCAAATCCATCCACATTTTTCCAAAACCAGGAAGAAAGCCTTGGCCCAAGAAGGCTTCTCTGCTCCTGAGGCATCACTATTGCAAATTATATCTGCTAAGTCCTCAAAAGCCACTCCAGTGCATCACAATGTTGCCACAGGCTGACAGCACCGGTGGCACAGGGCAGCCATCCAGCCATGCCACCCCCAGGGACGCTTTCGGAGAGCAGAGCTGGGGCATGTGGTGCCCTCCCTGGCTCCAGCCACGCTTTCCACACGCTTTCTCCATCACTTCAAACACCTCTTAGACCTACAGACAGACAGCACCGTGGTGCCCCCCAAACCTCAACCCCTCTGTGCACGGTGTGGGGGGTCCTAGCTGGCACAGCCAGAGCTCCAACCCCAGCACGGGAGGCGACCGTGCCAGTGGGAATACTCACTGCAAAACTTCTGGAAGTCGGCTTGCAGCTCCTTGCGGGCGCTGAGGAAGACCCGTCCCTTCTCGGTGCCCACCACAAAGGCGCTCTCCTCGTGGACGGCGATGCAGGCCACTTCTGCGTTCAGCTTGGAGAGGGCCGAGCACTGCGGGGAGGCACCAGGTCAGAGCGGCTGCGGCACCATCCCCGCCTGGCACCCTCTTGTCATTTTCCAATGGGATTTTTTTCCTTCCCATCAAAAGCAATGTTGGGGTCAGAATTTCATGGGGTTTGTGACATCCCCTAAAGACTTCACCAACTTTACAGCTCCAGAAAGGTATCTGACTGTGCTAAGCTTTGCTGGAAAACAGGAACTATTTACCCATCACTGAGCTTTGTTTTTTCCGATCCTAAAAGTAAGCGTTTTATAGTATTTCTTGTAAAGAAAACATTCCTGTAAAAAACAAACCAAACCAAAACTGAACCCAAACCAACAACAATTTTTATTTTTCCAGCAGCTCTAATGAAATAAGGAGCACGGGGATCTTATTTCAGCTGCAGAGCACTAATATGGTCAAAGTCTGGATTAGTCGAACGGTTAAAGAGATGGAAAAGACTTCCTCCATTAATCCATTTTATGTAACGTGCGCTTCCTGCCCTACATAATACCCATGTATATGTGTTTTTTATTATTATTTTTTATATTATAATAGTTATGCAGTGACAGCAGCATGAGTATATTCCCGTAGCTACAGCACTGACGCTACGAAGACGCTGTCCCCAGGTCATGATTTAAATGGGTAAAAGAGGGGGATTTTCCTATCAGCAGCCCTGGCTAGGCATGTCGCCCACCCTTGGCACCACAGAGGGGCCAAAGGACCCGTCCCTACCCTGCTGGTGGCCTGGGAGAGAGCAAGACAGCATCTGCCCATGCACCAACCCCCCGGAGCTACCTACAGCTCCCCACATGCATTCACACCCAGTTTGATTTGCATGGGCTTAAACCAGTGTCTATATTGGGTCATTTTACCTCCTGCTCATCTTCTTCAGGAAGAGGGTATTGAATCACATTCCCCAAAATTTTTTTTAAGAAACCTCCTGCCAAGAACCCAGCAGCGAATCAAAGCATTTTGCTCAAAATACTCAACACTTGGAATAAAATAATAAATATAAAATGAAGGGGATGTGAGGTTTCGAGGCAGACCAAATCCAAGCCCTAAGCCCGCTTGGCGATGAGCACATGGCCCCATGGTTTATGTATCATGCAGGCAGACAGGCTTCTGTGGGTGCAGAGCCCGGCCCCAGCGAAGTACTGGGATAAAGGCTGAATTTCTGGAGCAGCCTGGCCCCAGTGGCAGCACGTAACGAGGACTGCAGGATAATGTATATTCATTAAAGAAGCTAAACTACGATAACATGATTTGCCGTATGGGATGGCAAGTACACAAATCATCAAAGCTGCTTGGGGTGCGTCAGCTCTGGAGAACCTGCTCCTTAGTGGGGCGGTGATGGTTAAAAAGAAGGAAATTAGTATTGGTGAATAAAAGCCCTACCTGCATAGAGAAGGAGATGCACCCAAGACAAATACATTAAACAGGACTTGGCTTTAAAATGGGAGGGCTATTTAGCACATCGCATTGCATTAGGTATTTGTTACTACACACTCACTTTCCCTTCTTGATCACATTCACAGTTAAAAATAAGATTAACTCTGGTCCACGAGACTTAATCCAGACAGTTATCTTGTTTATGTAAGCATGGCTGACTTAGGTAAGGTTTCCACCGGGAATTCTACGTCAAAAGATATGAAAGTTATTTTCTTTGTTCTCGGAGATAAAAGCCATTGTTCTCCTGTTGTGTAAAAGCACACGGTAACATCGGTAAAACATCAAGAAAAAAACCCAACCCCAACCACCCTACATTCAGTTGATACCAACATAAATATTAATGGGAAAACAATACACATCTGAGATTAACTTGGGCTAACTTTATGATCCTTACGACTGTCAGGGCAGGAGAGGATTTTGATTCCCCAGCTCCGGCAGGTCCCTGGGCTTTCCAGCAGCAGAGGGGAGAGGGATGAGCCCTGCTCCCAGCCAGCCCTGTTACAAGAAGGTGAAAGGAGGGATGGGGACAGGGATGCTACCAGCCTCTTACCATGGAGTCTAAGGCAGACACTAAGCTGGTGATGATTTCATCTTTCTGGGGAAAAACCATATTCCACTGGTCAGCTCTGGAGGTGCTGAGAGTCACATCTAAAGGCTTTCCTGCCAGGGCCATATTCACCTGGAAAGAGGAAAATACAAAAAAAAAAAAGAAGGCATATGCATTTTTGTTACTGATGGAGACAGCGCTGAGCATCACCAGTAAGTGCCATGGCTATGGTGCTTCAGGGAAACTGAGGCACAGGGAGAGGCCAGCACCAGACTGAGTCCTGTGTCCCCCACGTCTCCCCTGCTAAAGAAGACATGGGGTATAATTGCAGACGCTGCTGAGCCATAATCAAACCCTGGGGCCGATGCCACATGTCCCAGCAGCAGCCAGGTCACCTCTGCCCTTGGGTCTCACCCCCAGGGAGGCGCCACCACTGCCTGGGACATCCCGACGAGCAGGCTGCGGTCATGCCAAGCCAGAGGATGTGGCGCTGAAGCAGACGCAGAGCATTTCCATGCCCGAGCTCCCTGGGCAGGAGAGACCAGGGCATGACACATGCGTCCCTGCAAGGATGCTGTGCCAGGTGTCCCCACCCCTATACCCTAGGCAAGAGGACAGCCCAGCACACAAAGGTGTCCCCGAAACAGGCCAAACCCACAGGGTTGCTCCACCTTCAACCAAAAGGAGGGAGGCAGCTCATGGTGAGGAGCTCCATCATCAAATCATCCCACCCCCCAGCTCCTGGGGGACAGTGCTGGCAGGAGAACCAGGTGGCACACAGGGACCACACATCCGAGAAGGGGCTCAGCACCAGGAGCTCCGTACCTCACTGCTAAACAGGGGAAAAAAGGGAGGAAAATACTGGGGGTCAGGCCACATGTGTAGCAACTGCGCCAGGCCTCTGTATCCCAGTGCAAACATCTCACCGAGACGGAGGGAGAAACTGAGGCAGGAGCTCGCCCTGTGTAAATCACACCATTCTCTACACTGGGGGCACCCACACTCCATACAGCATCACCCCCCCAGCACCCAACACAGCCCCCTCCAGCTATCTCCCCTCCATCTGCAGGGCAGCGTCACGCCACCTGGCTTTAATCCTGCCCATAAAGGGTGGCAAATTAGCCAGCAACACTCAGGAGCCACTCAAACCAGCTCGTAAATCATGTGCTCAAAGCCGCAAGTGGATAAAAGAGGCTGGAGAATTTCTAACAAGGCAAGACCAGCAGGAGCCGGGGAATATGAATGAAGCTGCCCGCACCTAACTGGATTTGCTGCTCAGCCAGTACCCGCGGCCGCTCAGCCCTGCCAAAAACTCGGGTTAAAAGTCAACCCCAAAACCCCAAATTCCCCTTCCTGTCCCAGTTCACACCTGTGGAAGGACAGAAGGACAGTCCCTCAGCAAGTCTGCCGATGACACCAAGTTCAGTGGTGTGGTGGACATGCTGGAGGGAAGGGATGCCATCCAGAGGGACCTGGAGAGGTGGGCTAGTGCAAATTGCATGAAGTTCAACCAAGCCAAGGGCAGGGTCCTGCACCTGGGACATGGCAATCCCAGGCAGAAATACAGGTTGGGTGGAGAATGGCTGGAGAGCAGCCTTGAGGAGAAGGACAGGGCTCTGCAGACACCTCGAGTTTTACCATCACCACGATCTGCAGCAACGCTGGGAAACAGTCTGTCTTGCTCCAGTCCTTCAGTTTGTGCACACATGGATGGATGGATGGAATAGGGACCATTTCACACATGAGCTCCCCAGCAGCTCCCTGCGCACAGCCCTACAGGTGGTACAGAACTCAAGATCCCTTCTTTTAATCACTGCCATGTTAATAAGAGGTGCCTTCTTGCAGCTGGCAGACAGCAGTGAGACACCAGTGGTGCCAATGCTGGCCCTGAGCCGCTCTCCTGGCCTCCAGGACATGGAGCAGCCCCAACGCCAGGCTGGGAACAGCCATCACCTGAGATTGCCATCGGGAATGGACTCAGTCCAGGGAGCATCACTCCCTTCTTAACCCCTCACCCCCAAGCACTTGCTTGGAAAACAGCCTTATTTTGATGCCTTGTACGTATTTCTGAGCACCCTAATTACTATTAAGTACAACTGCTACGACTCGCAATGCTCCTGTTGCCTTCTGGCAGCGTTTTGGAGAGCCGGTCCCTGCCTCGGTGGGGCTGGTCGCAGCCCCTCGGAGAGCTCAAACTGCACCAACGTGCTCAGCCACAGCCTCCCACGGGAAGAGATGCTCGTCCCTCGGCTGTAGAAAGCAAAGCCATGAGCTGGATCCAGCCCCCAAAAGCCCAGGGTCCCCGCACCCCCTCCCTACCCACTCCCTGCTCGACAGGAAACCAGTATGAAAATAATCCCTTTTACCTAGCTGATGGTTGCATTAGGAAAGGGGAGAATCACTTGATGAGAAAAGGAAAAAAATTCATAATAAAAATATGACCCAAGTAATACAACAGCAATTTAAGGGGTGGGGGGGGACAATATTCCTGTAAAGCTTTTAATCATTTATGGCCACAGAAGAGCAGTGACAGCAGATTTAGAAAAGGGGGGAATAAAAGAGAGGAAAAAAAAATACTTCACAGCAAGCACCAGGCTTATTCAAATCAAATTAAGACGTATGGCTTGAAGTTGTTTGTCTAATTAAAGGGAAAGTAATCTTTCAGAAAACTGGGGTAAACCATTCTTATAGCAGTTAGGGCCGGCGGCAGGGAGTGAGGTGGGTAG
This sequence comes from Jacana jacana, assembly GCA_013400555.1. Classification (NCBI taxonomy): domain Eukaryota; kingdom Metazoa; phylum Chordata; class Aves; order Charadriiformes; family Jacanidae; genus Jacana; species Jacana jacana. The sequence goes on along the minus strand of VZTM01011262.1, from coordinate 82,221 downwards.
GATGGGTGCAGAGCATCCCCTTACCTCCCCAATCCGCCCCCCCCGCCTTCCCAAGGGCTCCACACTCCAAATCCCACACCGGCGCACACACCGTTTTCCCCTCTCCCAGACCACAGTGAGGAGAGGGGGGCTCAGGTCTGGCCCCATCCCCATCCCACCTCCATGCCCTGTGTCCCATCCCCAGGGCACAGAGTGACTCAGGGACTGTCCTGCCAGTGTCATGGAAAACAGATTGGTTTTATTTTTATAAATATTTAAAAAAAAAAAAAGAAAAAGAAATATTATTATTATGTAGTTATTTCTCTGTCCCAACTGAGTCTTGTGGGAGTGGTACGAGCTGCGTGGAGACAGGGTTGCAGTGCCACAGCTGGCATGGGACACGGGCAGGCAGCCCACACGGGCCATTGCCTGCTCAGCTCTTACGACACCTCTTTCCTCGCCTCCCTTTCTAATCCTAGGAAAGATTATAAATTTGGCCCTGGGGTAGTTTCACTCATGAATCACCTGGGCTGCAGCAAAGGAAAAGCCAGGTGAGCAGGGAGGCTCCTGAACCCCTGCAGAAATGGCAGAGGTTCCCCCAGACCCTGTGCCCACGGCAGGAACATCCCATCTCCATCTCCCCTGGCTGCTGCCGTTGGGGCAGCATCTCTTCACCCTGAAATAAACATCCTCCAGCCTCCTGTGCTGCGTCACCATTTCCAAAGTGCTCAGAGCAAACAAAAGAGTAAAACAAAACCAACAACCAACCAACAAACCAACAACAACCCCCAAAGGAAATTTCCGAGAAGAAACCCAGTGTTACTATATCCCTCAAATTACAAAGGGGTTGCATTGGGAGAAACTGAGGGGAGTTCACAGGAGTGAGCAGCTTGCCCAGCACAGCACCAGCATCTCCTGCCAGGCTGGAGCTCGGTTCATGGCAAAGATGGGTGCTGTAAGCTCCTGCTGTTGATTTTTGGGCCCCTTCTCCTTGCTCATCTCTCCAAGCTTCACAGCAATTTCCAATCCCTGTGCCACAATCAGAAGAATCAGCATCTTATTTATTAAACTAAAATTTATTACACTGCCACGGTGGGAGCATAAAGAAGGACCTCCACTGCCTCCTTCCCACTGCTTCCATCTCGTTGTGTACAATAAGCCTTATTTAGCATAAACCCCAAAATCCAGTTTCCCAAAGGGAATCGTGCACTTGCCTGGGACTCACAAAACCAGGCTGAACCTCCTCCTTGTTTCCCCTGTGCCCACTGCTCCTTTGGGCTGCCCTCACCACCAGTAAAAATGCAATAACCCCTATTTTGGGGGGTTTTACCCATGGCCAAGCCCAGCACAAAGCAGGAGATGCCATGAGATGGGAACAGGGCAGGGGAGAGCGAGGACATCCTGCATCTGCTTCTTCTTAGATTACTTCCAATATTGCTTTTAAACCAAATTCAGTGATTGATTTTTTCTATTTTTCCTGTAGCTCTGCTGTATCGCACAAACGTAGCCCTGGGCATTTTCACTGCATGAAGCATCTCCCATAACGAGAACACTGGACCACTCAAAACCATTGCAGGGCAAAGCATCCAACGGCCAGTGCCCCAGCCCAAACCCACCAGCTCTGGGTGGGTTCCACGTTGCATGTTCCAGCTGAGCCCTTAAACCACCAACTGCACAAGTGGAGGACACTGGCTCAGCCACAGCACCAAGGAAATGTCACCAGCACAGAGCACTTTGGGGTCTGATGGCAGCAAGGGAGAAGTGAAAAGGAGGGGAGTAGCACAGAGAGCCCCAGACAGACGCCACCAATGTCGCCCCACTCCTTGCCCTGCAGATGTCACAGCATCAGCATGGAAATCCCCCCACGCACCCACCCAGGATGTTTATAAAGCCTCCAGTTCAGGGAGCCAAAAAAAAATTTAAATTAAGGAGAGCTTTGACCCTTCAGCATGTTGGGGGGGCGGGGGAGAAGAGAAAAATAGAAGTAAAAAAAAAAGAAACTAAAAAAAAAAAGCCTGACCATCATGTCAGCCCTGCCTGCAGCACCACACCAGAGTGGCTGGAAATCATCTGCTTATTCATTTTTCCAGGAAAATCCTACCCATTGCTTCGGCAGTGCTGGGGAGACCATAGGAAGCCCAAATGAGGCAGCCCCAATTCCAGCAAACTGTTTTAATAAATAAATAAAGCAATATTTATTGAATATAGATATTCTTGCTGTGGACTTACAGGCCATTTCTCCTCCTGGCAAGAGGAGGGGCAGCCTAGGGATGGCACTGCTGGGTTAGGGGGAATTAGGCTACCAGGCATCAAAAGGACTTTGGAAGGTGGCTTCTTGGCCACCCAATATCTCTCAATAAGCCATGGGACATCGGGTGCCATGTTCAGCCATCTCCAACCCCTGGGACCAAGCACCCACAGCCCATCTGTCGGGAAGGGGATGTGACACCGTACGTGGGTACAATGATGACCCATATGTAATGACGAGATGACAGTGATTTTATTTGTAATTGCTTTTTACTCTGAGAGGGCACACCTAAAGGGGATTTTTAAAATTACACTGGTCCTGGAGGACATTTCATAGAACCATTGGAGTTGGAAGGGCCCTTAACAACCATTAAGTTCCAACCCCCTGCCCTGAGCAGGGACACCTCCCACCACACCTGGTTGCTCCAAGCCCCTTCCAACCTGGCCTTGAACCCCTCCAGGGATGGAGCAGCCACAGCTTCTCTGGACAACCTGGGCCAGGTCTCACCACCCTCACAGCAAAGAATTTATTTTCTGTTATTGAAGAAATTCTTAAGCAATTAGTCCTGGCTATAATTAAATACGCTTTAAAATCCACCAAGACCCATTCTGACAGAAGCTGGGGGGACAGAAAACATCCTTTGCCTGCGCCGGGACAGCATCTCCCCTTCAAGTGAGGGGACTGTCCCCCATGTCCCTGCCAGGGACATCGCTTTGGGGCAGGCAGGACCTACAGTAAGGGTTATATCTCACCAACTCAGAAGGTATTTCTCTACCCCCTTCCACCTTGGGGACTTTTGAGGTCCTTTTTTCTGCAGGTGCCTGTTAGCGGCGAGGTGCCCGGCGAGCTGGAGCCGCTTCAGCAAAAAGCCCTGGAAACCACATCAACCACAGCAGGGCGAAAGCCAAGGGGTATGGACAAGGCTTGAATTTCAACCTGTGGGTTTTTTTCTTTTTCTAATCACTTAAGCAAACACTGATCTCAGTGGAGCTGGCGGATGTGACCAGAGCCATACCGGGTACAGGAGCACCGGCACAGCCCTATGCTTGCCGAATAACCGTCTGTGCTGTGGCAGTGGAGATTTCTGCTCCACACAGGGGACTTGCTGATGGCACAATGGCTTTAACCCGCCTGTGCCACCTGGATAAACCCCAATCCCTTATGCCACATTTGGAACCAGCCCCTGGCCCCTCCATGGCTGCATCCTCTCCATCCCGAGCCAGCGTGGGGCGAAGCCATGCAACTCATGCTGGGGCGGTTTATTGCTTCGTTAATGAAGCTTCGTTAGCAGGCGGTTGGTTGGCACCAATGCTGGTGGTACAGCAGACAACTGCAGTCCAGGGCACCCACAAAATGCCCAGCAATACCTTCAAACATCTAAACTTCGCCCCCAAGAGTTCCCAAATTCCAAATCCCCACTCTATGTGTGGGTGCCCCTGCGGTGCAGCCCTCCTGGGAGGGCAGGGGGTGCTCTGGGTTTTGGGAGACCCCAGATGCCACCCTGCCAATCACCCACTACCAACAGGCACGGACCAAAGCCACACCTCCATCCCCCAAAGGTGGGTGCCAGTGCACCCCCAGCCCCATAGCCCAGTCCAACTGCTGCTCCATAACCACTGCTGCCCCATTTCATTTCTCCCCACATCCACCAATCTGTGTGTGTCCCCCCCCCCCCTTTTTTTTT
>VZTM01011262.1:62889-78291 GCA_013400555.1 Jacana jacana | reverse complement strand
TTTTTTTCTGCTTTTAAAACCAGTATCTTTTTGCAAAATTCTAAAAGCAGTAGAACCAGGGGAGGGGGGCAAAGAGCCCCTGCCATAGTCCGGGGGGCACCCAACTGCTTCTGCCCGCATCCTCCCTGTGCCCCCAGCCCTCACCCTGCTGGGTTTGCTCCCCCCGAATTTTTTTCTTCCCCACTCCTTCCAGGCAGTTAGTCCTGGGCAGAACAAGCTCCCACCACCAGACACCTCTTCCCCTGTTCTATTTTATTTTACCGACAAACCCCAGGGCACCTGCTGGAAAAGCTCCTCACGTACACGCCGGCACCACAACATCCACCAGCATCGCCGCCTCAGCTCTGCTCTCCCAGATAATCCGGCGCCTGCCGCGGTTTAGTCCCACTTATACAAGAAGCAAAGAGCAACCCAGGGGCTCCCGTGGGGGGACGTATCTGCAGCAGGAATTTAGCTTCCCCCCCTCCACCACCCCAACCAGGGCACTGCATTCTGCTGCCACCTTGATTTTCCTAATCCTGGCCTAGGCGCGCACACAAATAGAATACAGTAAAATTATAGTAGGCTTCTGTCTAGTGCAAGGAGAGACGGATGAGGATCAAGTGCCCTTCAGAAGCTGCGTCTCATCTCCCCCAGGATAAACACTTTCATGTCACGGCGGCTGCTGGGGTGGGGGGTGGGGAGGGGGGGATTGCTCTGCCTGCGGAGCTGGAGCAGCACAGCTCTCAGCTCTAGACAAGTTTCCATGCCGCAATCTCATGGCAGGCAGGCGCAGAACCTCTCGCTTCCAGCAACTGCCTCTTCATTTATTAAATAAAAGAGAGAAGGAAAGAAGTAAGTATTACTCCAAGTGTTCCCACCATTGCAGGCAAGGGATGCTGCAAGCACTAGGCACGGAAAGCCGTGGTGGCCGAGCCAGATTCTGCCCCAGTGGATGGTTTGGGGGTGGTGAAGCTGGAGATGAGCATCATGGTGGCCAAGGGGTGACTGATGGCACCCAGACATGAGGACCTGGGTCCTCTCAGGGTTGAGCCTCCCTTCCTGGGGCAGGATGCCCAGCGCCCGTTCCCATAAAGCCTGGACACAGCCGGTAGCTTCGCAGTTCCTAGAAGAAGAGGTGGGCAGCAGGGGCACGGATCCGGCTTCCCATGTGCCAGGGCTCAGGTTGCACTTCCCAGAAGCGGGCAACTGGGAGAAGTCAAAATTAGCAGCTGACTAATTCTGCCCCTCGGTACATCCCCTGTCCCAGCAACGGCCAAGAGGGAACCGCGCAGCTTGACCATTGCAAGGAGATGCCAGCAACCCCCTTGCCTAGAGAAAAGAATGAGCCAAAACAAGACCAGAAGCCCCAGGAGAAGCTGAAATGAAGGTCTAGGGGTGCACTGACCTCGGTGTCCCAGCCCCAGGTCCTCTCTCACCCCTCTGTGGATACCCAGGCCCAACTCTGTGCACCCGAACGGGTGCTGGGGCCAGGGGAAGGAAGGGAGATACAGTTTACAGCCTCGGGTTCAGCGGCGTGTAAACTAATGCTGGGGTTATTTAAAGCCTGAGTTTTAGCAGCGTTCAGCTACTGGTTGCGTGATCAGGATAAAAAATCGCAATCCTAATTCCTGGCCCCCTGGTGCCTATGGCAACTGGTATCCGTCTCCTTGGAAACTAATCTCGTGGTATTTGAACAATGTACCAAGGGCCTTTAATCTCCCAAACACTGTAAATCTTTATTCTAGCCTGCTCTCCTCCTACCCCAAGAGCCAACATAAAAAGCCTGTTGTTTTCCGTGCAGTCACTGAGAGCCTAACTTGAATTTTATATTACATAGGCGCATGCTTTTTTTACCATTTTTTTCCCTTTTTTTTCCCCCTTCTCTAAATTAAAGAAAAATCCCATGTGCACGATGCCTGCAGGTACTGCAGCAGCAGCCACACCTCCTGGTATGTTTACTTTCTCTGTACGGTGCCTGATGCCCTGAGAGCTGGGCTGCTGTCCCAGCTTGTGTGCCCACCTTGGGTCCCTCTAACTGGGTGCTGCTCCAGATAATAATAAAGTATTATTTACTTAATATTATTATCAGTCTAAATTATCTAGAAAATAGAAAACAAAACAAAACAAAAAAACACCCAAACTGCAAATACACAAAGACACAGCACCTGGACTGGGGGCAACCAGTTGGCAAGTGCTCAGCAGAGGATGGTCCACCCCAGTCCTCACCGTGACAGCAGATGCTGATGGGCACCTCATCATTCTCCTCAACACTCAATCCCCATGCGTTTTTCTTTTGCAAAGCCCTAGTTGATGGCACCAAAGCCCTGCTCCCAGGTAGGGTTTGGGGTGGCCCCATCCCACCCATGCCAACCCCAGCTCACGCCCATCACTGCTCACCACCCACTTTCTGCTCTGCCCAGGTAATTACCTCTGCATAAGGAGGTCTCCGATAGAGAGCCACTACTTAATCTCATTATGCTTTAATTTTATCTCTAATATTTCTCTCTGGTTGCTGGTGTGTCAGTACTGAGTACTCCCTGTGTTGCTAATCCCTGGCTTGACCCCGCGCCACATAAACAAGCACAATAAAAGAATAAAACAGCTTTCTAAGGGGATGAAATGAGGCTGGGAAACTGCAGTGTCCTGCACCCTGAGCTCCCGGCTCCTGCTCGCTCCCTTCTCCCTTATTTATTTTATATAAGGGATGAGTTGGAAAGGTGACAGCATGTCCTGGGTCGCCCCAGCACTTGCCCTCTGCTCCAGCCCCACGGCAGGGAGCATGGGTTCCAACAACCAGTGCTGGCTGCGCCACCTCGATACCTGCCCAGAACAGGGTATCCCATGCCAGCAGGTGACTCACCACCAGCCATGGAGAGGAGTGTTTGGTCCAGCCGACCATGTTCCCACCCCATTGTGACCCTTCAAGGAGCCAGGCAGTGCCGCCAGGGAGGATGCTACCCCAGCCAGCCGGCCGGCATCCCCATTTCCTCCCTGGGCAGCCTCTGCCTGTGGCAGCCTCTGTCCGTGGCACCAGCCCCAAACCTGCTGTTTCTCATCCAAACCCCTCCATTACCGCGGCGCTATCAGGGCTAGGCATCACAGCCAGCTTCCAGACACAAACAACCACGGGGGCTGTGTGGCCCCCACCCACCCCAGGCAGACCTCACCCTCCATCAGCACCAAGCTGACACCCCGGGTCCAGCTTTGGCTTCCCCAGGCCCCGGCATCATGACTGGGGCCACAACACTGAGTCCTGCCGTGCTGCTCCTGCATCCCACAGCTCTGAGGCTGGGGGGTCCCCAACCTGTGGTTGGACTCCCTGGTGACTGATAGAGCCAGATGAGGTGTCCCCACCACCGTGACCATCCCTACAGCCCTTGTGGGGTAGGGTGGGGATTCACTGGTGTCTAATAGAATCTGGGTGCACAACCTGAAATTGGGGTTGGGGGTGGGGAGGGGGGCAGGTGTCAGTGGTTCCCAGTGACAGGACAAGGGGCAACGGGCACAAGCTGGAACAAATACGAGAAAAAATTTCTTTGGGGTGAGGGTGGCAGAGCCCTGGCAGAGGCTGCCCAGGGAGGGTGTGGAATCCCCTTCTCTGGAGACCTTCAAGCCCCGCCTGGATGCCGTCCTGAGTGATGCGCTCTGGGCAACCCTGCTTTAGCAGGGGAGTGGGACTGGATCATCTCTAGAGGTCCCTTCCAACTCTGCCAATTCCCTGATTCCATGTGTTTTTAATGGCTGCACACCACAAGAGGTGCCACAGCCCTGTCATGCTGGGTGGCCATCAGCCAGCGGGTGAGGGACTGGCAGACAGACAGACAGATGATGGGGACAAACCCACACCTGGAGACAGTGATGACACACTGGCGCCTTCCAAATGGCCCATTCCCCAGCGACACCTCTGTTCCTCAGGGAGCTGCCCATGTGCATCGGGCACCTCCACCCGGGAATGGCAAAGGAGCATCCTGGGGTCATGACCAGTGGTGCCGTGGTTCCGCCTTGGGGGGAGCCCAGCAGGGTTTGGGGTGCGGTGGGGTGTGGAGGGCAGTGGGAGAGTCTCTGATAGCCAGCGATTTGAGCAGTGACTCAAAGGTCGGGTGTGAGGGCTTGCCACGGGGAGTCCTGCAAAGGTTGCCCTGGGCTGGCCAGAATCCGGCCCTAAAATACAGCTAGGGCCTCTACCGCATGCTTCTGCTTGGAGTCACCGGGGGACAAGGTGACCTGGATGCTTCCACCTCCTCCCTCCTGGAATATGTCGGTGCTCAGGCTCCAATGCAGCAGCCTGGACCAGCAGTTCCCTTCCTTGGATGCCTCCACCCTCCTTGAAGCGTACAAGTCCCTTCTTTCCCATGGGAAAACTCGCTCAGGATGAGTCCCTGTAACTTCGGGGGGATGCTGGGTTCCTCACCTTCAACACGCCCATCCTGCAGCCCACCACCATCCCCCTTGTCTCACTCGCCCCATTTCAGGATGGGGACACCTGAAAGGGACAAGGAATACCAGTTGTTAGAGGTGTCCCCCAATGCCAGTGAGAAGGAGCCCCCCAAGAACACTGAGACCCAACCCCAAGCACCCCCCCCAGCCCCAGCACTGGCACCTCCATGACCACGACACGGCCCACGGGGCCGGTGGAGCCCAAGGTCTCGCGGAAACACATGTTCCCCCCTGCTAAATTCCAGCTTAATTCTCATTTCCATTGTGTTATGAAACACATTATCTGTTGAAACTAAGTCAACAGTTGTTTGCATTTACGTGTAAACACAGTGAATATTAGGAACAGGGCCAGCATTATATTTGCATACAAAATGCTGCCTGCGCTGCCCTCTCTCCCTGGCTCTTCTCCATCCCTGNCAAACGAAGCAGTGTCCCAAATTTGGAGCCTGCTTGAAGTGGGAGGGCAGGGAAATCGGCACCCAGCACCCAACACCCAGCACCCAACGCCTCCTGAGGTGCCCCAGGGTGGGATGAGGGGGTGCCGAGGCAGCTGTAAGGCATCCCGGTTCCTCACCCCCGGGGAAAGCAAGAGCCCAGCTCAGGCTCCCCATAAATAGCAGAAAATAAATTCACGTGCATCTTGGTCTGGATGTGGGAGGTTGCTTGATGCTGATTGAGCTCCAGAATGGTGGGGCTTCCAGGAGAGGTGATACCTCTTTGGACTAGCCACTCAAAAAAACCACCCCAAACCATATTTTTGGGGCTGTGCAAAGAGAGAGCTCCTTGTCACGGGGAAGGCAGGGGACATACAGCCTCTTTTTTTTTGGGCTTGCAGCTTATTTTTGGCGTGTGCACTTGAAAAATGGAACCTCTCCATCCATGAGATGGGAAACAAGGGGCTGCACCACTGAGGACTGGCTCAGGCTCCCCATCACCTCAATTCAGGATGCCATCAAGCATGGACCCACGCCCCAAACCCCACCGAGACCCACACAGCCTCATACACCACAGGACTTATAGAAACCCACAAAAAAAAGAGAATTTTCAAATACCAAATAACCCCAACACTGAAAGCTGCTTAATTACCTCTTGCTTCAGCCGGAAGGATGGGAGGCAGTGCGCTCGTCCGCATCCGTCACCGCTCCACTGCGATCAAAGCTTTCAGACTGGGACCCACGGAGCCTGGGACTGTGGATTATTTTTTTTTTATTATTCAATTCCCCTTAAATGGGTGGCAAACAGTTGGAAAGTGGGTGCCCAGGGCTGGGCAGTGTGGGTGCGGAGCCGAGGGAAGGCAATGAGGTCCCGGCTCAGCTCTTTGCTCCACACACAGCCTCGGAGTGGGTAAACACAGGGCTACTTTATAATGGGCAAGTAAATATTTAAATAGGCAGGTTTACTTCGGCAGCTCTGCCGCTGCACCTCTTCATCCGCAAAGTCACTGACCCAGGTGGAGCCCCAAAACCTGATGAAAAGCAAAATGCTAGTGTTGCCCTCCCAAGATGGAAGGAATTGCCTTAAACTCTCCCCCAGGCTGGTGATCCAGGACTTGGAGGAGAAACTGCCCCAGCCACCCTGCAAGAGGCTTTCCCTGGGTGCCAAGCGTGATCCCGCATCTCGCTGGCATCTGCAAGGAGCAGCCCAACACCACGAAGCCCAGGATGTCAGCATCTCCGAGGAAAGGTACTGCTCCATCCCCACCAATAATTCCTCCCCAGCCCCCCCCAGCCCATCACCTCACTGCTGGGGACATGAAGCCCCCCGAAGAGGCAGCCCAGCTCTCCTCAGCATCCTTCCAGCTACTCAAAATACCAAGGGCAATAAAGAGAGACTCAAGCAGGAAGCAAAATCAATAGCGAGAAGGAAGGTTCTGGACTTAAATGCCTTTTGTAGCATCACTGGTGAAAAGCGGGTTAGTGAAGGGAGGGGGGAAAGGTAGAAAACCCCTGAGTGCACCCACAGCACGTGAGTTTAAAAGGGATCGTGTTTGCTCTAAGGTTTTCCATAGCCATCACCGCTGGTTTCTAGAGGGGGGAGCACCCCAGGGGGGGTGCACACGCAGCTTGGCATCCCCTGAGCCTGACCTGACAGCAAGTGAAGAGATATGGGGAGGAGGAAGAGCATGGAGACACCGGCACCGTGTCCTGGCTCCCCAGTGCCACCGTGCAACCCAGCTGCTGCCCTTTTGCTTTTGAGGGGTGCAGAGCTGCGGGGAGAGGGCACATGTGGACAGCCAGTGCCAGGAGGACATTTGCTCTCCTACCACTCTCCTCATCACAGCCCCAACGAGAGCCATCTCCTTTCCTGCTCCCCTTGTCTTGCACCTCCAAAGGGATGGCTCCAGCTGCCAATGGACATTGGCTTCCCTGCCCCAAAGGGAGCAGGGCACATGCCTTGGCAAAGCCCACCCACCAGTCAGGGACCAGTCGAGAACCCCACACCATGGGAAAGCCAGCATCCCAGAGCACCCTCACCAGCAGCTACCCGCAGCAGAGACAGCCTCCAAATTATTTTTAATTATCGGGTTTAAAATAATAAAGGATGCCTACGTGCTCCAGCACATCGATGGCAACCCAGCACGATCCCAGCTGTTAAAAATAGCCCTTTCCAGCAGCACAGCTGCCAGCCACCCACGGGCACCCTGGGTCCCACGGGATGGGTGCTCTCCGCTCCATCCATCAGCATCACTGTGCCAGGTCCATGGTGCACTGGAAGGTCAGTGAGCATGAAAATATGCATCTTACATGCAGAACAAAAATAAAATAAATCATCCAGGAGCCAGAAAAACATCCAGATTCCTCCGAATACCACAGAAATGGTACCTAGGCTGCCGGAGGAGAAAGAAATACATCAGGAGAAGGGAAATTTATCAGCAACGAAGCCACAACCTGCTTTCAGGGAGCATTTAAAGAGGAGGGGATCTGTGCAGAGGGGAGGTGAGCATCACCCTTGCCAGCAGCCAAAGTAGAGGAAACTTTTGCATGGCTGTGGCAGCACCGGAGCTGGCTTTTATCATGGAGAGCCTGGCGCACAGGCAGCGATAGGGCCGGATTTCAGCAGGTGTAATTCCCACGGAGATAAAGACCTTGTTTTTCAACAAGCAGCGGCATCATACATGAATTACAACAGCAAACACCGGGAAACAAAGGGGTTTTCAAGAGAGCGCATAATCCTCGGAGGGGCGGCTCGGGGAAAGCTGGCGGCCGGCTGCGGGAAGACGATGTGGGAGAGACGTGAGGCTGATCTCGTGCTCACCCACCCCCCCAGAAAGGAATAAACCTTTGGGCAGGTGAGGGGGGCGGGGGGCAAATAAGCCACCTCAACGATAAGTATTTGAGGAGCCCAGGATGGAGGGGAAGATTTCTAATGGAAGATGCTGGGTGCTTGCTCTTGCCGGCAGCAGGATCCAGGAAGGAGCCGCAGGAAGGGCACGGGAAGATGCTGGATCTATCCCAGAGCCAGGTCTTTGCTCTGGGAGAGCTGGTGAGGCACCGCAACGCATCGGTCATCTCACAGGGCTCTCAGGTCACGCTTGCCTCACTTGTGTCCTACCCCTCCCCATCCCTCCCCAGTCCCTTTTAAAATAAAATAAATAAATACAACCTGACACTAATTCTAATGGTTTTAATAAATATTTAATGCCCTGTTAAAGGTCGCCCGCCCCCAGCTCCTGTCACAGATCTCTATTAAGAGCACATGGGCCACTTGGTTCGAGTCATTTTGCCAAGGTTCACAATGCACAGCACGGTCCNGTGTACGGGAGAACTTGTAGAGTAGGGCTGATGGTTGGACTTGATGATCCCAAGGGTCTCTTCCAACCTAAATGATTCTATGATTCTCCCAACCTATATGATTCTATGATTCTCCCTGGCCAGGTGTCCCCACAGGAGCTGCCGGGCAGCAGTGACAAGAGGCCACGTGTGCCACAAACCCGCAGCAAACCCAGCTAACCCCTCTGCTCTCAGTGCAACCCCCCAGCCAAGCTTCCTCTGGCGGCACCAGGGGTGTTTGCATTTTTTGGGGAGGATGGGGGGTAAAAATACCGAGCTCTAGCTGAGGGTAAAATGCTGTAATTTCACTTCAAGAGTTTCTAGGCATTTCTCCCCAGAAAGACGAGATGAAATTACAGCCTGGTGATGCCCCTAAAGGTTGTGAAGCAATTTATTTTCAGTGATCCTCCTCTAATGAAGCTAATTTATAACCTCGTCAGAAGGCGCACGCAGACTTGGGGGCACTGACGTGGCTCCCTTCCCCTCCCGCTCCCTCACCCCCCCCCGTCTGCCTTTCCCAGGATGAAAACCTCCAACCCAAACCCCAACCAGGATGTTTATTTAAGGCCCAAAACCCCAAAGGCACTTTAAACAAGCAGAGTTCCTCACATATTTCGCCAACTGAGTGCGATCCTTCCTGCCGGCGATTGCAAAAGGGCTTCCAGCACCCCGCGGGGGTGTTGTGTGTGCGGGGGGGTCCCTGCTGCCAACCAGCACAGGATTGTCCCAACGCTTGGAGAGGAGCAAGGATGATGCTGTGGGACCCCATGACCTGGTGGCATTTTGAAGTGTCCCAAGCATCCCGAATGCATCAGGGTCTCCACAACTTGGCAACCTGGTGACCCAATTTTTGGAGGGGACTTGCCAACGACCCTACCAACAGCTCCACCACTGTCTGATGGGAATCGGTCCTCACCAGATGGAAGGGTTCAACAGCTCATCCCCCCTCTGGTTAAAAGGGAGGAAACCACACAAAAAAAAAGCCCTTTCTCCATCCGTATCAACCACCCATGTTTCTCCCAGGACATGCAGGACCCACGGGGGACACGATCGAGAAAGAGCCAGGGAGAAGCAGGCAGTTCCCACCACGCCAGCGCCGTGCAGCAGCGCTTTAGCAGATGGTGGATTGTAACATCGTTATATTTACCTAACGAGATTGCTTTATTGTAGTCCTCCAACAATAAAGCGAGAGCATCAAGAGGCGGCAGCCAACTCCTGGGCTTTGACAACCCAGGTGCCAAAAAACAAATACATATACACATGTGAAATCTATTTATAAATCATGATTTCGGGGGTCATGTTAACACATTGATATTTCCCACACACACACACTAAACCACAACTCATATGCGCCAAAAAAAACATACAGTCTGAGGCTCTAAACCCTCCTAAGTGCTGGCAAGTGGAGCTGTGGTGCCTTTTCGGGTGATGCCACAAGCGCACAGGGCTCAAACCCCAATCCACCCAGCACAGGACACGCGACAGTGTGCCAGAGACTATATTCCCCCATGCAAGGACTATCGTTCACTGTTTGCATCGCAAATGGGGTCCTCGCTTGCTAAATACTAATGCAATACAAATAATAAAGATAATTCCCACATATTTAATCATTACCAGAGCTCTGGGTAGAAATGATAATCAGGATCCTACTAATTAGGGAGACATAATCCTGCTTTTCCTACAGGCTTTTCCATCCCCGTCTCCTACCCTGCAATGAAACAAGCAGAAAACTGACCCAATGGGGAAGCATGGCATTGATGGGAGCTTCAAATAGGTCTCAAAGCCTGACCACAGAGGGGACAGCCCCATCCAACTAGGGGTTGGGGAGATACACCAAAACACCCATCCCGAGGGGCTCAGCGCTGGTCTGGCCTTAAATGCAAACCATCCTTGGGGGTACCTTCTGGGAAGATCTGAGCATCCATGCAAGGAGAACCCTATACCACCCAACAGGGTACCTGCCCTGCAGCGGGATACAGAGCAGCAGCCCAAAAGCTCATCTCAAGCTTCATCTTAAACCTTTCAGCATCCTGGGCCTTCTCCTGGCAGGGCAGGGCAGGGCAGCACCTGCTTTACCAGCACTGCTCCTGGGGGCCATCACGGATGCGACGTGCCACACATGCTCTACAGTGTCAAGCCCTTATAATGTGTCCAGGCTTAATTTCAGGTGCAAGGACTGTCACTAATTAGAAGCAGGGCTGGGTTCACCTCTTTCATCTCTGCGTGCCGGCGTGGGGGGTTCTGCCCACCTCCATCCCTGGCACAATGGCTGGAGCCATCCCCACTGCCCAGAGCTAACCCTTGGGTGCCACCAGGCTGGAGCTCCAGCAGCAGATGAGCAACACAGCAGCCAGCAAGGTCACCTCACACAGCCACTGAGGAGCGGGTGGTTTCCTTAGCAGGAGACATATCCACACAAATGCAACCATAGGTAAAGGCAAGACAAGAGCTCTGCCAACACCTGGTTGCAGGGACCCACTCATCCCCTTTAAAGATGGATAAAGCATCTTCTCGCACAACAACTGGAAAAAACTAGGGAGTTCTTCTTCATCCACTGCAATGGTTTCATTACCCTGCTCCCGAGGACTCCCTCTCCACTCACTGCAAGTTTTCCCTAAGGCAGACTAATCACCTCTGTTTTCTTCCAACCAGCAGTTACCAGAAGGAAAGCTCTGAAGTTTCTGCCCCCCCACCCCCCTTTTTCTTTTCTTTATTTTTTTTTAGCAAAGGAGAAGGAAGCCAAAGTCTCCTCAATGGCTTCACCACTGGCACAGCCCATGGCTGGGATCCCACACGTCCATCCCCTGCCTCAGCCAGGGACAAGGTTCAGCTCCAACCTCCCTACCAAGCACAGCTTCTAACGAGAAGAGATTTTTCAGCCCCACTTCAAAAACTCTGTAAAGCTGCTGGTTATCAGAGCCTGGGCACCACACGTTTCTCTCAAAAGAGTGCAAATCCCTCCAACCTCTGTCCACCCATCACAAAAGGAGGTTTCTCCTCCAGGAACATCCCAGATAAGCAGGACATACAAACCCTGGCAGTGACCAGGACCTGCACACATCACCAAAGTGTACAAGAAATGGTCCAAACCATAAAAAAGGTTACAAAGCACCCTGTCCACCAGTGTCCCTCCTGGTCATCTCTGGAGGGACCTATGCCCCAAAGCACCCTCTGAGCTCTCAGCTTTTACTCCGCTGTGGAGCTCCAGGAGTGGATAAGCAGCAGGTCCACTGTTCCCCCCCCCAGTTACTCGCACCCACTGCTTGCATTGATCAGGAGCACAGGACACCCAGAGAGGCCATCGCCCAAGGGCAGGAGACATCAGGGTTTGTCCCCTTCAATCTTCTGGGGCAGAGGTCCTGAGAATGTAGGCGGGAGCTGGATAACATATTTTGAGGACCCCTCCTTCGACCACACCAACCTCCCCGCAGAGGTTTCTTTTGATGCCGCATATTTGAAGAAAATGAAGACAGATACCTCATCCCTCATGTGTGAGATGGAGACCAGCTCTGAGTGGGGAAGCCCTGGTAAAGGACCGGGACATCCATGCAGATGGGCAGCAGCAGAGCTATGCTCCTCACTGGTCCCCTGTTCATCCCACTGAGGATAATTCTTCTCTTAAGCCAGCCAGACCAGCGTAGAGCAGAGACAAGGCTACGTGAAGCCAGAAAACTCAAACAGAAGCTGTTTGCGTGCAGGAATGTAAATCCCACCCCAGTACAGCCTGCTCTCGAGGAGGGGATTCGTGTACCCGGTCCTTTTCTTCACGGCATCCCACCTACAGGAAAGCCTTGCTGCTGCCATAGTTATGTCCCAGAGAAATCACCACCAAAGCGCAAGGTGGCATTTGGCAATGGCTCCCAAACCAGGACAAGACCCGGGGGTATTCCCACAACAGCGACAGACCAGCAGAGACTCCTCCAGCAGCAGCCCCCCAGCCCAGGCCATCACCCCACCACCACGGGAGCACCATGCAGCAGGGACGAGCTCCCACCCAGACTCACTTGACATTTTTCTCATGGGCTTGAAGCAAATTCAACCAGTGGAGCTGCACTAAGAAATGAAGCATCGAACCGGAAAGCAGAACAGCCCCAAATCTCCAATCCATAAAGCCCACCTGGACCCCAGCCACCACACAGCCCTGAGCCTCCTGCAGCTTCAGACCAGACCAAGGGCTCCCAACCTCTTTTTAAAGACAATGCTTCAAGAAATTTCAATAAAACATGCCCTGTGAAGGGACAGGCGGCAACAGGGCAGAGCACAGTCCTAGGAAATCTTGCTTATAGTCTGCAAAGACCCGCTGTCCCCCCACAGCAAACCTTCACACTAGGCTGCTCGCTGCCCCCAGGCTCGATGCTCAGGCCAGCATCCAGATGGACACCAGGAGGTCCTTCCCTACACCTTCCAGCTGGGCTCTTCCCAAGAGATGAATCAATACATACATATTTAGCTCCTGGGTGGACATCTCCATCCTTGGAAGGAGCTCCCAGTAGGTCCTTTCCTCTACTCCTCCCTGTCCTCAAGGGGAAAGCTTCTAGTGACAGCAAACACACCCCAAATGCCTTCAACACCTGCCTCTGCTCCCCATAAGCCCCAGGAGAGGTTCGTCCTTGCCAAGGAGGTGCAACACATGCAGATGTGGCTGGACAGCCAAGAGCAGAGTGCGGGTACACAGCCCCTTGCCCACCTAACACCTTCCCCAAACCATTACCTACACCCAAGCCCGGTCATCCCAGGAGCAGTACTCCCCATCCCTACCTCTCCTTCCATGATGAGCTGCCACCACAGCCACCTGCCACAGGCATCTGCAAACAGATGCCAGTGGCACAAGGAATATCCTTGCCCACCAGCCGATGGGCAGGGCAGGGCTGGGTGATGCCACCCAAGCTGGGGAAGGCCAGCACCAAGCCCTGCACCCACCCCAGGGGTCAGCCCTGCAGCAGGCAAGTGGCCAGGGCTGAGCCTAGCTGGAGTCCCTCCGCATTCCTCCAGCCTGGCTGCTGGGGTGCAGCCGATGACATTCCCAAAGGAAGTACAGGGCATTGATAATTGCCGAAAAAAATCCCAGCTATTTCCTGCGGGAGCAGCAGATGGGAATCCCCCATCAGCTCCAAGAGCAAGAGGATGCTTGTTTTGGTCAGGGATTTTTGGGTTTGGGGTTTTTTTTCCTCCTTCCTTGAAGCAGAGCATCACTTGAGTCACACGTGATGCATATCAGGTGGAACAGCCAGACCTGTCCCCTCTGTGCTGGCCCCAAAGTCCTCCTTGTCACCTCCTGCCCAACACAAGGTCCCATCCAATGCAAGCTGGGGTATGGGGACAGTGCTGGGCTGCCAGCGAGGGCACCGTGTCTCTACCCTGGGCTGGTAGGGCAGGTTGCTAAAGATGTCCCTGAGCAGGTTCCTTCTCTCCTTTCCTCTCCCTGCTTCTCATTAGCAAACCTAAATGAGCTGTGACCCAGGGCAGCACCAGCAGCTCCTCCACCAAGATATGGAAGCCCTCCCAAGAGGGACAGCAGAGGGAGATGGTGGTGGTCAATGGCACATGCCCACTTTGTCACACCCCAGCTCCTGCAAGCACCCCATGGGGGCAGCTGCCTGGCCCCAGCAGTGACACATCCCTGGCAGGGTTCACCCCAAAAACATGGCTTTGAGAGGCAATGCCAGCTCGAACAGCAGTGGTCCACGGGCAAACCAATAGCACAGCCCCAAACCGAGGTATTCTGTCCCCTGGGGGTCACCAGGACCCTGGTTCTGTGGGGTGAAGGGACAGGGACTGTGGACTCGCCATGCTGCTGTGGTTCAAAGGCAACCCTGGCACCCGACTGGCTGCTTGGTATCATCCCAGCTGGTGACACACGCTGCTGTGCAGGGACTCACTGCTCCAGCAGCAGGGACCCACGAAACACGGCAGAGGCATCAAACCATGGACTTCAACACCCCAGACCTTTGGCCACCGGTGGGGTCAGCTCTGAAGCCAGTGGCCACCACACTGCTTTCCCATTTCAGACCGAGTGCTGTGGCCGTAGGGGATTCCACAGGCTCTGACAGCCAACGTAGTGGGTCTGTCCACGCTGCTGGGGACTGGAGATGCAGGATCCTGTGGAATCCCAGGCGCTCGCAACTGCAGGATCATTCCCCAGTTGCAGCACATCCAGCAGCCCCTCCAGCGGGAGTGGCATGGGCAGCAGATACCCACCAGATACTCAAAGCTGGGGGTCCCATCATGCAAGACTCCACGCCGAAGTCCCCAGGTTGTCCCTCTGTCCAGAGCTTGCATGCCGATGGGCAACAGACGAGCAGGATGCTGAGCGACCCACCCTGAAGCACCACAACAGCTCTGCAGCAGTGCTCAGTGGCACCAACACCTCCTGAAGGGCTCCCGCCCAGAGGTGCCCACAGCAGCACCCCAGCATTACCTGTGCAGCACCGCCAGCGCCCAGGCTCGGTCCGGCACACGGCGCATTAATAGGATCGCTCCAACTCACAGCTTATCCCACATAAACCCACCGCCAGCCCCATGCACTGGAAGGACAAGGGCACCGGTTCCCCAGGGAGCGACTTTCTCCCCACCACGGTTGTCCCCATGCACCAAGACAGCTCCGCTGGCCCCCACCAGCAGCAGGGAGCTGCAGAGGACATCCATCCCTCCGCCCCGCGGTGCCGAGGCCGGGTTACCAGCCCAACCAAAGCCCCGAGCACTTCGTCAGCTCAACCCTGGTGTTTCTATTTCCAGCCGTGCTGCTGCCTCTCCCCGCACCGGCGGAGCAGGAGGCGAGCCTCGGCAAAGCCCGGCTGGCAGCTCCCCTTCCTGCCCAGCACCACCAGCCGCAGCCAGGGCAGGTGGTGGCCCCAGAGCTGCCGGAAGGGACATGGGACACCGATGCGGTGGTGGACACCATGGGCCAGCCTGAAATGCCCTGCCCGACTGCCCCAGTCCCCCCCAGCCCTGCTGATCCCTACATCCATCCCCCTGCCCTACCACCCCAAGCACCTCTGCAGCACTATCACCCCCAAACCCTAATGACACCCCCTCCATCCCCGTCCAAGCCTTATTGCTTTCTGGCATCCCCCTCCAACCTGGACAGACCCCACCAACCCCAAGCCCCATCATCACCCCCAGCATCCCCCCCTCAGCCCCAACAAGCTCAACAACCCCCAGCGCTAATACCTCCAGCATCTCCCCCAAGTCCTATAGCCCCCTGCCATCCTCC
>VZTM01011262.1:3324-62394 GCA_013400555.1 Jacana jacana | reverse complement strand
AAAAAAAAAAAAGGCAAACCAACCCCAACCCAGCCCAGGCTGGGAAGGGAGATCAGCTCTTTGTTCTGTAATCCCAGTAAAAGTGCCAGCCATTCGCCCCGCCGCTAATCCCAACCCCGCTCAACGGCACCATCCATTGGCTGTCATTTACATACGGGATTAACCAGCCTGATAACCGGGCGGGGGGGTGTGGATGTCTAAAAAGGAGGGGGGGCAAACCGGGTTAAACCTTTCCATGCCGTGCCAAGCCGCGCAGAGCCGTTTCGGCTCTGCGCGGCGCGGCACGGCCCCGGTGCGGTTGGCCCAGTTGGGTGCTGGAAGGGCTATGGGGGTGCGATGGGGACCTGTCGCCACCTGTTGGTGTTGGCACGGCTGGGCTTGGCACGGTGTGGCGTGGTCCCGGTGTGGCTTGGCTTGGTTTGGTATGGTATTGGGACAACCTGGTCTGGTGGGAGGTTGTCCCTTTAAGTGACAGCTTTAAGGTCCCTTCCAACTAGAACCATTCTGTGATTTGGTGATTCTATGGCTTGGCACAGCTCAGCACAGTGCATCTCAGCTAGGTTTGGCTTGGCATGGTGTGGCATGGCATGGCTTGGCATGGCCGCTTCCTGCATGGCTTGGCATGGCACAGCACATCCTGGCATGGTCTGGTCCTGCATGACTTGGTATGGCACAGCACAGCATGGCATGGCATGGCCTTGCATGGCTTGGCATGGCACATCACATCTTGGCATTGCCTTGCCCTGCATGGCTCAGCTCAGCAATGCATGGCTTGGCCCTGCAGGGCTTGGCACAGCTTGGCTCAACACAACCCAGTTCAGCATGGCATGGCTTGGCGTGGCATGACCCTGCCAAGCTCAGCATGGCACAAGACAGCTCAGCACAGCCTGGTCCCACACATCTTGGAGCTTGGATCACAGCTGTGATGTGGCTTGGCATGGCAAGGCATGGCACGGCACAGCTCAACATGGCATAAGACAGCACAGCACAGCCTGGTCCCACACAGCATGGCTCAACACACCTTGGCATGCTGTGACATGGCTCAGCAAGGCATGGCACAGCATGGCACAACACGGCAGAGCCTTGCCCCACATGGCTCAGCTTGACTCAGCATGGCTTGGCATGGCCTGGCCTTGCACAGCCTGTCTTGGTATGGCACAGCTCAGCACAGCCTTGCCCCTCAGGGCTCAGCTTGGCACAGGTTGGCTCAGCATGGTATGACTTGGCACGGTCTGGCTCTAAATGGCTTGGTATGGCATTGCATGGCATGGCAAAGCTCAGCACAGCCTTGCCCCTCATGGCTTGGCTCAGCATGGTGTGGCTTGGTATGGTATGGCACGGCACAGCACGGCACAGCTTGGCACAGTCTTGCCTTGCAAAGTTCAGCTCCGCACGGCTTGGCTCGGTGTGGCACGGCCTGGGGCACTGCACATCTTGGCACCACTCAGCTCTGCTTGGCACAGCGTGGCCTGTTAGGGCATGGCTTGATGTGGCACAGCCCAGTTTGGCACTGCATGGCACAGCCCAGCCCATTCACAGCACCCAGTTCACGATGGTCCCATCCGCCCCATCCGCGCTGCTGCCGTTCCCGCTGCTGTCCCCAGCCCCCTCTGCCTGGTGGCACAGAGACCAAGGCTGCGGTTGCCATCAGGGAAGACAACCCAGGAGGAGGAAATGATTCTTTTCCCGAGTTCCTCGCTGCATGTTAGGGAATGGCAAATTAAAACAAATGAAAAACTATTAGAAATAACTTGACAGCGTTTTAACCTCGAAAGTTTGGAAACTGCTGACAGATTTTTTTCTCCCCTTTGAAGCACACACATTATGCAGCTGCTCCATTAGCTAGATTTTGTTTTAAATAAGTGATGATTTATTACTTCTCCAGGACCACGGGGAGATGAAAACATTTTAAGAGAAAACACTTTTTTTTCCAGTTTCTGGAGGAGCAGGGAAGGGCCTTTTTTTGGTGCTGGCAAGCCCCATGCAGGCACCCGGCATCACCTGCATCCCTCCCCATGGCATCAGGCCTGGTAAACTCATTGCACCGGTAGCGGCAGTATCGGGGTCCCAGCAAAACCCCAAGAGGGGTGAAGGGTTTGGTGGGACACGGGGTGTCTGGGGTGGTCAGAGCTGGTCCCCAATTCACACCCAGCATAAATGGTGAGTAAAAACACTCTTGCTGAGTAATTAAACGGAAGAACTCACTCTGAAGAAAGAAATCAGGGCATCTTTTGCCTAATTATCTTTTAGCCAGACCCAAAAAGAAAGAAAAAAACCAAAAAACTTCCACCAAACTTAATTTAATTAGGTCACCCCAGCGCAGGAACCCAACAAGAGGGAGCAGCCTGGCAAGGACGGGCAGGTTTCCGCGCAGGGCTCTTGCTCTCCCTCCTCCTCACCTCAGGGCTCATGCGGCCCCTGACTGGGGAAAACAGTGTCATGGGTTTTTTTCAAAAAGGGGGAAAAAAAATATGCATTTTGATGCAACACCCGGCTGCCTCGGCTCCTGCTCTGCATCCCGGGAGGGTTGTGGCCCCTGGTGCCCATCACAGCAGGCTGAGGTTTTGGGGGTCCTGCCTACAGCTATGCTCTGGTCAAGCCTGTGGCATCGTTGCTCCCCAAAGCCTGCCTTCCCGGGGGCTGGCCCCACATTCCTGTCCCCTCGGAGCATCCGGAGGGTGCCAGCACCCGCAAGGCGCCGCTACGGACTGGTCAGAGAAACATGATGGTGTCAGTGTTTTGGGAATTAAGCAAGCACCCCACCGTGTGTGTTTGACTCATCCCTCTGCAAATACGCTGCAAGGAGACACTTCTCAGAACCTTCCAGAGGATGCTGACCCTCAGGGGGGACCTTGACAACGAGGGTTTCCAAGGTCCTTTGGCCAAAGACCAACATCTGTCTGGCTCCAGAACCATCCTTTTGCCTCACTCCAGCAGAGACCCTGAGAGCTGGGACCCCAGTGCTGAGCCCCAGGGTGTCACCTGTGGGGACTGTGAAGTGAAATAAGGTTGGACACCTATTGGTGCCACCTTCGGTTACCAGTGTGTGAGTGGAGAGCTCAGCCCCCGTGGCCAGCAGCAGGTCCCAATGGAGCCTCTGCATTGGGAGCCCATCCCCAGGCAGGGTTGTGAGCCCCTGGGAGGGGGCCAACCCTCCCTGACCAACAATTAGACTGAATGCTAACAGGGGAGAAGCCAAAACGGTCCTGAAATTTGGAGAAGAGGCCTGGGAAGGTGGTGTGGAGGAGCGTGGGCTCAGGCTGAACCCTGAGTTCCGGGAGGGACAGGCTGAGCCACAGCTCGGCCACTTGGGGAGGTCTCCTGGGGCTGCTGCCAGGTGGGGGCTATAGACTTCAGGAGGGAGGTGGACTGTCTGATAGGACCCCAAGATGTTCTGCAGATTTTCCACTGGAAATGAGTCCACACAGGTGTGAACTCAGCCCCCAGAGCCCCCATCCTCTAGGGATGCTCCTGCTGATTAAAGGCTGCTTTGGTCCAGCCAGGGGATGGATGCGATTGTTTCAACCATCTCTGAAGGAACAGCTCTGAAGGAACCCCTGCCCAAAACTGGGGACAAAACGCTTTATTTGGGGGTCGAGACAATGAGCTGCATGAGCCCATGCAAGGAGGTGAGTGGTGTGAGAGGGATGGTTTAATCTCCTCTATCTGTGGCAATAAAGAAGTTCCTTGTCACAGCACTGACAAAAGAAAAGGCAACATCACTGGAAAACAATCCTATCTGCTCAAAGATTTCTTCCTTTCTGTCTTTTTTTTTTTTTTTTTTTTTTAATTTGTTAATTAGTGACTGCTGGGCATCACAAGAACCGTTATTTTCTCTGATATGCTGATTTCTTCTGTCTCTCGGTGGAATTGGAGATCACAAAAATTAAAAAAAAAAAAAAAGCTGCTTCTTTAGAAGAGGCAACGGGAAAAAGTTTTAGCGAGGTTAGGATAAATTTAATTGAAAGAATGAGTTTATTTCTTCTTTCCTAAAGGGGTATTGTGTTCTTTAGCTAGAGCAAATTGCTGGTTAAAAAGACTGAGGCAAAACAAAATGGTTTTTAAATTATAGATCAAAGAATGGGACGTTTCTGGCAGCCCCCCCCGCCCCCACCCCAGCTCACTGCTGCCAGACACGTCTCGGGTGAGCGGTGTGGACGTGGGGGGGCTGGCAGTGCCACCCCCTGCCCTCCCAGCACCGGCATCCTCTGCAGCAGGGCTGGGGGACGCAATAAACGACGGGAGGGAAAGCCCAGAGGAGAAATTACCGGGGTCTGTGGCTCTGGGTGGAAAGATCTGAGGGCCAGAGAAGACAAAAAAAGAGCTTTCCCACCCAGGTCTTGCGCTTGGAGCAACAAGACTTTGCACCCAGCAAATTCAGCGCCGGGTTTTTGGCTGTGTTTGCAGCGAGTCTGTCCCGCACCGAAACCACCTACTGCGGGGAGAGCGAGTCTTATTAGTCCTTTTGCAAGATACACGCTGTTTGAGTAAAACTGGCAAGGATTCCTGGCAAAAGCCGAGCCGCTATCTCGTGGTCCCAAACATACCGGTGGAAAGATCAAAAAGCAGCAGCCCCTCTCTCCGTTCCCTGCCTGCTGGGGCAGCGCAGGTGGCTTGGGGTGAATATTGACTCTGCCTATCTGCATTTACCATATCTATCTGCGGTGCCAGCTGCCGGCAGCTGTGCCGTCCTTTGAACGCTGCGCTGCAAAAAAGAGTTTGCTCCGGCACAACAGATAAAATGCTTTTCCAGTTGCCGTGCGGGCGCTCGCTTGAATGATTTCCATGCTAATGAGAGCCCAGCGAGGCGCTCCCCAGCCCGAGCCTCCGGCCAGCGTCCCAGGGAGCAGAACAGGGAGATTTCCATTTTCCAACACACCCCCCACACTGCCGTCATCCTTCCCAGCTCCATGTCACCTGGCAGGAGGAAAGGCCTGGAAAGGGCTGATGTTGTCGCCTGGGTTGGTTTTGGCTCATCAGTGGAAGAGACGGGGAATCCTTCTTGCACACCCATGTGGGCAGGAGGGATGCTGAGGGTACCAGCAGTATCCTAGGGGGTGTCTGACAGCCCAGCCCTAGGACTCAGGGTCCCTTCTGCAGACTTCAGGCATCTGAACAGGACCGAAGAGGCCCCATCCATGGAAATTCCACTCCCCACTGTGGGAAGGCAGGAGATGGGGTTATTTCTGTGCCGTGTTTCAGCCAAGAGCATCACTTTCTCCCACCAGCGAGGAACAAGGGGCTGCTGGGGGAGCACCAGCCCTGAGCGCTGCCCAAGGTCAACCTGATAGTCACGTATTTTTCATCAAAACTGTAGCTAAAGTTACAGCCCCAGCCACTGAAATCGCTGCAAAATGTCAGTAGCTCCAGTGTTGCCCATCAGAATCTCCCCCCCTGGGGCTGCAGTCCCAGTCCAGCTCCTTGCCCCCCATTCCCTGCCCAACCTGCTTTCATCCCACCCCATTGCAATGTCCCAACTCATTGCCTGGCAAAGTCATCCCCACCAGAGGGGTGCCCTCCCAGCTCACCCATTCATTCCTCCAGCCTCTGCCGGAGATGAACAGAGAGCATCAGTTCTCTGCAGGTGTGGTGTCTCGGTACCAGTGGCCCCATGGTGCTGCTGGCCCAGCACAGCCCACCCAGCGCCCTTGCAGCACCGGTGCCAAGGGCAGGAGGAATTGACATTCCCACTGGGTCCACACTGTTCCAAAGTAAACTTAACGATGTTATCCGGTAATTAATACCCTGGATACTTTTCATTGGAAGGAGCCGGGGCCAAGGCAGACATGCCAGGGGTTTTAATGAAGGGTCGTGCCAGAGAGGCGCATCCCCCCGGTTTTCCCTGGAAAGGGCTGTGCCGGCGGGATGCCTGAAGGGGAAGGTATGTGGGGGGTGTCTCACGCCCCACATCGAGTGCCCCGAGGTGGTCCCAGCCATGCTCCCTCCTCTCCCTCCCCATGCACTACAGATAAGAGACACTCTAGACACCACTGGGTCTTCTTCTTTTTTTTCTCAACGAGATGCTTTCAGGATCATTAAATATTAGGCAAGCAGTGTTTTCCCAAGCTCTCTCTGTGCCAGGCTCGGCAGTGCCCGTTCCAGGCAGGGAGCGGGCAGAAACCTGCTGCCCGACAGTGGAGGGGACACAGGGACCGTTTTGCTCCAAAACTGCTGTATCTTTCCTTGATCCCACTGCTATTTTTAATACAGATGCCTTATTGAGATTCAAATGAATGTTTCAAATCCTCGCTCCTTTGCATAATTCTTTTTAATTAACACTTCAAAGGTTTGAACACCAGATCTGTGCTATTTCCCTAACGAAGTTGACTGAACCTCCTTTCCCCCAAAGCTCTCCCACGACGTTTCCAAGGGCTACAGCTGGGGACAGGCCTGTCCCCCATGTCCCCTGTCCCGGGGGATGGCATAGTTTGGGCTCGGGTGCTGCAGAAATGAGAGTTAAGGAAAAGAGGGGGTCAGTGGCTGCAGCACCAGGCAGGGGCCATCACCCATCACCTTGTCCCATGCCAAAAGAGCAAACCAGCTTGAGTTTGGCACAGCAGAAATGGCATTTGAATGGAATATGGTTGAGGCCACTGCTCCTCCATCCCCAGCACCAGCTGCTGCTATAGCACAGCCGTGCCCCCACCAGCGTCAGACAACCCCTCCCCCCAAAAAAGGAGAACCCCATCTCCAGGGTGCATTTTGGTCACAATCTCAATCTTCTTTCCACCCAAGAGGCCTGGAGCTGCCTTGCTTCCTTCTGAATTTGTACTTTTAAAAATAAAAACGTCACGCAATTACATTCACTGGTAAGAGCTGGAGCTTTTCCTCTGCTTCCTTCAGTGGTGGGGAGGATGCAGAGCCCTGAGGCCATGACAGAGACAGGAGAGAAAAAAAGAAACCAAGCCCAGATCCCCGTCTGAGCGTCCTCCCATCTCCGTACCCACAGAGTCCCCGTCCTGAGTGGGAGCAGCCCCTCTTGGCAGGAGCAGCGTGGCTGCAGCAAAGGGGGAGACGAGCTTTAGTGTTAATTCCTGCAAGTGCAGAAATGATTAGACACAACAAAATTGCATAATTAGTAGGATTTAATAAGACACTGTCCCAGACATGCAAAAGAAGTAGGTTAGACAGTGGCCTTTGTTCAGCTACAAAAGACATTAATTTGCAAATATTCTTAATATTCATTTTTTGTTATTTAGACTGATATTTTGAAAGTCTCCGATAAAATGAGAAATCTGGACTAAGCATTCCAGTTGCATTTCCAAGCGCAGGAATCCAGCTTTGATGTTCCCCTTGATAACATCTTTTTAGAGCCTTGACTGCATCAAATTAAATTCTGATTACCCTGATAGTGCAATACAGCTTCCAAATGTATTCAGGTGACTTTTTGTTCTGGAAGGAAATTAGCTATTTTGACAAGGATGCTTGTCAAAAGAGATGCAAAGAGATGGGGAGGAAGCAGCCTCGCCAGGGAAGCGGCACGTTCCCGGCCCTGATTTCGGCACTGGGGCTGTGGTGCCCCTTCGGGTCAGGTTTGGTGACGCTGGGACTGCAGCGGGGAGGGGACACAGGCAGCCCCTGCAAAAGCAGAACTGGGAGCCCCAAGGTCTCCCAGCACCAAGCAGAGAACTGGTGCACTCACCACCTCCAGAGGGGACAGCCTGAAGGGATGTGCCCTTCGGTGGCAGGTTGAGCGGGGGCATGGACCACAGGTGGCCACAGGACGTGTGGTTATAGCAGGGTGGCCATATCCACACAGAGATGTCCTGTTAGAGAAGGGTGGTCACATCCACATGGAGATATCCCCTCTACGCCTGTCTGTGTCCCCCCACACAGAGAGGCCACTTCACGTCTCATCCCTACCTCACCCCTGGGCTTAACCCACCCCTGAAGCATCCATCCACCTGTGGGCACAAGCACAGGATCCCAGGGGGATGAGGTCCCTCATGAGGATGAGCAAGGGCCTGCTACTATTGCCTCTGAGCAACCCACAGTGTCTGAGGAGCAGCTCAGGAACCCTGTGCCATCCTCACCCCATCTGTGTCCCTGCAGTGGTACTGTTCCCCAGCCCAGGCTCTGCTCCTTGGCTGGATGCTTGGATGAAAATAAAGTGCAAATATTGTTGTTGGCAGAGATTACCAGCTCCCCCACCATGATTTAGGTATCTTTAAACTTCATGTTTTGTTAATCCTCACCATACGATTAACAGCACTGAAATGTGATGTCTGCAAACAAAGGCATGAGCTACAGTGCTATCTCTGTGAGATCCCAGGGCTTGGGCACTTGATTGTAAATGTGCATGTTAATTAATTATCTAGTGGAACTACATAAAAGATGGAGCTGAAGTCACCTGCCCTGAGCAGGGACATGGTGCTCATGGCCTTTGCCTCCTGCTCTGGGCAGCCCATCCCTGCCCAGACCCCAGGGGAGGGCTGGTATGATGGAAAACTTGCTGTTTTCTGCCAGGTCCTCCTGGGGAGAGACTCCTGTCCTCAAAAGCCTATCCATCCCACATGCACCTCCCTCCAGGAGTGTTGGCTGCAAAAGGGGACCTGCTTGGTGGCCTCACAGCCAGCATGGGGACAGCTCGACAGCCACCACCTCAGCAGCGAAGCGGGGAGGGACAGAGCACAGGGTGCCAAACCTCAAAGCAGCTCTGGGGCTGAGCAGGATGACACAACAGCGGGATGACACGCAGGATCCCACCCTCCGGTACCACCCAGCACCTTAGGACCTGCTGGTCTTTCAGAGTGAGCAGCAGCTACTGCTTTGTAAAGCAAAAGTCAGGGAAATAACAGCTCCATCAGCTCCCTCCCTGGGCTGAGCCCAGATGGACCTTCCTGCACTCGGAGACTTCTCCCAAGCAAAGTTCAGATAAATTATTCTCCTTCCAGCCACTGGAGGACAGTGGAGCACACAGCAGCAGCTGATGCCATCAGCACCTGCTCTAGAAACAAGGGACGGGGTGACCCAGGGACCTGCTGGTCCCACCTAGGAGGTTTAGATCTCCCTGGGACCCTGCACTGCACAGGGGCCACGAGGAAGCTGGTGAAGAAACAGGTTGGTCTGAAGTTATTTGGTTTCAACAGCAGCTCTCACACACCTTGAGAAAATCAGATAACTCACATGCACAGACCATGTTACGGCTCCGGAATAAGACTATTGCTTGTTTAGTGTTGTGTTTATCGTCACTCACCTCTAATTTTCCTGGGACCTTGCTCCAGAATCAGCCCATCACCTGCAAACCTCCCCAGCTCTTCAGAAAAAAAAATGAACGCTTTGAGTTAATCCTGGTGGTGGAGAATTTTTTAGGAGTCCAGGAAGAGCAGCAGCCAGGAAGCCAAGAAGCACCCCATTTCCTTCTTAAATCCTAAAACAGCTGGTAACACCGGGAAACCCCTGCCTACTGTAAAGGATCTACAGCCCATGGGTTCAGGAAAATGCTGGAGAAGGACATTTGGGTGCTCTACAGGGTGCTGCTGAGCCAGGGCAGAGCTCACGGGGACTCCAGCAAATTCCCAACTAAGAGATGCTGTACAGTGAAAAACAAAGCACCAAGCCCTGGAATAAATCCCCCCATGGCAGGGGGCGGGGGGATGGATGACAACAAACCCCCACAGTGCTGAGAACACCCCTGGGGGCACATGGTGGGAACATGAGCGATGAAGCTGGGATGGGAGCAGCATGGCTTACCTGGACCTGCATCAACCCTGGTGGGAACCACACCCATGGACTGCTCCACAGCAAGTGCTGTTCCCCGAGCTCCAAAGGTGCCCAGTGAGTCAGTGGGAAGGCATGAGACTGACTCAACTACTGCTTCTGTCCCTGCAAAACCAGTCTGGAGGCACTGGGCAGGTGGGCTTAGCACAGGACAGAGCTGAGCCCAATGACACTTCCTTGCCCAAGAGTGTTGTGAATGTGTCAGAGAGCAGCTGCAGGTGATTAACAGAGGGAAAATAATCAGAGGTTAATGAACAGCACCATCACCCCATGGCTCGTGAGGTTCTGGGGAGCAGCAGGCAGGGAGGACCACCCCAGGAAGGAGCAGAGGCTTGGGCTGGTTGTCCTCATCTCCCCCAGTGCAGCTGCAGCCTCAGGCTGTTCCCAAACCCCACGCTTGGCAAAGCCCAAGCATTCCTGACCTGCTCAGGTCAGGATGGACTTGCCAAACCCTCGGTCTGAGCTGAGAAGGGAAAGCGCCCCCCCATTTCCATCTCAGTAGAACTTGTGTGCTGCAGAACACCCTCAACACACCCCCAGCAGCCCCAGCGTGCCCGACTTCAGCCACAGATTTTATTGTTGAGTAACGAGCTCACCACACCAGCAAGCCAGGACAGGGTCAATAGTACATGAATACATATCTGTAGTAGTTACACAGACCGAGATTTGTACAGCTATTGTACAGAGGAAGAAATAAAACCAATCAAATAACAAAATAGACATTAGCAGTGAAACCTTTTGGGTATTTTTTTTGTTTCTTTTTTTTTCTTTTTTATATCATACTAACAAAATCTGATAGCCAAAAAATGACTAAGCTACAAAATTTTAATACATACTGTACGGGTAAAAGGTTATCATCCATTTATACATCTAGTGTCATCTTTATTCTGGTAACTTACATGAGGCCTACAGGATCTTAGTGTATTAATAATTCCCTACAAGATAGTGTTGAGCTGCTAAAGCTGCTGAACAATGGAGTACTGGAATTTTTGTTAAAGACTTACAGTGTCATTTGCATCATTTTGTGTTAAAGAACCCTCATGCATCTCTACTGCAAGCCAGAGGAACCACCAGTGGCTGGGGGTAGGAGGCGAGAGCTGGAAAGCTGTGGCTGGTAACGTGGCACCCGTAGCTCCTTGCTGCCCCTCGCTCCAGCTCTGGACGCTGTAGGAGGGATAAAGCTGAAATCAGCGGCCAAGATGAGGTGATCCCTTTGGTGCAGAGAAGAAACCTCTAAATATGGAATGGTCTCCATGTCAAAGACTTTTTTCTTCACTGGTTAAAGTCTCAGCCTTCAGCAGAAAAGCATCACTAATTGTCAGGGTTGGCCAAGGGGGCTGGTCTCACAACCAGGGTGGGGGGCCTTCCCTTGGTGCGGGGGGATCCTCACCCAGTACCGCTTCTCCAAGACACTCGGCTCTGGATGCGAAAGCAGCCTGGCAGGCACAAGCTGGGAGAGGGGCTGGGGGCACACAGCCCCCAGGGACTGAGATCAGAGCAAGGCTGAAGCCGAAGAGGGAGTGAAGGCACAAACAGGAGCCACCCCTAACTGACAGCAGGAGGTGGGTGCATCACTGCTCCAACGCCCTTGAAAATCTCCCCCAAAGATCCAAGCTGGTAAGACCAAATACTGTCAAGTACCTTATACACCACCACATAGGCAAAAATAGCACTTAAACTTACAAAATAAATAGAGGGGCTTGGGGGAAATCTCCTCTTTGTCCTTTCCGAGTTTGTCCCTGGTTTGGTCTCTTACAACCACAGAGAGGCCGCCCCTGGGCAGCCTTTGACAATTTTGGAGAGGGAGGACATGGCTGGTGTCCAGCCCCGCTCTTGGCCACTTTGCAGGGTTGAGTCAAACCCAGATGATGTGTGATACAAGTCCTGTTGACACCGCAGCCAGCCCTGTTTGGGGAGCAGCTCAAGGGACACAGGGGACCTGGCTCTGCTTCACTGTCCATTTTGGCAAAAACTGCAGAAAGCCAAGAGCCACCAGCTCCTGGCTGATCCTTAGGGACCAGCACAGCTATTTACAGCCAGATAAGACCATCAGCAGAAATGAAACCTATTCTGACCCTTCTGCTGCTGCTCTGCACTGTCACCCAAGGTGACCGGAAAGAGCCACAGGTCTGAGCCGCTCCCAGGGGATGGTCCCCGGGAAGAGACAGGAGGCAGAGACTCCTCTGCCACCCTGACAGTTTTGAATCTGATTGATGGAACCAAATATGTACTCCTGGGGGATCCCACACCATGTGGAGCCAAAGGTTCATCAGGGGAGGTGGAAAATCCAGGTAGTCTTTCCTCTGCAGAGTAAGGCAGTTGGTCATGAGTCACTAGAAGACCTATCAAGGAAAATAAGTTACAAGCCAGAATAAGCTCTCCCATCTGGGATGGAGACAGGCAGACTGCAAGAACCACTCTGTTAGCTCCACTCAAGCCAACAGGAGCTGCAGACATTACTTCAGAGACCATCCAGCCAACAGGAGCACTTTGGGAAAAAACAGCCCTAAATTCTTAAGAACTGCCGCTCCCAGTGATGTACTCTTTATCACAGGCTGTAAAAACAAACATTCCCTCTGTGATTCTCCAAAATCCTCCTGGTTGGTGTATTCATCTCCCAAGTGATTGGGAGACTACTCCTATGATCCCTTGGGAAAGCTCCAGGACTAGACAGAGATGTGGCAACCTTCCTGGTGATTAGTAAGAGCTGATGAAAGACCTCTACAAGGCAGGGTGGGATCCCATTTGAATTATTTCCAGCCAATTAGATCCCATGCTCACTCTCCCCCCGCCTGCCCTACACCAGATTTAAGCTGTGTTTTCTGACCTGCTTTATTCCCCTGAAGTCACCTTCCTCTCTCAGCCTCCCTTCAAATAGAAGGGGATCACCAATGTTCTCCTCATGGCAGAATTGCAGCCAGAGTGCCCAAGTGTTTCCCAGGTTGCTTCTAGCTGCCCATCCTTGAAGGAAGGAGTCTGGCAATCTACCATGAGAAAGTAACTCGGCTTTGTAGGAGATGAGGGTAGAAAGCAATGAAGTTGACATGCCTGTGGTCTGGCTCAGATCTCCTCCCTCAGTGGCCTCTTCTGTCTTGTCCTCTTTCACAGATGCCCCACCAAAACACAAGAGTTTCTGAAGACTGGAGGAGCTGGGCACTAGCTACTGTCTGGTAAATATTCCTGTGACTCCTCCCTGCAGTGCTGAACAGTGGGGCTGGACTCTCTCACACCTTTAAGAGCATATTGCCCCCTTCCTGCACCCTAATGTCCCCTGGTGCAAAGTTGCAGAGTAAAGCCTTCAGAAGAAGGAACAAACTCTTGCCTGGGCCTGCAGTGCCGTGTACAGACACAGGAGCTGTTTGGGCTCTGGTCTTGGATCCCTTCTGCTCCAGCTACTCACACTCAGGTTACACACAGGATTGCTGTGGCCACCAAATACAGCCATGACTGCAAGAATGCTCACTGCAGCAACTTGGCCTCCTCCATCCCTGGTAGTAAGGGATGAGCATTGTACCAAAGAGTGAAGGATAGATCTGGAGAATGGCCAGGCAATCCCTGATTAGCTGTTAAATTAAACAGGCAAGGAGGGAGCCATCTCCTCAAGGCATCTGTCCCACACAGACTGCAGCCAGCATGGAGCCCTCAGGCTGGCCATGCTGAGATCCAGCTGACTGTGGAGCTCTGTGCTCAAAACAAAAAAAATTCCAATAAACCACAGAGGAGTGAGGGGGGACCAGGCTGGGCAGCCTAGCCATGGCCCAGGGCATCAGAGGAGGCCTGTTCAGCCATCTCTGTGGGAGGAAAGGCCAACCGCACCTGTACCCAAACCCAGAGCCACCACAGCTCCTTCCCAAACTGTGACAGGCAAGAAATGAAATAAATATCCCTCTGAAATCGGATTATTTCCCACAACATGCTACGATATAAGTACTAAGTGCAGCCTCCATGCTCCAGAACAGCGATGTCTTCTGCGAGGCAAGGAAGGGAAACACGTCCCCACGTCCCATCCTCCTCAGCCTACATGTGCTGATGTGACCAGTGAGCCCGGCAGCTTGTGCAGGTCTTCGAGACACCGGGGTGGGTGGAAGGGAAGGGACAGACAATGTGGGAAGCTCTCAGCCTCTGGTCACATTCTTTGGAGTTGAACACCACAAGGAAATCAAATCCCTTTGCAGCTCCTGTGAGGTTACTGGGATTCGCTGATGGTTCAGCCACCGCTGAGGGCAGCTGCCATCCAGACCACATCGAGCTGATGGGACAAAAGGGCAGCTCACGCAATACAAATTCTACAGTCAGAACCCAATACAGGTAAGAAAACCAAACCCAGAGAGATCTTTCTGCTCCCTCCTGGAACAGTGGCTGCCTTGGAAAACCGGACGCCAGGATTGTCCTGGTAACATCAGTTAGTAAGTTATAAACATTGTCCTGCTTTAAAGTGAAAATACTGTGTCTGGTCTCTTGGAGGTGCTAAAGCCAGATGGGGTATTGATTTTCCTGCCTGTGCACAGGAGCTGATACTGGTGTGAAACGATCCTCTTCACCTCTTCTCTATCAGAGCTTCTCCTGGAAGTAAAGACATTAGGCAAAATGAAGGCAAGAACAGAGGTTTTTTTTTACAGAAGAGGAAACTGAGAGACAGAGTGGGATGTCACCAGGCCTGCCATGTTCTAACCACTGCTCTGCCCAGTAAGCCACATTGCCTCCTCTTCTTCAGACTGGCCATCCTGCCTGTAAGGAAGTGAAGTCTGAGGCTACAGATCTTGCCCTATGTCATGAAAACCATGGGATACCAGGACAGCATGTCCCAAAAATGCCACCCGTGTTAAGGGGACAGCAGAGATCTGAGACCGAACAGGTTCTAGCTGGGGCTGCCAGCAGATGAGCCATACAGACACTGATCCAGGAGATTGAGGGGAAACTCCCTTCCCACCGCTTCTCCCAGAGTGAGCACCCACCACACCTCAGCGTGCATCTCTCTAACACCTTCCTGATGGCTTCATGTAACTTTGATGGAAGGGGAGGTTCCCAGCACAGTGGGAACTGGAGCTGTGCAGGGCCTCTTGCTTTCGCTGTGGGAATGGCAGAGTCAAGCTTTGCTGGCCCAACTGCCCCCATCCCAGAGCTGTCCCCAGCACAGCGGGCAAGAAACCATGTGAAGCAGTCACTCATTTAAACAACATTCTGCTTAAACTTACCTCTTGCTTGTGGGATTTATCCTGCTGGTGAATCCCGTTAGCAGACCCAGAATTTCCAACAGTCTGCAACAGAGAAGAGATAATATTTACTGAAGAGGGACACAAAAGCCTGGAATTTTCCCTATAGCACTGAGATCTGCAAAGGCTGTCATCTCCTTCCTTTGCAGCCCACTCCACACAAGGAAAAGGAGAATGCAAAAACCCCTTCCCAAGCAGCTTCCTGACCTCTGCATCCTGGCCCAATCCCCACATCATAGATTGCATCCATCCCAGCTACAAAACATCCCACAAGTTCCTTACGGCCACAGACTTCAGACTCTTAAATGATCCCCATAAACAAACCCTCAGCCAAGGGCAGCGTTAGCTCCAGAGCACAGCACAGTGAACACCCCAGCAGCGAAAAGGACATTTGCCATCCCCCATTTCCCGTCTCTGGGGACAAGGCTGGCAGCCAGGACAGGCTGTTCTATCTTTAGAAAGTACAAGAACTTTTAAACATTTATAATGTTTCATTAGCAGGGATAACGTGGAGCCCTTCAGCTTCAAACTGACAGCACAACCGGCACAAACAAGAGAAGAAAGCTGAAGCCCCAAGTCACAGCGTGCCAGATGTCAGTTTTTTGGGTCTTGGTAATCAGATTCACAGTTGTTGGTGAATTGCTGGTGGCAGCAAACCCAGGTACTATGGGGAGACAAGACTGCAAGGTTAAACCCATCCCTAGAGGAATCCCAGCTCCCCAGCTCCCATCCTCGCTGGTGACCACAAAGGTGCATGATCCACTTTTATGGGATAGTGGTTTAATTTGGGCAGGAAAAACAGGCAGAGATTCAAACCGAGCTCTGCTTTGAGAGCCCAAACTGCTTTGCGCCAGGTGGTGAGTCCTACCCAGATGGGTGGGCAGAACGGTGATCCAGCAGTGATCCAGCTCTGGGTCTGGACCCACAGCCGCCGGCAATTAAGGCCTAACACAAGGCAATATGTCCTGCCTGCAGCACATCCTGTCCATGCACTGAGCAGCTATCAGATACCAGGGAGGTGGTTTGAAATTTGGTCCCAGTATATAGCCATGGTAATGAACACAAAGCAGTGCCACTCACTTGAAATTAAATAAATTAAAAAAAGCTCCTAGAGTGA
This sequence comes from Jacana jacana, assembly GCA_013400555.1. NCBI lineage: Eukaryota > Metazoa > Chordata > Aves > Charadriiformes > Jacanidae > Jacana > Jacana jacana. The sequence continues at coordinate 46,344 of VZTM01011262.1, read as the reverse complement.
TCACTGCAAATTCTTCCAGAAGGGCCCGAGTGCCAAATACTCATCATTTCCTGCAAAGCCACGAGATCAGGGTCTCCCAAGACACAGGAAGGCAAAGATCCTCTTCCTGTATTTCAGGGCAGACTCTTTGCAGCAAGGCAGGAATTACTGGACAAGGAGATGAAGCCTCAGGGCCGCTGTGCTCCCCCAACTCCCCATCTCGCAGCAGGGCCAGCTGTGCCCACCCAGGGCTGCAGAGCCTGGGGGCTGAGGAAGCCAATGCAGGGAGAGCATCCGCTTGTGGTAATCAGAGATTTCCTTCTGCAGTGCGCTGTGAAGTGAAGGCTTCGCAGACAAAGACAAAAGCGATGCCAAGGCAGATCCCTGGGCAACGGCTGCTGCTGTCAGAGAGGGGACGGGAGGTCAGGATGGGTTAACAGCAGAAACACAACTTCGGGAGAAGAACTGCCAATTCCCTAACTATTGCACCAGGATCTCTTTAGGCCAGCAGCATCCTTAGGCTCAGCCTGAAAGCCCTGGGTTAACACCTTCCCTTCATAAGGGGAGGGATGAACAGATATCATACTGAAACCAGGGAGCTTTGATCCCGACTTCCTTGTAACCAGGCACGTTAAAAATCTGACATCAATAGAAGTTTGAAGCCTGGCTTTCCACAATAATCCGCCGTCTGTCTCTTCGCACCACGGTTTGTAGTTGAAGGCATAATACTATCTTGTCGTATCTCTAAGATTCCTTAAGCATGAAAGTATCAAAGTAATACCAGGGATAGATTAGCTGACCTTGTAAGGTCCATTACAACTCACTTCATGTAAGATTAGTTATTTTCTACAGTTGGGGAAAGAAATAATTACCACCTGGAGACAGGAATGCAAAAGGGAAGATTTCCTCTTCTCAAGGGACTTAGCATTAAAGCAAACAGAATAACTTTCCCCATCCCTCCCATAGCTTACAGCAGATGAGGTTGTCACGATGCATTTTCATTTGACACGCAGCAATTACAGCAGAAGCTAAAGTCACTTTCTGGAGGTACCGACAGGATTATAGCATGCCTTGGACTGCCACAAACTTGTCATCACAACCACAGCTGTCCTGCCTGCTGCTGGCAGACAGCCGCTGAGCTGCGGGATAGGAAGAGACTGCCTGCAACACAGAGATGCTCAGCAGAGCTTTCAGGGCTGCAATTTTCGCCATGCACCCTCCTCCTGACAGCCTCTTTGCAAGTACCACTGCACCACAAACAGCCCTTCGGTGTGCCTGGAAGCTGTGCAGAAGAAAGTGTCACCAAACAGGAGAGCTGGGAAGGAACGCTTTATCAGGGAATGCAGTGACAGGACAAGGAGTAACAGCCTTAAATCGGAACAGGGGAGATTGAGATTAGATACCAGAAAGAAATTCTTTGCTGTGAGGGTGGCGAGACCCTGGCCCAGGTTGCCCAGAGAAACTGTGGCTGCCCCATCCCTGGAGGGGTTCACGGCCAGGCTGGATGGGGCTTGGAGCAACCTGGTCTGGTGGGAGGTGTCCCTACCCAGGGCAGGGGGTTGGAACTTGATGATCTTCAAGGTCCCTTCCAACTCTGACCATTCTGTGATTCTAAAAGGAGGAAGAAGACTTGCTGCCCCCAGATCACCTACCACAACATATCTGCACCTGCATCAGGGGAAACAAGCTCCTACAGAGTCCCCGTGGCTTGTTCTGTGCTATCCTAAGGTATCTGCTTGAACATGAATTGTAGCTCATTACTGCAAGAGAAAGACATTTGCAGCTAAGAATTTAAATAAGCAAGTCCTGGTGGCTCTGAAAGCCATGACCTGGTTGCAGACACAAGAGAAATACAGATAGAGTAAAAGAAGGACATGATGCATAAACCTTGGCACAAGGGGCAGGTTGCTTCCCAAGTAGGAGTCAGTTAGGGCTTAGACATCAGGCACAAGGCAAAAAAAGCCAGATGTGCAGTCATGTTATTTGCAGCCTTAAATTTCACAAAAAAGGCTGCAATAAAAACAACAGAACCAGATTTTCCTCTTTTTTTTTTTTTTTCCTTCCTTCCAGTAGAAGCAAGGAAAGACCTAAGGACCTAAAAGCAACTAGAATGGGATCATTCATAGCGTATCAGCAAACCCAGGTCAGATACAGAGATGCCTCCAGGAACAGGTTAAAGAAATGGAAAACATTTTCCCAGTCACCTCCAAAGTTTCTGCTTATGGGCTGCAAGGAAATAAGCCTCTCTAAGAACAGGGATGGCAGAAACACTCAACTTTATATTACGAAGTGCCTGTTCACAAGGATATGGAGACACACATCACTGTACCCACAGGGAACAGTGACACACACAGCAACCTTCCCCAAAACACCACATTTAGCAACCAATCCTGCAGAGCAGAAAAGAATCTGTAATTACCAACTGGCAAGGCTTTTCTTTGTTTTAAAGGTACCTGTGTTTTCTCAGAGGAAAGTCTCATCGCTTCCATGAGCTTCTCCATCTGGTGGCCCTGCTCCAGCGCATTGCGTAGCACGTCCTCTGTGCTGACGAGCCGGTGCTGCAGCCGGATCAACTCTGACTCTGACGAGGGGTCGATCAGGGAGTATCGTCTCTGATCCGTTACGGACTTTTCCTTGTCCTTACACAGCAAGGAAAGAGAAAATAGGAGCATGTGAGAATAAAACCAGTGACTACAGACACTGAGCAAAGCAGAAATACACAGTAACTCATCTGACCATGTTTTGATTCCAACAGTGGATGGGGTCAGAGCACAACTCTGAAGGCAATCCTACCAAATGCAGCCAGCAGCAGCTCTAATTTATTCCCAGCTGAATTCAAATAAATTATTCACAGTTCAACCACTGGAGGACACTGAAGTACAGAGGAGTTAGAGGACATTGCTTATTCCTAGATAAGAAAACATGTAAAACAACACGAGGTAGCTGATCAACCTTCAGTTTCTCCTACAGATTTTAGCCCTATTTATCCATTAATCTAAATCCAGTGGGAACCAGGAAACGCTGGAGAAGGACAGAAGGAGATTTTTGCTGCCTAATGAGTTGCTGTTAAGCCAGTCCACAGCTCACACATAGGTGCTGTCAAGGAAGTTCCCATCAGATGCTCAGCAGCACAAAAGAAAGCATGAAGACTCCGAGTAAAGGTGAAGGGCTAGAACCCCTCCATGAGCAGCACAGAGCCCTCCAGCCCCCAGGTCAAGGCCAGGAAGAGTTTTGACGCCCTCACCAGCACAACCAGTTTCTCTCGCAGCCCCTTGATGTCATCTTTGAGCTTCTGTTCTTTCAGGCGCCACTCGGCTTTGTGCACCTCCCGGCTCAGGTCCCGCTCTGGCCCAGGCGAGTGCCGGTTTGCCTCCAGCAACAACGCTCTCAGCTCATTCAGGCTCCTGGAAGAAGGAGATGAAGACCTTTCCAGAGCCTCAGTGCAACCACTGTCCCACCATGCTCCCTCCCACCTCCGTTACAGACCCAAGAAAGGCCAGCGAGCAAACCTGACCCAACTCCTACCACTTTCTGGGCTTCATATCTCCCATGCTCCCCACTGCACCAGCTGTGAAGAGACTGGGACCCACACTGGGCATTAGTTTAGTTTTCTCGTAGATGACCTCAATTCAGCGTCTACATGGACACTGAGCTGTCTTGCAGCTCCTCGTGAGCAGTGAAAGAGCAGTCCTTTTGATAATTCACAGCCGCTAATCTTAACCCAATGCCCACACAAGCATTTCTACAGAACAGGAAAGCTGGGGGATAGACTTCAACAATTCAACACTCAGATTTCTTTCGGTGGTAAATTAGGGCACCCCGAATGAACACACACACACTCAGCTCCCTTTCTCTAGCTCCATCCTTCAGACCTGCAGACTGACCTTTCCTTCTTGAGTAGCTCCTGGCTAATCAGGACCAGTTGCCCTGAAGCATCGTGCGTTTTCTTGGTCAAGGCTTCCAGTTCACCTTCCAGCCTCTTCTTTTCTTTTAAGACTGAGTCAGCCTTCTTTTCTCCCATTTTGCATTTATTTTCCAAAGCTATGAAAAGCAGAGGATACAGGGGGAAGAAAGGTCACTTAGTCCCTTACTTACAATCCTGCTTTTTGCCTTATTCCCAGTTCCCACTCCCAACAGCACAGGTCTGTTTAGCTCTGGATCTAACTCTGTTTAAGGGGAGGTCTTAGAAACAAAATGCCCAGCTCCATTTATTTCTGCCTCTTTCAGCTTTTGACATTCAATGAGCCCCAAAACCCCTTCTCAAATGATACAAATATCTTCTGCAGGGTTTCTATTCCCCCCTTGAAGAGAGACCAGAACTTCTGAACAAACTTTTACCAACAATATGCACTTATCAGACGGGCAGTGTTATGTTTTATACCTGTCCCTTGCAGCACCTGGGCCCTTGTTTAACAGAGGACAAGCAGGGAAACACCTAGTTCCCACCAGCACTGGATTAGGGAAACTTACCACTTACTTGGGCCCTTAGAGTTTCAGTCTGGGACACCAGTGATGACACCTCCTTGTCTCTTTTACTCAGCTTGTCCTGGAGGTCTGTGGGAGAATGAAAAGCCAAGACAAAGATTAGAAGCTTGGAAAATGCATTGTGTGTCGGGAAGGCATGGGTCAGGGTGCAACAGGAGCAGGGTGGTGGTACCCTCCATCGGCAGGGAAGCAGCAGGAGAGAGAAAAGGTTGTTTCTCACCGCATCTCACCCACCATCCAGGTATTAGGAGGCAGAACATGCAGCTGGGAAGTGGTATTAGACAGGTTTAATAAAACAACCACGGGGGGCGGGGGGTAAGGAATGGAACAAAACATTCATAAAAAAACACAGAAAGGAACTTTCAGCACATTTCTTTGTGCTATCTCCCACACTGGAGGGCAGAATCAGTTTTAAAATACACGCTTTCTGGAACTGATGCATTTCCACACTTAGAGACATAGATTTGAAATACACTGCTTTGGTGGCTCCAGTCTGAACCCATTGTTTTTAGCACATCCTATATACGTCTGATCCTACGTGGAAGCACGCAGATGGGTTGAGTGGTGTTTTTAAGAGCAGTGGCTGCTGGACCTAGTTATGTTACACACTCCCCAGGCAATCAGCATATCATTTAGTACAGCATATACATATATCTATACCCATACCTGCAATGACAGTGATGAGGCCGTTGCAGTACCTAGCTAAAACAGAGGGAAACAGGACAAAACACCTCTGTCTGAAGCCACAAACAGCTGGAGGGACACAAACTAAACTATGGTTCTATTAAGCAAAGTTGAAGCCTGCAAAAGCCCCCAGTAACCTCCATTTAGGTGGCTACATCCTCAGCAGGACTTCAACAAGGACTTTGATAGAGAAGAAGCTCCTTAGAGGTAGCTGAGAAAAAGCTATGCTACCATCAGCCAAATGCCATTTGACGCGTTCTTTAGATATCACCTTTAGGATCTACGCTTACAAGGCTGTTCTGATTAAAAAAATAATAACCTTAAGGAAGAATTAAGAAAACTGAATCTCCTGGGAATAAGCAAGGGAAGACGGGATGGAAGAGGGGAAGATGGCCAAGAAGGCTGAAGGCATGCTTGGGTGCATCAAGAACAGTGAAACCAGCAGCTTGAGGAAGGTCATCCTGCCCCTCTACTCTGCCCTGGTGAGGCTCCATCTGGAGCACTGTGTCCAGTTCTGGGCTCTCCAGTTCAGGAAGGACAGGGAACTGCTGGGGACAGTACAGCAGAGGCCTACAAAGATGATGAGGGGCCTGGAGCATATCTCTTATGAGGAAAAGCTGAGGGACTTGGGACTTTTTAGTCTGGAGAAGAGAAGGCTGAGGGGGGATCTGATCAGCACCTATAAATATTTAAAGGGTGGGTGTCAAGAAGAAGGGGCCAGTCTTTTTTCAGTGGTGCCCAGGGACAAGAGGAAACGGGCAAAACTTGAACAAAGGAAGTTCCAGCTAAACATGAGGAGGAACTTCTTCAATTTGAGGGTGGCGGAGCTCTGTCAGAGGCTGCCCAGAGAGGTGGTGGGGTCTCTGTCTCTAGAGACATACAAAGCCAACTGGACAAGCTCCTGTGCAACCTGCTATGGGTGACCCTGCTTTGGCAGGGGGTTAGACTAGATGATCTCCAGAGGTCCCTTCCAACCCCATCTCATTCTGTGATTCTGTGATCTGGAAGCACTTTACATGTCACCTTGGAACAGCCCTGAATCCTTCACAGACACCTAAAAGCGATGTGGTCGGACATCCCTCCCAACAGAGATCATCTGGGCCATCTGGCTCCAATCTCACCCCTCCTGCTGTTGCTCAGACTGGGAATCACAGCTTCCCATCTCTGTGAGGGAAGCGGAGCCCAATTCACTTTCCAAGCTATATTATACACATTTTCTGAGCGCAAATATTCTGCATTTTGTTAAAAGGATAGATTTGATTTATAGTAAGTGTAGTATGAAAAGAAACACCTGTTATCTGGAGCCATTCACATTAGTATCTACCGTTAGCACTCCCCTCCTAGGAGCGAGGTACATTTAGTGTCTGCGTTTCACCTGCTGTAAAATCAGTGATGGGGTGGAAGTGTGCCCATTTCCCCGCATCTGCCTTCAGCCTGCACCACCTGCAAGCTGAGTGTGTCACAACAGTGAAAACATCCACCCCTGCCTTGGCTCAGCCGAATTAGAGAAAGAAAAAGAAGCCAGACAACAGACGCCATCCAGCAAAATCCGAGAGAGGAAATGACTTCCTAAGCCCCTTCCCCTTCCAGCAGGAGCAGGAAGTCAGAGCAGTCCAGAACAAGGTGTTCCAAGACAGAATGATAACATTTCTTACCTTCCATAGTCTGCTTCATCTTTATCTTTTCTTCTGAAATATCATTAGTTTCAATCATCTGAAATAAATGTGAAATACGAGATGTAAACAGCCTTTTACCCAAAGATTAAAGCAAAGTTAACAGCCAAAGCCTCATCCAAAGTGGAAACATATCCTGTCCCCAAGTTACGATGTTTTACAACCTCCCTGAGGGAGCAGCAAAGGCTTTTGAGGAGTCCCTTCTCTACTTGGATACTACTGAAGCACCATCTGCGTACGTCTGCATGCACCAGGCAGCTGAGCACAACAGTGAGAGTCACCCAGGAGGGTAAAGAGACCAGGCTCTGCCTGTGAGCTCTGGTTCCAGCTGTCTCACACCCAGCGCTTGTGCAGAGCGATGGAAGAGCTGCTCTCCTTCGAACCACTCTCCGGTGGTTAACCATGCCAAATATCCAGGCGTGACCATTCTTTAGTGTTCAGCTTGAGACCTATCAGACAAGTTCCTCAACTCCTGAGGAATCTATCTGTGCCCAAAGTTATATGAACAGTAATAAAACATTGATAAAAATAATAATTATTAAAGAATGAATACATTAATAAAAAATAATGAAAAGCAAACGTTGGTCTTTAGAGAGGATTCTGCCTTTCCCAATCCTCTTTTGTCCATTTCGCAATGAAGAGCGTAAAGCCAGAGACCACAAAGCTCATGGCCAAGCTTTCAACTGCAGAAGCCACAATTGGGCCCTTCAAGCTCTTCACACCCAGCAGCCTTCGGTGAGACCTCAGCTGCTGTGGCCACCACCACTGAAAGCCCCAAGGTCAGTCCCCAAGAGCTCGAGTGGGCTGCAGGATATAGCCAAGAGAAGCAGAAGCTTCCCCCAAAGGGGAAATACTCCGCCTGATACAGATATTCTGCCTTTTGATACAGAAAAGCTATTTAATGCTCTTTGGAAGCGCAGTTGTGGTCCTCCCCTTGAAGGTCTAGGAAAGACAGCACCATTTGTGGTCACGAGGCATCTGTTTAAAATATTTCGATAGTTAATACTGCAGTCACATCAAATCAGCTACAACATCTTAAAATAGAATTTGTCCTGTGACACTCAAAGGCTTTCACCCAGGCTTTTCTTCCCAAGTTTCTCCTCATTTTAATCACTACATACTTAAAATAATTATTTCAAGACTCCCTGGTTCTAATTCAATGTCCCCCAGAGCTCTCATTTATTGAAAGGGCTCTGGAACAACCCTCCAGCTTCTTCTTTAACACTCAATCCTGTTTGAATATTGGCTATAACATGTGACATGTTGTAATAACAACCCAATTTTCCCAGAGCCCTGGCTGTACTTATTATTCATGACTGTCTTTACTAGATGAAACATGTTGAGCAATCCTTGGAACACTATTCAAGTAGATCCCTTCTTGGCTTTTGCCTCTCCTGCCCAGCTGAGTGTGCCTTTTTGCAGGCACAAAGCTCTGACTCGGCCAGCGGTAATTCACAGGCTCGACTTTGCCACCTAGAGGAGCGACCGCTTCCAAGGGGGGTGTTCAGACTGGCAGGTTAAACACCGGCATTGCACCCGCTTCACTGGCACCTCAGTCTGAAACGGGGATTACATCGCCAGCCATAGATTCCAAGTGAATACTCTTAAAACTGTGCCCATTTCATGGCTTATTTTCATTTTCCGCATCCCCACAGGGACAGGTTGTGAGCTGTTTTTTTTTTCTTATTCCTCATGAAAAATCCAAACACAAAGAGGGGTCCTGCCTAAAGCCACGAGTAGCAACGTCCCCCCTCACTCTAGTGCAAAGCCATGTGTCCCTATGCCAAGCCATGTGTCCCTATGCCACGCCATGAAGGCAGGATGGCATCCTGTCACCAGCAGTCAGAAAAATCGTGGTAGTGTAAAAAGACACAACAGCCACCAAAAATTGACCCCTTCATATTACTACTGTTTTCATTCTAGCCTTCCCCAGGAGGCTCATAACTTGCATTTTATTTGCCCAGCCTGGTACCATCCTGACCATTGCTAGAAGCTCTTCCATCACCAATCCTCAAAGTCAACATTCCTCTGTCTCCCATACATGTGGGAGAAGGCTGTGAAGCCTCTCCACTGCATCGCTGACCCACACACCCACCCATCCCACCCTGTTCCATCAGCTCAGCCCCCTCACTAAGCCTCTCAAACCATGCTCCACCTGCTCTATCTCAGCATGGGCAACAACTCTTCTTCCACCCTGTCCTCCATCTGCCCCTAAAGGGCCATGCTCAATGATACACTACAGCTACTGCAGCTTCTTGGAGGACAACATTTGTATTGTAGAAATGGTGCTTTTCCAGCTAAGAATGTTGGTTGCTGAGAGCCAACCCCAACAAACCACGATGGCCCTATTCTGCTGCCACAGCACTCGCAAGCCCAGATGCGGCCTGCTTGCTCCTCTTATTTTCTCTAATTGTGCTGCTGCACTGGCTTTCAAGGGTGGGAAGACACCTTCACTGTGGAGATGCAGTGCAGGAAAAGCACTATCAGTGGAAGGCTAAACCATTGCTGTCCCCAGGAAGGGTACCTAACAGTGATGATAAACAAGCAAAATGCCCCCTAAGTCATACATTTGCATGCTGAGAAGGATGTAGGGCCTCCATGGACTGCAGCTTGTTCTCCAAGACAAGCACTTTTTCCTGCAATCTGTGGATCTCCTGTTTGCTCTGGGCTTCTGTTTTCTGTAATGTCTCATAGTCCAACATCTTCTTCTCAGCCAAAGAAATCTGCTCTTTCAAGAAAGCTATCGCTTGTGTCTGATCTTTGTATTCACTGTGAAGTTTCTCCAGTTCATGTACCCTCAGCTCAGCATCTCGACATTTGTCCTTCACATCTTGGAGCTCAAGAAGGTGCTGATTGCTTTTGGTTTCCAGTTGTGTTTTCCAGTTGCCGTTGCTTTTTTCCACTTCATCCACAGCCTCCTGCAACTTCAGCTTGAGACTTTCTTTCTCCTTTACATGAACAGCCGTCTCAATGTCATGCTTGGCTTTCAGGTTCTCCAACTCAAGCTGGTGCTCCATCTTTATACTCTCCACCACCGCCTTCAGTTCCACAATCTCCTTGTGCTGGGTGTCAGGGCCTGTGTTTAACGTGGCTTTCAGGTCCTCCAGAGACTTCTGGTGGTCAGAAGCTAACGTGTCCAACTTGGACTTCCAGTTGTCCATGAGCCCCATGTTCTCATTAGTAGCTTGCTGAACTTTATGCTTTAGGTCAACAATTTCCTGTGCGTACTTCTCATTGACAGACTTCAGCTTCTCCATCTCCTGCTGGTACTTCTTTAATGTCTTCTCGTACTTCTCCTTTAGCTGGCTGCTCTCCTTCTGGTGCTCCTTGTTGGCAGACAGGAGTTGATCTCGTAGACGAAGAGCCTCTGACTGCAAGCCCAGGTTGTGCTCAGGGGTCTCTGCTTGGTGAGAACTCCTCAAGCACTGCCGAAGCTCCTCCACCTCGCTGCGCCTGAGGCTCAGCTCCTCCTCCAGCTGCAGGATTCTGGATTTCTCCGCTACCGTGGTTAACTGCAACACAACAGAGAAGACAAAGTCAGTGCCCAACAAAGTCTCACCGCTGCATCCTGCCTTCTAGCACGTGTGCTCCAGTGGAAGTAAATCCAAAGTACATTAGTCAAAGTTCAGATAAACCAGGAAAAGGATACCCAGCACCCTCCTCCAGTCTGAGCAGTTTTGCACAAGGGTAACCATCACCAATTCCAACAGTTATTCTGTCTTTGTGCCAATTGCAATTTGGTTTTTCCTTACACGAAACTCTCATTTTCCACCGAGAAACACACATCTTTGAAACGACCCTGGAAATTCGCTAGAGCAACAGCGGTTTATGAAAAATAATGTCCTGGATGGGCATTATATTTCCAGACCAGGCATCTTGCCAGGCAATGCACAGAGGGAATGTGACTGCACATGCAGGAACATGGCAAGCATTGAAACCAGCACCAAGCATATCGGGTTTCCTTTATTGCTCAGCAATCCTCAGCCCACAGACCTCTCCCCTGCATCAGAATTTGTTTACCCTGGTGTAAAAAGGAAGAGGGATTTTTATTTATTTATTTTAACGCTTGAGTAATTGTTAGAGTTTATTAGCAGAGTAAAAATAACGTAGAAGGCTAGAGGATGCAAGACAATAAATCTGGCCATGGTTAACACCGAGCGTAAGGGCTATGGATTAATGTCTCACGATCTGAATGTGACCTTTTGGGGCTCACCACAGGGAGTTCAGGGTGCAGCAGCTACGGGTGGAGAAGAGATTTGACTAGATGAAATATTAGAAAAACGCAGAAGAATCAAGAAAACCAATCCAAACCACAAACAATCAATTCCATTTCATTTAAATTGCTGTTTTCCCCACTAACCATCAGCCAAGGAGGATGAAGGGGGGACTGTAGTATTTTAGATGGGGGCAAGGAGGCCTTCAAACCATTTGGAGAACCTCATGTTTGTGTTTTCTATAGCTCTAACAAATCCATTGGTGAGAAGCAACCTCACTGTACGCAAGATTGATGCTTCCCACACCACAGCAGGGTGAAAAAGCCCCTCCCTACATCTGGTTGCTTTTAGGTTTGGGTGTGTTGTTCATCTGGGCAACCTGTCCTGCTGCAGGCATGGCCAGGGGCCAGAGCTGGTCCACCTGCACTCACCAGTATCTTCCATTTCAGACAGCAGCTCCCACAGCTGGAGGGAGGACAAAGGGAATGCTGATTGCAGTGATGGTGCCTATTACAGCCTGGAGGAGCCTAGAGGCAGAATGAATTGTGCAGCAGGGTGCAGATATTATTTTGGGCATGTTAATTGAAAGATGAGTTGTGAAGAGCTCATATGTCAAATGGTGGCATGGCGCAGAGAAGCAAACTCAGTCTGAGAAACAAGTCCCCACGCAAGAAGCAAAGCTAAAAAATTGTATCATACTACTATTTCCAGGAGAGAGAGCAAAGGGAAAAAAAACCAAAACAAAACAAACTCAAAAACTAATCAGGGAAGCCTAAATCCAAGCCAAAACCAAATCAACCCCACAAACCACATTAAAGAGAAACCCAAAGCAAGGCATCATGAGCATCAACGCAGGGGGCAAGCGCGCTGTTGTGCAGGCAGGGCAAGTGGGGGTCGATTACCCTGGTGTCCTCTAATTCTCTGAGGAGTTTTTCAGCCTGTGCCTTCTCAAACAGCAGGCTCTGCTCGAGCTCCCGTATTCGGGCATGCTCCAACTGCGTCTGAGTCTGGTCACACATAGGGAAAAAAGAAGAGTGGAGATGGGAAAGGGGGAAGGGAGAGAGAGAGAGAAAGGAAAGAGGGAAAAGAGAGGGAAAGAGAAGGCTGCAACATCATCTTCAGTGTACAAGACAAGGAAAGGCAGTTCACAACAGGAGGAAAATAAAGATCCAAATAAGCAGGAAAAAAGAAAATCCAACCAAACAGAAAATGGTCACTACGGGATTTTACATGGTACTGGCAGTGGCTGTTCACAGGAAAATGGAACTTGTGATGGGAAAACATCCTTCTGCGTTAGTGCTTTCCTGCATCAAGACTATACTGAGGACACTTCCTAAAAAGCCAAGCTCCCAGTGGTGCTGCTGGTGACCAGTACAAGACCCTTGCACCACACAGGAGAATGAAGAGCCCTTGCAGTGATTCTCCGCATCCCTCCTCCTAGAGGGGTCACAAGGCAGACCGAGAAGAGTTGGGAAGTTCCCCTCCTCTTTTTTTCTCTGGAGACAGCTTGAAACCTGCACTAGGTTGGGTGGGAGGAAGCAGGTCATACTGCACACAGCGAGTTGCTAAAACCAAAAATAGACTGCACTGAAAGCAAATCAAAAGAAATTAAGCTACAAACTGTTATATAAGCCAGCGCTTTAGGTTTGAACAGGGCTGCTGTGAATCTCAAACTGATTTTTGCATGCTAAGGTTCTAACAGCTCAGTGCCCAAAACAGAACTAGTTTTTGGTTTTGTTTTCTAATCAGATGAGTAAACTAAGCACAAGAAGTCTGTGTAACCTGCCAAACCCAGGAGCATCGACTCAGGGCATCGCTTCAGCGCCCTTTGCTTTTAAAGCAGAAGTGCCATAAAGCTGCACTTGGCGATAGACCTCGGGGCTCTACAGCGACCACTGTAATATCATGTAAAACTTCCCATAAATAAAAAAAGGAGAGGAAACATGGCAAAATGCATGCAGACTCTGGCCTTCACGTTTAGTTTTTGGCTTACAAAGCAAACATTTTCCTTTGAATTAAACTGGACCTACCCAAACCCAAACCAACCTCATCAGAACCTTTTTCTGCCCTTCATTTTCCATTAAATCATGCACTTCCCCCTCTTTCTACTGGAACCAGTTTTAGATTTTTTGCCCTTTCCTACAGTAAAGTAAGTTTTGATTAGTTGTGTACAAACAATGGAAACTCAAGTTTGGAAAAACCAAAATCCATATTTTCCTCTTATGGCTTGAAAAGTATAATTATAAATCTATTTACAGATGGTCAAAATCTCAATTGCCAGATATATTCTGACTACTCCATGTTTTATATGGTCTGTTTGACCCCCCAAAGGTGGAAAAAAAAAGAAAGATGTGGCCTCAAAAACCCAAACATTATCAAATCCCCTAAATAATACCACTGAAGTGCAAAAATGGGCTGAATGCATCCTAGTAAGAAAAATAAAGATAACTTGTTTTGTACGGAACGGTTTCTCCCACTCTCTGCTAAGCTCAAGGATCCTCATCTCCAGATGGAGCTCCAGGCTTGATGTTATTTAGAGGGATAGTTATTCCATTGATACTCGTGAATTGAGAAAAACTCACATGAGCTCAAAACCCCCAAGTGAAGCTTCAGCAACACGAACTTTTGAAGTTACCTTAACTGGCGGCAGCACATCAGGTATTGGGTACCTGAAGATGCTGACCTACCACAAAACTAATCTCTGAATCTCCCAAAGAAACCCTCTCAAGGCTCCTGAGGTTGACACTCAAGTTCCCAGCCAAGCTTGCTCAGTTATCTACCAATCCTCCTATTTTCCAAGTCTGGAAAACAACATGAAAACAGAGGAGAAAAAATAACCAGGGAAGAAAAAGTTAGAGCAACTGTTTTATAGTCCTTAAAAATATAGCTTCACTGAAAATTGGCATCAAATCCTGTGTTATTTTTACTTTCTGCAAACCTGCAGCCAGCGTGACTCGGAGCCTCAAATCCAAAGTTGTCCTGCATTTTGAGGAAGTTCAGATCTGAATTTTAGACTTCTTTCTTGCTATTAGCCTGAAATTCCTATTCACAAATTACAAACTGACTTCCCACTGATATTCAAGGCACGAGGTAGGTTCCAGGAGATGAGCAGGAGACAGTTCCTCGAATATGTTAATATTTCCCATGACAACAATCTTCTACCATTAACAGCCTTTCTTAAAAGGTTGTTTTCCTGCAATTGCTTTTCACCTTCTGAAGCACTACAGCACCAGCATTGCCAACCAGGACCAAAAATGGGTTGAATTAATGCTAAATCTGCAGTTCCTCTTTTATTCTAGGTCCAAAAACTGGACCCGTATCTCCAGGCTTCAGACACATTGATTTTTTTTTGCCCAAAGAGCTTCTAGTGATGCTGCCTACCACACTCAGCACCCGAGAGCCCCAGCCTTGTTCAAAAACCACATGATATTGTGAGAAACACCCTGGGATTTAGCCTGGCCTTCAGCAGAAACCCTAGATCCAGGAACTATGGAGGAGATAACTTTTTCTTACCATCATGACTGTTCCTGGCCATTAAGTGCAAGACAGACATTCTCCCCTGAGTACCCAGAAGGCGGATGTTGATCAGAGAAGGGGAGACAACTGTCCCCGGGTTTTGCTTTTGGTATGTTGGGGTGGTTAGTTGAGCTCTTGGGGATGCCAAGGGCTGTACCACTGGTTGACTTCATTGTGACTCCACATGAAGAATATCAGGGACAACTATTTCCCAGGAAGCAGGCTGTAACACGAAAGAGCATTTATCCCCTGGATTTCCAATGAGATATATTTGTATTTTTTTCATTAAGTGAATGACTTGCTTCTGGAAACCCTGTCTCCACCACAAAGCAGAAAGGTGAGAATTAACTTCAGTGGGTCAATTATTCAGTCTGAGTGTCCAAATTAGACAGAACAATGTAAAATACACACAGAATGTAAGAACTGACCACAGCAAAGCCCCTCAACAGCGTCTATGCTGTCACTGATGTCGGACCCACAGGGGAACACCCCAGTTCCTCTGGTTTGCAGGAAACCAACCTGCTCTATGACTCTAAGTTATTTGTTCTCCTGTATAGACTAACACGGCCACGGGGATAGACCCCTAGCAGCCTGCAAGAAGCTTGGCTCCATTGCAAAGCAACTCCTCCCCAGCCTAAACCCCAAAAGAAAAGTCAGATCTGTCCTCAGTTTGGGACCTCAGTCATAGGAGCACTTACATCAGAGCAACTTGCCATCTTGCTAAAACATTGTGGCTTTTTTAATCCAAAATATGTAAATATGCTTGCTGGCTAACCCTGGTCCCATTGCCATTACTGCACAGCCAGGCTTAAACACTCAGACAAGGACAAATAACTGCTCTTGAAGGGAGGGACGGAGCAATCATCCTTCTCTTAAGCACTGGGGAAACTTATCACCTCAGCTCAGGAATCGATAGAAACCTGAATTTGCACCCAAAAAACTAAGCAGAAAGTGCACTTGCTGTCTTTTAGCAAAGGTCTGCTATCAGTGTGTTGCTGATTTGTACCCAAACACTCTACTTCCCTTCAGCTTCTGGATAAAGAGCAGAGGTTTATGCCATGAGGGTCAAAGCCACAGCAACACACTCCATTGCCTGGTTTTCCCATTTTCCTGGGCTTTTACTGATACAACCAACAGTGAAAAACAGGAGCAAGTCCCTTGACATTTCTAGCTGCTAATAAACTCACACTCCAGCTAAAATATAAGGAAAACTCCGAATTTACACACGTAGAGCAGAGCCCTGATTTCACAGAAATATGCTCTTTTCCCTTCCCCCCAAGAGAAAAGCCTCCCACTTAAGTGCAAGCTCCCACTACCGCTTCCAGTTTGCACAACATTCACCACACTGGCATTGCTCAGAGACAGCCCCTTCCCAGCAAAAGGGCATCCATCCTTGTTCCAAAAGGCATCAAACCCCATGCTGGTGGGCAAAGGACTTCAGAGGAGGACACCACAGATCAAACAACACCTGACGTTTCACACAGAATCACTGAATATCAGGAATTAGAAGGGACCTCAAAAGCTCATCTAGTCCAATCCCGCTGCTGGAGCAGGAACACCCAAAGCAGGTCACACAGGAATGCCTCCGGGTGGGTTTTGAATGTCTCCAGAGAAGGAGACTCCACAACCTCCCTGGGCAGCCCCTGCCAGTGTTCAGTCACCCTCGCTGTGAAGAAGTTTTTCCTCATATTTAACTGCAATCTCCTATGTTCCAGCTTACATCCATTACCCCTTGTCCTATCACTGGATGTTACTGAGAAGAGCCTGGCTCCATCCTCCTGACACTCACCCTTTACAGATTTATAAATGTTAATAAGGTCACCCCTCAGTCTCCTCTTCTCCAAGCTCAAGAGACCCAACTCCCTCANCAGGATGCCATTGGCCTTCTTGGCCATGAGGGCACAGTGCTGGCTCATGGTCATCCTGCTGGAATAAATATTCAGCTGGAATAAAACAGCACCTGACTGGGAGACTGTGTGTGCCAATAAACTGCTAATAACAGGACACTGCAGGGACAGGGACTGAGCAGTCAAATAATTTCTACAGTGGAAAAACACATGGTGAAATGCTCTGAGATAACAATCAAGTCAGATTTGAACATGGCTTGGCAACTTCTGGTGACTTTTAAAGCCAGGCTGGCTGTGTGTGATTAATTCTAGGCAGCTCCTTGTGTTATTAGTCACTGGGCAACATCCCAAAGAATAATATTTCACAGTTTATACCACAGTGTTCACAGCAGGTCCAAAGCCATCGTCATACATATATAAGCATTGTTTTAGAGTTGAGCAAAAGGTGGCAAAAATTACTCGAGTGAGGCCCCGCATGCATTTTCTTCAGGTTTTGACCCAACATTTTGGTAAGGGTGTTAGGAATTACCTCCAGATCCCCCTTCGTGATGGATTCTTCCTCCACACGGAACTGCAAGTCCTCCACTTTCCTGGGAAAGGGAAGAGACACAAATAGCAATCAGTAACGCTCATCCCATTCCTAAGCAGCCACTGCACATGGGCATGCCCCACAGAACCGAAGTCTGAGAGGAGATGAATACAGACAACCTTTGTATACAAACAGCTCAGCAGAAGCTAAACAGCAAGAATCATAGAGTGGTTTTGGTTGGAAGGGACCTTGAAGACCATCCAGTTCCAACCCCCTGTCCTGGGCAGGGACATCTCTCACCAGACCAGGTTGCTCCAAGCCTCATCCAACCTGGCCTTGAACCCCTCCAGGGATGGGGCAGCCACAGCTTCTCTTGGCAACCTGGGCCAAGGTCTCACCACCCTCACAGCAATAAAGTTCTTCCTGAGATCTCGTCTAGATCTCCCCTCTTTCAGTTTCAAACCATTACCCCTTATCCTATCACTCCCCCTCCTTGTTCAAGAGTCCTTTCCCATATTGTCTTGCTCCACGCGGAGAAGACAGTTCATTTGCCCGCCTTTCACATGGCAAACATTTGTCTTCCCCTAAGGTGCCCGCTCACAGACATGCTGCTTCTGCTGCACCACCTCTCAGCAAGCACAGCTGCTCTTCCCTGACACTGGGATCCTGAGAACATGAAAGCCACAACCAGGTTTCACTGGTTTTCTTCCTCTGTTATCCTGCAGCTGAACACGTGGCAAATCCTGTGCCAAACACACAAAGTCCATGCAGAATATTCCATGGGAATCAGAGCCTCTGCCTTCTTTGCAGAGGATGGGCAATGCTCAATGGTTCTACAACACGGAAATGGTGAGCTTCCCTGGCAGAAAAGCCATCACCAGACATTGTATAGGCATAAACACACAAAAAACGCCCATGCACAAATCCAGTAATGAGAGGGAAAAAAAAAAATTAATCTTCTGCTAAACTCAGTCCTCTTTGTTTTCTTTACTGATTTAAAAAATAAGGCAATAATGAGGATGTTGAGCTGGTAGCCAGATGTAAGGACTCTGATTCTGTTACAGATAAAAATAGCTGTGAGTGTACATATCTAACATCATAAACAAGCTTCCTTGTCTAAACCTCCCCTAATTAGAGGAGGCATCTGTTGATACTTGGGAAAGAACTCAGCTGTTTTGGGTTAAAGGGCCTCCTGGAGCTGGGAAAGTGAGCTGCCTACCAGGGGAACGGGGAAACTTGTGCACAAAAGAACAATTCATCCTCAGGAGGGGCATCATTCAACCGATATCAACCCTGGTTTCAGTTACTATGGAGAAACTTCTTATTCCTACTGAAGAATTTAATTATACATATGGAGCAATTGGGCTCCAAGAATGACAAGCATATTTTCACTCTTATCCAGAAAGGAAATGCATGCGTCTTCATATGTACAGGGATGGGGCCTCTGGGGTGTGGGGAAGTGACAAATCACACTCCAGTAAGGCTGTAACTC
Source organism: Jacana jacana (assembly GCA_013400555.1). Classification (NCBI taxonomy): domain Eukaryota; kingdom Metazoa; phylum Chordata; class Aves; order Charadriiformes; family Jacanidae; genus Jacana; species Jacana jacana. The sequence goes on along the minus strand of VZTM01011262.1, from coordinate 27,925 downwards.
CAGTTTGATCCCCCTTCCTCAGAAGGAACGTCCTTAAGATCAGCACATCACAAAAAGAGGAATGAAGGGGTCTTTAGGTTGTTCAGAAAGACTAGGGCTCAGGGATGGCCCAGCCCACACAGTTCTGTTACTGCATCCTTCGCCAAGAACACCTGAAGGCAAGGCTTTGTTCTTGTCCACACCCCTGCCATGAATTAATTCCACCTTTACTGAGTAATTCCACTTTACACAGTGACAGGGCTGAGTTTGGTGAGGATATCACATCTCAGAGTAACTGATGTTACTGGAACCTTTCATTGTTTCAGGCAAATAGCGCTGCTTCTCCCTGCTTTGTGTCAGGAACCAAACAGGAAAGAAGATGGCTGAGAACCCTCCATAACTTCACAGCCCTGCAGGAGATCAAGACTATTTGATCTTTACATAGTATTTGATCTTCATCATGGGAGATGAGCTGTTGGCCACTGTTGTATCGTCAGTGCAACATTAGCCATGGTCAAATGCTCTTGGAGAGGGGAGCAGCCTTCAGATATTTATCAGGGTCATCACAGAAGTGTGTGTTCAGAAAAGCTGATATGCTCACACCACAAAAGTTACCTCACTGCAACCCCACCTGAATGCTATAGCATCAGGTCTCCTCTAAGAGCCATAAAATATAGGAACATAGGAGACTAATTGGAAATACTTCACTGCTAAATTGTGATTAGCAGAAAATGGGGGAAGTCACAGGGCTGGATGCCCAACTCCAGCCAAGAGTCACATCAGACACACAACTGCAGCAAAATTGTTCTAAGCTTCCAGTTAGCCCTTCCCTACATACAGACAGACGCCAGTGGCCAGGAGAGGGAAACACAGCACCTTTGAAGTACTGGAAGACACCAAAAGATGACCCTCCCAGTCACCTGCTCCTTATATCCAATGAACAACTTTCTTGGGTAAGAGCCTCATCTCCCCTACGACTTCATCTCCTCCACACCCATCCAACTCCTGCTTTACCTCTTCTCCTCTTCCAGCTGGTTCAACAGCTCAATCTTCTCTTTCTGCATCCCATCCACCAAGGCTCGTGCTCGCTGGAGGTTTCCTTCTGCCTCCGAGACGTACTGCAGAAAAAAAAACACCCGAAGCAAAAGCGAAAACAAAAGAGCTAAGCCACAGAGGTTAACAATATTTGGAGTACAGAGCTGCTTAAAAAGGGACCAGAACAAAGGACCAGAAGGTTTTGATGCGCTGTTTCAGAGAATGTTATGGCAAGAAGGCAGATTTTCCAAAGAGCCCTGTACGTAGGTATCAAGAAGGAAAATATTTCTCTGGCTCCAGCAGCTGTAAATTTGATTCACACTTCAGTGCCTCTCTGACTCGGACCCTCTGGAGAATCCAGCTCTGATTAAGAGTTAAGAACTTGAAGCCTGAAAAGCCCAGGTTTGAAAGTCTGATCTGAGACTACAAGGTGCAATCCAGCCCTGGGCATGAAGCAAGAGAGATACTTCAGACTTGTGTGAATTCATTTGTTACTGATAATTACTAGAAAATACTACGCACAAGGAAGATACCAGCTTGCAATTGGTTCATCAATTTTTCCTGCATTTGACAAGCAGGTGTGACCCACCACACAGAGACAGACAGTGCCATCCCTGGAGCATCCCTAGGTACTGACTGGGGTTTATAAACATGAGCAAGGAATTTGGGGCAACAGCAGTCATCGAGGAGCTACATACTGATGAACAGCAAACACACAACTCCTTCCTTTAATATCCAAGTACATAAAATACCATTTTCATAAATGCTCGTGCAACAAAAAAAAAAACCAAACCCAACATGATCAGCCCATTCTCCTTGCAGATCTTATGACTGCATTAATGCAATCAAAAATCCTCTCTGGCAGGAAAGCAGTGACATATGAACTGAGCTGATGTTCTCAGCAGCATCTGATAGCATCAAAGCCCCACTGCAATGCAGTCACAGCCAAGGCCACATTGAGCGGCCAAGGAGAACAAGTTTGCCCTCCACTTGTGTTTCAGCATTCAAATGTATTGATCCACCAGACACAAACTATCTACTGTCCTTTTTCTGGCACAGAGCTTTTTCTGCTCCTGGCTTGGGGCAGTGAAAGCACATGTTCCACTGTCAGGAGGGGAGAAAGACCCTCAGCTTAAACCCACCATGCAGGAAGCTGTCTCTTCGTGGAAGAGAGAAATTCAGAGTCCAGGTTTCACAGAGAGAAGCTACACACAGATAATGTTATTGTGAACTGAAACTTCCAGAAGACAGATATTTGCGTGCTAGCAACAAAGCCACATCACCTCCTACCTGCTCGTGTTGGGCCTTCATGATGGCAATCTCTTTCTCCACCTCACAGATGTGGCTGGTGGCTTTGGCAACCTCAGCCCGCTCCAGGTCTCTCTCTGCCAGTAGCTGTTCAATGTGCTGCTGCTTCTCCTTCAGTGCCTCCTGGAGAGCTGTGGTGCCAGAGATTTTTCGGGCATATCGAGAAGAGGTCTCTGTCAGCTGGAAAAAATAAACAAACAAATAAACGAACAAAAGAGTTAAAAAGAGACAGGGGTAAAGCTATGTCCTTCCCAGTCCAGAGCAGCTTGAAGTCCCCTGTTAAAATCTGGAACGTAGTTCACCTACTGATTACAGCATGGTTTGGATTGGAAGGGACCTTTAAAATTATTCAGTGCCACTCCCTGCCCTGGGCAGGGATACCTCCCACCAGACCAGGTTGCTCCAAGCCTCATCCAACCTGGCCTTGAACCCCTCCAGGGATGGGGCAGCCACAGCTTCTCTGGGCAAACTGGGCCAGGGTCTCACCACCCTCACAGTAAAGAATTTCTTTCTGGTATCTCATCTAAATCTGCCCTCATCATTTATTAGGCTGTACAGACCTGCAGATCCAGCTGTTGACCCTACAGATGGGGTTAAGTCTGCAAAACACCCAGACACTGCAAGCTCAATAGCTCTACTACACTGCAATGAAAGGATCATTTCCCACAGGGCAAGACATGGGATGGGGAAACAGGTCAGGAAATACTATTATGTATGGTATTATCCACCTTCTTAAATATATTTTACTGATGACGTGCACTGGTGCAATCCCAAACAGCAAGCTTAGCTGGGAGGACTGACCTTGGCTGGAGCCTGGTATGGGCTCGTTGGATCCACTCCCAGTGGTGGATCCCGCAACTCTTGTCCCCAGCCAAGCTGACTGCAGGTGTTCTGCAGCACATGCCACAGCGGAGTCAGGGCTCTTGATAACACTGCTGCCTGCTCTGGTGTGTCTGCCTGCTCGAGAGCCTTCCAGAGCACACAGCATATGATCCAGGATAGTGTCACCCCTCTCCAATATAACATGCAGTCATTGCAGGAGCTGTCTTGTAGCTGTCTGGCACAGCAGTGCTTCTGCTACACAACCATGCAGGACAGGAAACAACGGCTGTTTTCTGCAGGGATCTCATATAAAACCTGCTCTTGATAGGGGCACCGAGATTCATCCCGTTGCAAATAGCAACTCTTCAAATAGCAGGCTCTTCAATAGACCAGGGACACCAGTCCATGGAGAGAGTCTAATCTGTAAGGTGGGTAACAGTACCCCACACCTGACTCTTCTCATCTAATTGACGGCGAAGGAGCAGCTGCCCCAGTGCAGCTGCTGAAACAAAACCCCAACCCTCCCACTTTGTAGAGCCAGGTGACAGCAGAAGTGGACTGAGGTTGTAGAAGGAGCCACTTACCAGCCCGCTGCGGCTGGGCCTGCCCCCAACAGATGATGCCACCGAGCTGACAGAGCTGATGGAGGAGCTGCTGGGGCTGTGGGTTAAGGCAGACACTCCCATGGCCATTCGCTTGCTCTTCTTTGCCTTGGCAGGGCTGGTTGATGGGAAGCCGATCCGGATCACCTTGTGGATGGGAGCAAAGAGGCCAAACTTTGGAGGGCACTGAAAATACCTGTAATACAGGAGGATGCACCGAGTCACAACGGGTAGAGTGTCCACCTCACCACAACAAGCTGACCTTCCCAAAACCCACATGTGTTCTCCCCCGTGCTATGTAGGGCAGTCACAGAGCAAAGCGTGTCGAGTAAAAAGGTCTGAATGGCACAGCTCTGTATAAATGTTCCTCCCAAAAGAGAGGGGGAAGATGGCAGCTCCTAACTTTGAAGCTAAAACTACCATCCCAGCCAACTCCAGTGTGTGCCATCTCCTCTGGGTGGCAGAGAAAGAGAAACCGGTTCCCATGCGAACAAACTTAGGAAGAAGAAAGTAGAAAAAAGGGAGGATCAGATAATTACAGTGCAAGCTCTTCTCTGCAACTGCAGTGAGCCTGATGATTACGTCTCTCTGGAGGCCTCTTCTAAAATACAAAGGAGCCAAAACCCACAGTGTGAAACCTTAGAAACCCCTTCAGAGCATGGGCCGAGGGTCAAGCCTGGATTTCTCTGTTGCTGGCCAGCTGCACTGCAGCAAGGAAAACCACATCATCTCCAGGCATCGCATCCCCATGTTTCAAGGGAGTAGCCAACACAAAAAACTGTTTCCATCAGTTTTTTCCCCACAGACTTTATAGCAAGTTTAGGGGAAAATACCGGGCCGTATAATAGTCTGCCTTATGTTAGCATTAAGAGCAGGTCCTAATGAGTAAGTGACACAAATCCAGCTTTGCTAGCACAAGCCTTCTCCCTTTGGATGTGAACAGCTGCTTCCCCAATTCCCTTTTACTTTTGGGTGCTGGCAGCCACACAGCTGTGTCACTGACAGATCTCTGTGTCCTTGGAGGTCAGAGAACAGCCCTCTCCAGCCAGATGAGAAAGTGATTTGTTTTCAAACATCTGCTCGAGACCTTTTTTTTCCCCCTGTAACAATCTTTAAAAACACCAAACCAAACCCTCTACAACCCAAAAAATCACTTCAGCCCCTCTGCGTGCTGTTAACACAGGCTCTTGGGTTTGGAAAGCCATACTGCAGGCTGACCTTGCTAGGGAACAGAGACCCAGGGAAGGAAAATCAGCCTGAACTCTTGCAAACCAGCCAAAATCCTGTGCTCAGTCAGCATTATAGTCTCAAACTGAAGTAGGCAGAGCCCCTGCCACAGCTCTAAGCACAGACTGGTACATAGAACCATAGAATCATTCAGGTCGGAATCATCCAGTCCAACCATCAGCCCCACTCTACAAAGGTCTCCCCTACACCAGATCCCCCAACACCACATCTAGTTGACTCTGAAACACAGTCAGGGATGGGGACTCCACCCCCTCCCTGGGCAGCCCATTCCAGGCTCTGACCACTCCTGATGGGAAGAATTCTTTCCTAATGTCCAGCCTAACCCTACCCTGCTGCAGCTTGAAGCCATTCCCTCTCATTCTATCACTAATTGCCCGTGAGAAGAGACCAGCACCAACCTCTCCCCAATGTCCTTTCAAGCAGTTGTAGAGAGTGATGAGGTCTCCCCTCAGCCTCCTCTTCCTCAAACTAAACAGTCCAAACCATTTGTGGTGGTACAATGCCAAAGTCCCTCCAAAGTCCCCTGACACCTCTTAGCAAGTCCAGACTTGCATCATGCTCTATCTGCTCCTTTTCTTCCATTCCAGACTGGAAGCGGTTGCAATTAACTTTTATAGTTCAGGAGGAGGAACTGGGTCCAGAACACTTGGCAGTAAAGGATAAAAAGAAAAAAAAATAATAGAAAAAAGTCTGCTTGAAAAGCAAGAGCTGCTGTCACTGAGTGCTTAGGAGCTCTATACCCACACTGCAGAAAAGAAACAGGGAAGGCAAAGCGACATTGTGGTGGCAATGCAAATTGCAGGTGAGAAAACAACTCAGGGAATTTTAAAATAGATAAGAAAAAAAAAATAATTGAGTGTCCAAGGCCTGTAGCTGGCGTGTTTCAGAAAGCAGAGGCATGAATAGTTTAGTGGGCAAAGACTCCCATAGGAACAGAGGTGGAGAAGAATGAACTGTAGAAAAGTAAAGGTTAATAAACCAGAAATGCGTAAGTTAAACTTGCTTGGCTTTGGGGATAAGAAACCAAAAAACCCACACCAGCATCTCTCTAGTCTCCTATGCAGATAGAAAACAGACCCAGCAAACCCCATGGTGTCTCAGCAGTGCCCATCCAATGTAAGGAGAGGGGTTCACCATGGTGGTGCCCTTCTCTCAGGCACTCCTGCTGAAACACAGCCTGTAGGTAAACACCACCAGAGGCCCACAAGCTGCTCAGGAAATCCTGGCCCTTCATCCTTCCCTTGATGCACATCTAGATCTGGACACCCTTCCTGAACCTGCAGGAGAATCACAGTGACCTTCTTCAAATTTCACCACCAACTCAGCTGGTGACCCCATGACAGCAGAAACGGTGACAGCTATTTGCTCACTCATTTGACAACATGTTTGATTTTCTCCTTCCACCAGTCTTCGCTGTCTCCAGTTGCTTCTTTGGACCCGACTCTCCTGCTGTGGCAGACTGCTCCTGCAGCAGCCAGGCAAAGGATGCTCACTAGATGGCAACCACCACCAACGCAGAGAGACTCCAAAGTGCCAGGCCGTCTTTGTCTCTGCCCAGCCTGGTAACAAAGCTAACTCCTACACCTGGGTCAAGGCAATCCCAAGCATAAATACAGATTGGGTGGAAAATGGATTGTGAGCAGCCCTCAGGAGAAGGACTTGTGGGTGTTTGTTGATGAGAAGCTCAAGTCCCAGCACTGTGTGCTGACAACCTGGAAAGCCCCATGCATCCCAGGCTGCATCCCCAGCAGTGTGGCCAGCAGGTCTAAGGGGGGGATTCTGACCCTCTGCTTGAGTCTCAGGAGACCACCTTGCAGTGCTGCCTCCAGCTCTGGGACCTCCAACATAAGGAGGACATGGACCTGTCGGAGTGGGGCCAGAGGAGGCTATGGAGATGATCAAAGGGCTGAAGCATATCTGTTTCCCACATGCAGAGACAAGAAATTGTTTCTGAGCACCCCAAAGGTTAAGCTTATGGATAATTTGTAGCATGTGATAAAGAAAGCAGGGGCTTGCATTCATTCCACGACTTATTCTCTACCATCCCAGTGCTTTTCTTTTGAGAAAAGGCTGGAACTCAGCCATCTGCTGCCAATCATTGTCTGCTCTCTTGTCCTGACATTGAACAAGGCAGCGTTTCCCTTATTTTAAATGAAAACACGTGGCTGCTGGACAGAATGAGTCTCACCCAACACAAGAAACCTTTATTACAAAAACAGATCTAACAAGAGAGTAACTTTCAGCTCCTCGGTTTCAAAGTTAAGTTTTTCCTCTAAGGCAAGATTCCCTTAAGAAGCTCCAAGAAACCAACAGCACTTCCCAGTGAAGGAACTTGTGAAGGGTAAGGAATCGGTTGCACCTGTATTTGAAGCTGAGTCAAAGAGTTGCTGTATAATTCAGATTTGAACATGCCCAAGCTCAAGATCTGAGGTTGGAGGTCATTCCCTTCTTTAACTTCCACATGAACAGGAAGAGCTTCCCAGCAAGCCTGAAAGAAATCCCTGCCTAGTTTTATAGATACTTACCAGGGCTTTATTTGAAAAAGAGCAGAGGTGCCTATGGAGTCTGAAGTGGTGAGATCAATAAGCAGATAGTTGTCCCAGTACAGAATTAGTACGAGGGCAGCCAATGACCACCAATTGTTCTTTCAGATCTCTAGAAATCTGTTCCCCAAAAGAACAGAACAAGCAACATTAAGCTGAGGGGGCCGTGGGGGAGGGAAAGAAAAAGAAAGTGTCAAATCTTTATCTTCTGTAGTTCTGACAGTGAATTATAGCACAAGCAGCAAGTGAAGGGAAGGTGTGGTAGAAAGCAGTTTATCCAATCAGAGAATGCATTTCTAGCAAAAACTAAATCCCACTGGAAGTTATCTTCTCTCCCTGTTCTCTCCTGAAGCCGCTCAGGTTACTTCTCTACAGAACTTATCTGACCCAGCTTTAAAATGTTCCAGGGAGGAGGTTTCTATTGATCTTTCTGCAAAAAGACAGCCCAAAGCTTACACGACTCCAGACTGGACTCCTTCAAACCTACAACATCCAACCAACCAAACAGCCACACACAGCCCTGAGTCCTCCTCCCAGGTCCATTTGGCCCTGCCTTGGCCACCCTGGGAGGCGTGTAGGACATGCCCCAGGCTGGGTTTGAGAGCCCACAGTACCTTGTACCAGCAACTGCCCCGTCGTTCTTCCCCAGGGGTTCATCCAGCTCCACACCACACCACTCTCCTTTGGCAAAATCTGTCTCTCCCACGTAGCGCACAACTCCTGTCTTTGTCCCACCAACCTGTTGGAGACAAGATGCTGAGCGTTAGAGACAGCAGCAGTGGCACTGCCACCAGGGGACTGAAGCTGGGGACAGCTATGGAGAATGGAGCTGGGGGCAAGGGAAGAGAAAAAGGCAACAATATTTTCCATTTCAGATCTAATGAAACCAGAACAAACAGTTTTCATCTCCATCTCCAAAGTTAAATTTGCAGCCTTATCTTGAATGACATGCAGATATTCATTTTCTTAATACTAGATATTACATAAAACGGTATTAGAGTAATATTCTCCTACAGAAACAGTGACAATCGAACACAGAAATGTCCAGTTTTGTGTATTCTAGGGTAGGGATGTTACACATTTACCAATTCTGAGTCCCTAAAAATTCTGAAAATTGCTTATGCAACGCAGAAAAGAGTTTTCCCAGCCTAAAAATAACTGCACCTGGATGGAGTAGAGAACACAGCTCTGGGCTGGGTCCTGCCTCAAGTCCTGGGAGGTTGTGTAGCAGTTACTCTGCTGCACAGAGAAGTTACTCTTCTGTAATTTCTCTCCCTTAGGGATTCAGTGTTGCTTAGAGAAAAGCCTTTGTTGATGTTGTTCTCTTCACTATAGGAAAGAGGGAAACATTTGCCAGCAGAAAAAGTATCATGGAAAGCTTTCTGGCCTTACACTGTAGATCTGGGAGTAAAAAGATGATTCAATTCTAGTGTTAGGTACTTGGCACTTTACAGATTTGAAGAGTCACAGTAAAATTCTTTACCTATCACTCCCAGTCAAGCAGTAGCCCCCTTGATTTATTCAAGCTGATACAGATTTAGTTTCTTAATATTAAAGCAATGATCTAATGCCATTCTAATATATTTCTTTAGCTGCAAGCTGAACTCAATATAGGTGCAATTCATCTTAACCATCATTTATATGACCTCATCATTGCTGGTAAGCTCTATTTTTATTGATTTTTAATTACACACATTTCCTTTACCAAGCCACCTCATTCTCTGAGCCCACAGAGCCTCATATAAAGACCTTAAAAACCTGATGAGTTCCCTCCATCTTGTGACTCTTACCATGCTATTTCAGAGCCTCTGCCAGAGGATCTGTCCTCCGTCCACACAAACATCATTCACTTGCATCCCCACATATATTACTTATTTTAAGAATCATAGAATAGTTAGGGTTGGAAGGAACCTTAAACATCATCCAGTTCCAACCCCCTTCCCTGGGCAGGGACACCTCCCACCAGACCAGGTTGCTCCAAGCCCCGTCCAACCTGGCCTTGAACCCCTCCAGGGATGGGGCAGCCACAGCTTCTCTGGGCAACCTGGGCCAAGGTATCACCACCTTCACAGCAATGAAGTTCTTCCCCAGATCTCATCTCCATCTCCCCTCTTTCAGTTTAAAATCCTTCCCCCTCATCCTATGGCTCCCCTCACTGATCCCTGGTCCCTCTCTGGCTTTCCTGGAGCCTCTTTAAGGGCTAGAAGAGGCTTCTAAGGTCTCCTCAGATCCTTCTCTTCTCCAGATTGAACAACTTTCTCAGCCTGTCCTCACAGCAGAGGGGCTCCAGCCCTTACAGCATCTCCACAGCCTTGTTTCCAAAAGGAAAGCTAATTCCAAATGGGAGAGAAAATATCTAGCCCTATTAACTTAATATATGCATATTTGATAGCACCAATACCTGAACTGCTCAGTAAAGATCAGGTCACACTCCTACCCAAAAGTCAGTGAAGATGCTGAGTGGAGATCAGGTCCAACACTCCCCCCAAAGCTGACGTGATTCTCTGCTTCCAAAGCAATGAATTTTTTCTTTCAAGCATTAATTATTCTGCCATCTTTTCTATAAGATGCACCCTTCCAATCCAGCATTCTCTTCTCCCCCAGGACAGAGTGGACACATCTGCTCCCCACCAGCCTGGGCTCCTCACATCTCAACAGCCAGTATCACGCTGTCACACTCGCAGGCCACCACTCAACCCTCTTCATTGAGCTCCCCATCCTTTGGCAGGCACAAAGCACTTTTATGGATGGAGAGCCTAGAAAACTCATCCAACTCAGACACGTGGATTTATTCAGCCCTGATAATCTGTTAGTGCTGCTAAAATAAATAATGTGTTTTGGAAGAAGCCAGCTGGCAGGTCGTGTGAGTGCATGAAACGCCCTCATTGAAACAGAAGTGTTTGGTTCTATCAGACCCTTCAATAAACCATAGGTATCACCTTGGAAGGAGGACAAAAGGCAGCCTGTGAAAGCCAGGGAGGGCAGCAATTGCATAGAATAATTCACAGTAGCTCACAGCCGCTCCTCCTGCCCATGCCTGCCTTTGATACTGTGCTCTGCAACCAGGCATGAAGGACAGCTGGGCATGGATGACTCCTACAGCACTAACACAACTGCCATCATCTTGCTGGAGACCAGATGAGTTCCATCGCAACCTGCCATTAGCATCAGGACCACCACGAGCCACGAGTTTCTCTACAGAAAACTCCATCTGCATCTCTCAACCTGGAGCAGTGACCAGAGCCACACTCACTCTTCAACTTGCCAAGCATCCAGAGTTCAAAGACAAACTGGACAGGGAACCCCTCTCTTTGCTAAAGCATGAGACAGCACAGAGTCAACAAGGCCACCAGCGGGCTCAGCTACACCCCAGCAGTTCAGACACACCACAGTTTTTAGTCATAGAATGGTTTGGGTTTGAAGGGATCTTGAAGATCATCCAGTGCCACCCCCTGCCCTGGGCAGGGACACCTCCCACCAGACCAGGTTGCTCCGAGCCCCGTCCAACCTGGCCTTGACCCCCTTCCAGGGATGGAGCAGCCACAGCTTCTCTGGGCAACCTGCTGACAAGTTTCATTCAAAAATGAACAGAACTCTCAAAAGATTTTCTGAGAAGCCTTTAGTAGTTACTTTACCAAAACCATTACTGAGGTCATTCATATCCAAGAGATCAGGATTTTACCAAATATCAAGCACTACTATTTTGGGGAGAGGAGAGGGGAGGGAAAGCAGCTAAAAATAGCTCTTTCTGGAAGCCTCCAAGCTCCCCAAAATGGAAACAATTTATACACAGCAGCACAGGACTTTTTGTTTTGGAGCGTTTTTTGACTAGCATCAGCATTGCAAGTTCCTCTGCTTCAGGTACAAACACTTGCAACTAACATTAAAGAAACTCTGGGTGGTCCAGCCAGATCCAGGCAGCCTCAGAGATGCATGTCCCTCATCTCTAGGAAAGCTCAACTCTAGACGGAGGTTCTTGGCCTTGGCTCTGATGCCCTTGGACTAAAGGCCACCTTCCTGCACTGGCCTTTCCTCGAAAACCATCTCCAATGGTCTCAAGAGGCAGCCGCGGGCTTGACCTTCACTACAAAGTGAAGCCAGGCATATTTTCATAGAAACATAGAATCATTTTGGTTGGAAGAGATCCTTAGGGTCATCGAGTCCAACCATGGATGTAAGCTGGAACATAGGAGATTCCAGTTAAATATGAGGAAAAATTTCTTCACAGTGAGAGTGACTGAACACTGGAAGGGGCTGCCCAGGGAGGTTGTGGAGTCTCCTCTGGAGACGTTCAAAACTCACCTGGATGTGTTCCTGAGTGATCTGCTCTGGGTGTTCCTGCTCCGGCAGCGGGATTGGACTGGATGATCTTTTGGAGGTCCCTTCCAATCCCCGATATTCTGTGGTTCTGTGTGATTCTGTGATCAGCCCCACTCTACAAAGTTCTCCCCTACACAATGTCCCCCAGCACCACATCTCATCGACTCTGAAACACAGTCAGGGATGGGGACTCCACCCCCTCCCTAGGCCGCCCATTCCAGGCTCTGACCACTCTTACAGGTCTGTGTCCCGGCTGGTGAGTCAAAGAAGCAACACACGCTCGTAGGACATCCGCACGCCTTCCCTGCTCACTGCAGTATCACCGACATCATGTTTCACTGTGGTTTCCTCATCAGAACAACAAAATTGGATTCAGACCAGTATCCCAGGGCTCAAAAGACAATGATGCTAATCCTTCCAGACACTGTCTTCATCAGAGCTGCTAATATATCATTTAAACAATTTACCAAACTAGCACCAGGCCATGTTCTCCATCTGGCTGCTGCAAGCCAGCCTCCCTCCTGCTCACCCCACAGCAGGAAATTTTTTGCTCTCAGAAAGAACCTCCTAAAAGTTGTCCTCAACCCTGGGGCTGTGGGCAAGGCACTGCTTGAAACGCGCTCCAGTATTGCTCAGGGAGAAAAGAAGAAATGAAGTTCTAAGCGTCCTTCAGGCCAACAGGGACTGTCCCCCACTGTCCCCACAGTGGTGGCAGGTCCCTGTTTGAGCCTGTCCCCAGGCAGAAACACGAGTGATGGTGCTGTGCTGTCTGCTGAACATTCTCATTTACCCATCTCAATTTATTTTCTCAGCTGCTTTCCCAAGTGTCTCCAGAAGATCCTGCTGCTCAGAGGGCGGAGGTGAGAGCAGCAACTGCCCAAGCACAGCCATTGCCATCCCCCTCTGCAGGGATGCCCTGTCTCCTGCCAGGTTCCTGCCGGAGCCGTGAAAAACTCCAATGGGAGAAAAAGGAAGGGGAGGGTGGAGAGAGGGCAGACATGGACTTTTTTTCACTGAGGACCTTCAACTACTCGTAACGTGCAGCACATAAGCTTACTCTTCACTGTTATTGGATGATGCTAACACAAAACAGGAGTTCACCCTTACTGGACAAGCACTGCTTGCTCTGGTTTGAGCTGTGGGCTGTAGCCAGTGTGTAAACTGCAGCAGCCATCCTTCCCCTTGAGTAAAAAAGGTGGGGGTTGCCCCCCTCACCTCCAGTTCGCTCACCCAGACAAGCAGTGTACTTCTGCCTCAGCTGAGAGAGCCGTAGGGTCTGTTTCCCCACTTCACGTGATTAAGCTCACATGCTCTTCCAAGCATCGACGGGATTTAGCTCTTCCAAGCGTTGACGGCAGCAGATGATGGTACAGCACTTGATTTACAGAAGGTGCTCTTTGCAGCAGCGTGGATGGCTGGGTCCAGCCACTGAAGCTCACCTGGAATGATGATCTGTAAGCAGAGGGGGGTAAAATACGCACACCTATGGGAAGAGCACGCTGTCACCTCCCGGGGCTGCGTCCCAGCTGACGGCAAGCTGGTGGTAAGGGTGGAGACCCAGCTCGTGGTCAGGTTTGTCTGTAAATACAAGTTACTCCAGGCAGCATCCGACCATCGGCAGTTTCATCAGACACTCACTATGCTGTCTGTGAATGGCAGAACTGGCTTTCAGGGCGAGGGGAGGAAAAGACAGGCCAGGAATTGCAGGACCATGCCTTCCTATGGAAAGGGACAAGAATTTTTATAGCTTCTTTCAATTCAACCACTTCTCCTTGGGCCTTCCCATCCCCATGGCACAACTCAGCACTGCACAGGGATGAGTCTGACAACACTGCTGACACAAGACATTTCTGCACATGTATCTTTCAGGCACCACTGAGAAAATAATGCCCTTGGGATGTGGCGTAAGAGGAAAGCCTAGAATTAACAGCATCCCCTGCCTCCAATACAAAGTCCGCCCACGTTAATAAGAGTTTGCTCCACCGCAGGCAGTTTACAACTCCTGTTTAATGACAGATCTTACACACAGAAGACTGGCTAAGGCATCAGCCCAAATGAATAGTTAGGAGGGGGTGTGTATGCACATAAAGCCTCCAAGGGTTAAAGTGGCAGCAGGGCAGTTCCTTTGAGTGATTTATTTCCTCTTCGTTTCACTGCAGGGACAGGGAACACTTGTTCCTGTGAGAGCAGCAGTCACACCACACACACACAATCTTCTACAGTGAGGAAGGAGCTTGGACGAGGAGACCTAGATGTCTTCCTGCCTCTTGAATCCTGCAAAAAACTGGAAGACTGCACTTCCTACTGCCAGTCACAAACATCCATAGGGATGGATGGAGGTCCATCATTCCCACACTCTAGGGCAAGGCCTTGCTCTTGGCTGTGTTCTCCAGTAGAGAAATAGCAATTCCTGGTCTCCTTATGGACCACTGGCTGCTGAAAGCAGGCAATGAAATACTAAAAATTCCCCTGAAAATAGTACTTTGGTAGAACTACAGATTAGGGTCCTTTCTTTCCTGCCTAGTTTGTGATCAGGAAATACACCTTGTGGTTGTTCTGTAAAGCCCCTACAGCAGCATTGGTGCACCAGAAAGAGCTCTGAAGGTTTACTGGGAAAAGAAAGTGCAAGGATCCTTCTTTTGGGACACCTTCACAGCAGCAAAGGCTTCCATCTCAGCACAGAAATAGCTCAAAGCGAGCTGGCAGCAGCAGAGCGAGCGGTTATCTCTGCCCAAGGAGAAGGGCTCAGACTGCAAGTCTCCTCGCTGAGAGCTTCTAAAGGAAATGGTTTTTCACTCGGGTGGCTCGAGGCTTTCTGCAGGTTCAGGCTGGCAGAGGAGGGTTGGGACAGGGGCATGCAAGGGGATGCTGAAGAAAAGGACATGATTAGTTTATTCATGAGAATTTTCTGTCATTTGCCAGGATCCAGAAGTTGCAACACACCGCAGGGAAAGAACGGTCCACAGCATACAAAGGAGAAAATTATTAAAATCTCAGGCTCAGGGGGAAGCTAAGAGTCTATTCCACCAGTCCGTCAGCTAAGATGCTACTCCATCCAAATCTCCCTGCCGCTGCTGCTTCTGCTCCTCCAGCATCACCTCTGGTTTTGGCCACCTGCAAGTTCTAGCAAAGTCACAAATCCAGAATCCATCCAAAGGGTATCACTGGGGCAACACCCTACAGCAATAGAGTCAATTCACCACTGGGGTATAACCTGCCCCTTAAACAGTCTTGTTATTGGGACATTTCAGTACCGAAGAGTGCAATCCCAGGTGGGACACAGGCAGAATACCTCGATGGAGAGAAATTTATACTTCTTTTATTTTATTTTTTATTTAGACTGACATACAGAGAACAGCCATCTCCTTCCTACCCTTCTTCTAGACCAACCTGATCTCGTTGAAGATATTCCTGCTCATTACAGAGGAGGCTGGACCTTTAAAGGTGCCTTTCAACCCAAACTATTACATTATTCTCTGATTCTTAAGCAAGCAAGCACATCTAGGGTGGAATGAGCTCAGCTGCTGAGAAAGCCCCTCACACACACACCCTAAGCATGCAAAATCCATTTTCTTAGGCAAAAAGCACAGCAGAGATTCCTCTCAAGCAGAAAATGTTCAAATTGCTCCATTGCTCCGTTTCCATCCCTTCTTTCCCTGGAGAAAGGCGAGAAGCCAGCCGCACATTAACAGCAGCACTCCAGCCACTATCTTCCTTTGGAAAGCTCCATTCTTAGTACAGCAAAGGTTAATTGTTCCACATGCATTTGCCAGACTTCAAGAGATGAATTCTGCAATATTAGGGCGAGTTTTTAATCTCTTTTAATGCAATTTTTGCATCTCTGGGAAAATGCCCAAGTTAAAAAGTGCCAAAGGCAAATATTCTCCAATTCTTCTAATGAAAAGCTAAAAGTCACTTTTTGCAACTGCTACAGAGTCAGAAAGGGTCTCAGAACAAAGCCAGTGAAAAGTAAAAAATGTCTTCAAGCTAAAATGGGCTTTAATGAAGTTAAAGAAAACCACCAGCAGGAAAGGGCCACAGCAGAGAGCAGCCAGGTGTCCGTCTCACAGACCTGAAAGGGCCCCCTGCAGCCTTGCGCTGCATCCACTGAGCAATCACAGGGAGCCTGTGTCCTCCCCCACTTGAAAAGCCTCTGGCAGATCCCATCTGCCTAAAAGCCACTCTCAAGTCAAAAAAAAAAAAAAGAGTCTTTCAGAAAAGCATGGACCGAGAGTAATAAAGACAACTGACACTGCACCAATGCACAGAGGACAAGCACAAAGATTTACTCAGGGAATTTGAGGCAACTCAGGTAAACGCAGAATTACTATTTATGCATTCAAACACCAAACGTGATTAGCTGACATCTCCATGACTGAAAAACAGCCATCTGCCAAGCACGTGTTACTGAACCACAACAGCAAGTTATTTCTTCTTGTTATCATTATCTCCTCTTTTCCTGGACCTCTCCTACTGCCTGCAAACGATTCTTGATGTAAACTAAGCGCTCCTGCTAGAGCCAGAGAGATGCTGAGCTCCTTCCAGACTTGATCTTTTGGAGCTATTTATTACACAAACAAATCAGAGCACAGGTTTTATCATGTACTATCCGGGGTGGGTTAGTCGGCAGGCAGAGAGGGAGGGCTTTTAAGGATGCATTTTCATTACAAACATAAAAACAATGAAAACCAGCCCCAAAACCAATTCAAGAGAAGCCACGGGGAGAGATGCTAAGTTTTTACTGCACAGGTTTGCTGAAAACCCAGTGGGGCCCAGGCAGACTGGGATAAGCAGAGTATTAAGCGGCCAGACCTTGCCTTGGTCAAGTCAGGAGAAGAGAGAGGTTAAAGTCTGGAGAACACTATTCCATCACCAGGCTGGTTCAGAAAGAGCAGGGCCAAGTTCAGCATAGATTTTATAGACTGAAAAGCAACAACCTCTTGAACAGCTGTCAGCTTCTGCTGACACAGAATACAATGAATGTTTGGGGGAAAATCTGAGAATATAAGACTCTCCCCTCTTCCAGCTTGGTCTACAAGCCCAGGAATTCACCCTGGATTTACCAAGTGTCATATTCAGTGGGCACAAGCAGAACCCATTTTCATGTTTCCTCCTCCAAAGAAGAAACAACTTCAAATTGTTTTAAGTTTTATTTAAATAAAATGAAAGCTATTGAACTGCTCAGTTCCCCTCAGGCCATCTCAGGTTGCTCCAACATGGCCCCGTTGCCCATAGAGTCCGTAGGGCTGCAGAGATCTAAGGAATCCACCTCAACAGCTTGAGCTGCTGCTGGCCCAGGGTTGATGTTCTCACCCAGCAGAAAAATCTATTCTCCAAGACCACAAAGGACATTTGGTACTGCCTTTGACATCTCAAAAGAGTCCAAACCTCTGCAACCTGTCATTGCTGCCAGCAAGGGTCACTTCTGTCTTTTAACTCCAAGGGTATTACTGGGGATACAATCCCAACAGATCTGTGCCAAAATGCTTGGCTCTTCTAATATCTAGAATCACAGAATCATTCAGGTTGGAAGAGACCCTTGGGATCATCCAGTCCAACCATCAGCCCCACTCTACAAAGTTCTCCCCTACACCAGATCCCCCAACACCACATCTTATTGACTCTGAAACAGTCAGGGATGGGTACTCAACCCCCTCCCTGGGCAGCCCATTCCAGGGTCTGACTGCTCTTGCTGGGAAGAATTCTTTCCTGATGTCCAGCCTCCCTGTTGCAGATTGAAGCCATTCCATCTCACTAATTCCCTCCAAGACCAACACCAACCTCTCTGCAATGTCCTTTCAAGCAGTTGTAGAGAGTGATGAGGTCTCTCCTCAGCCTCCTCTTCCTCCAACTAAACAGTCCCAGCTCCCTCAATTGCTCCCCATAAGATTAATTCTCCAGGCCTTTCACCAGTGTCATACCCAACATAGAAAACCTGGAGCACCAGGAAGGAAGTGACCAGTTGGGAGAGATTCTTGCAAATACTTGCAGGGTACGTACAACCACATGCAACAAGACGCTCTCTTGCAAGTTCCTCTAAATCCCCATTACGGGGAGTAACACTGGATTAGAAAATACTCATCAATGATTTTTCTTCTATATCCCTCCCATGTTAAAGTTGCTCTGTCTAACTTCATTCTAGTGCTCAGGACTTGAGAAACACTCTGGAATACGTTCTCTCGCATCACTGTGACAAAGAGAGAAACGTATCAAGAAGACAGAGTGTCCCAAACAATAGTGAATGGAACAGTTCAACGCCTGCTTGGTCCAGTCACCCCTTTTCTAAAGCCACCAGCAGCTCCATCCTCAGCCTGGCCAGGAACCCAAAGGAGGGGACAAATGCCTGTCCTTTGCCTTTCTAGGGGGACCCCACAATCAACTCACCAGCACACGATCTCCAAGTCGTAAGTCCTTCTCCCCTTTTTTCACAGACCCACTGTCCGAGAGGTTAGATCCAGACTCGTTCCCCGTCTTCATGGCGCTGTTGAGGACGCTCTCCCGCAGGGGGATGACGCGCGTGGAGAGAGGTGGCGTGGCCGTCCCCGAGTGCAGTGACAAGTTCTGAGCCGTCAGGGAGTCCACGGAGGGGACGTCGCTCCCCGAGCCCTCGGCCACCGGCTGCCGGGTCAGCTTGGACGGTCGGGTAAAAATCCCCTGCAGTGGCTGGCATTCAAAGTACCGTACTCCACCGACGGAGCCGTCATTCTTACCCACCGGCTCATCCAGAACGACCCCTGCCCACTGGCCCGGAGCAAATTGCGTCTCCCCAAGATACTGGATCACACCCGGCTTCACTCCATTTACCCAGACACGTTCGCCCACCACAAAGTCTCCCAGGAAATCATCGCCCACCTCGGCAACCTTTGAACCTGACTTCTCAGCGCTGGCGGTGGAGGTGGTACCCTGCTTGTGTAAAGGTGAGCCTGTGAATCAAGGGAAAAGAGGGTTTGGTATGAGAAGAAATCCTAAAAGGCAGCCAAAACACTAGGAAAGGGCATTTACACAAAGGGAACATCTGCGACCGTGCCTTGGGGTACAGGTCTACAGGAGGTGAAGGTTAAAACCTGCACGACCCCATTACTTACGGATCTTCCTCAGCAGGAAAAGCAACCAGCACAGAGGTCCCTGTACCCCGCCCAGCTCCTGCAGCTCTTGCACACAAAAAGAACAAATCCTATGTCTTCATCCCCCTTTACAATGCCCGCTTAACCCCCAGCCCAGCCCAGCACCAGAGAGTATTTTGCCCAGCAACGCTAACATAAGCTCAAAGGGACAGGAGTGGTGGTAAATGCTTTGGGATTAAAAGGAGACCATTGAACTTCTACTTTGAAGAAAGATGCCAAAGTCACCCTTTCATCCAAAACTATAAAAAAACATAGAAATAACTGAGTGAGGTACCGACGTTTTAGTACCCCATGCTATGAGAACTCCATGTGCCTGGATTCAGGCAGTTAGTCCCAACATTGAGAGTCCCACCAAGGGCACTAATAGCTCCTGTGGGACCATGCAGCTGTCTTTGCAAATTACTCAGTTTTCCCAGCAGGTGGTGTGCCTTTTGCTGGAGCAGAACCCAGCACTGAGCAGACACCTGGGGTCTGTTCAATACCAACAGCATATCTATAAACAGGAAGCATCTACAACCCCCTTGCATGCTCAGCCTTCCCGGGGCTGACATGCCACACACTGAGTTCAATAAAATCTGCAAAAAAGAAATAATTGCTATTATTCCAGCATCAAGCTGAAGCCAGAGCTCTGGCAATGCTGCACTGAGAGAATGAAATCTGCAGGTGATGCTGAAAATTCACTGCCCCACTCACACTCTATAGCACATCTCTGATGGGCCAAGCTCTCAGTGATACATAAGAAGACCCTTAAATGTCACTGTGGTGTCTGAAGGGGAAGAAAGACAACCTGAGTAAATGAGTTCACAGTGACCCCATTCTTGCTGACCTCAAACTCCTATCACAAACTTTGGACTTTTACCAAAAGACAAGGACATACAGACTTGATTAAAACTCTCTGAAGGCTAAAGTAGGAGGTTAAGTAAAGCCCTAGAAGAAATCACCCAATGGATTGAGAAAATAAGCCTGCAAAATAAGATCCTGCAGGTCACACACCCTGAAGCTCCAGTCATCCTCAGCTCTTGGTAGCACTGAGGTCCCCAAGTGTGCTTGAAGTGGGGTGCATATGCACGAGAGCCCGGTCCCACATCTCCTGCGCTCAATTAAAGCTATCTGGACTATTTAGTCAAACTTCAAGCTGAAATTTGCGTGTGCCACCAACCAGAAAAACTTAAAGCACACACAGAAAGACATTTTCATTTGCTACCAGACCAGGCTGGCAGAGAAAGTCTGAGCAGCTGCAGAGACAAGCCCAACTTGAGTGTTTATCTGAAATGAACTGCGAAACTGGTTCAGCCTCAGCCATCACTATTGCTCAGCTGGCACCATTTCCAGGGCTTTTTCAGAAGTAATGGGCCTGACAGATCAGGCTCAGCTCCTGGAAAAGAGAAGAACATAAAAGCTCTCAAACCAAGATACTTCAAAGCTTTGCTAAAGGTCTAATGTCGGAGGAAAGAAAAGAGCACCAGCACTTCAGTACTAGGATGAAGAATCTACAGTTGCTGCTCAACCAGCTGCAGTAAGAGAGATTAACGCTGACACTTTCATTCTCATTAGACTCTGGAGTCACCACCCTTGACAAACCTCTATGGCACAATTGCACCAGTTTGTTTGTGGCTGCTGGAAGGCAGCAGCTCCTCTACTTGCTCTGACCTATGGCACAGCAGGGGTTAATCACTGTCATACAAACTCCCCTTATGAGCAGAATCACCTCCAGCCTGCTCACTAGGCTTGGGCTGGAGCTGGACTGAGAAAGTTGGACAAAATGGGCATGGAAGGTGCAGTAGCATAAATCCCGTTCCCAACTGACCAGGTGAACAGCCAAGCCCACGGTGCTCCCGGCACAGCTCAGCCAGCTCCCTGGGACAACAGGACACATTGCCACCCCTGAGCTGCCTTCTCTTGGTGCTTGGGCCCAGCTCTGAAAGCTCCTCAGCCTCACGTGTTCTTCATTAACTAGTTTTATACTTTTTCTGGCAAGCGATTGACTTTCAAGCTTGCCTTACACGCCTCCAGAGGAGCTCCATCAGGGTATGGCATTATACCCAAGAACCAAAGAATCAGTTTCACCGTAAAAAACCCTGAAAAACAAAGGATGTTTAGAGCTTTAAAACCTCACACAAGACTTTAAATAAAAAAAAAGAAGGGGAGAAATAAACAGGGGTCCATCCACGTGAACTGTAAAGACAACCATAAGCAGAAAATAAGGCAATAATTTTCATTTCAACGCTTAATAGCACAAGACAAGAAAGCAGTTTGATTAGGAACCAACAAATTACATTTTAGACAGACTCTTTCAGTTTAATAGCCAGAGATGACTACGGGGGTTTATCACCAGCAACGTCTGTGATACACGTCTCTCTCCTTTCATGGGTATGAGGAAAGAATTAAATTAGAAACACAACTTATATCCTGCTTTCATGCTCGGCAGAGCACACAGATCTCAAGCCCCTGACATGTTTGTGACAGACATATGCAATGTGCCAAGCAGAATAGCCCCATTCAACTCTGAGCGAAACAGAGAATTACGGAAGGACAAGAAATCGGGGGGTTCTGCATTCAAAAAAGATCAAAGTGGCTTTTCTAGTCCTACTGAGCCTGAGTTTGAGCACACTCGCAGTCTTTATCAGGGCTGTTGGTTAACAATCAAGGTAGGGGGTTGCATTGGCTCTCACCAACACCTCGGCAAGGCCGGGATAAGCAAAGCCTTTGGGGGTGAGGCTCAAGCAAAGAAAGGCAGGAAGGCTGCCCAGGGCTGAACAAACAACGCAGTAGGAATTAAAATTGCATCTAGACTGGCAGTCCTTCACCACGAGAGCAAACACCTTCAGAAACTGACTTGGATCAGGGTAAAAAAAAAAAAAATAAAATAGGAACAGTTCATTGGACCCTTGGTATAACACTGTCCTTCCCACAGAGTCAAAATTTTATTGGGACTTCATACATTTTGCTCATTTTAGGTGCCTGTCTGACAGGCCAGGCTGCCAAACTGCAGTAATTATACCATCGCTGGGAAAACGGTCTAATTACAGGTTCCCCAGCAGCGCAGTGCAGTCAGAAGCAGCATTATTCTTTAGCACGAGGCAAGTTATTAAAAAAGATAGGACTGAAGTGAGGAACTGCCAGAAGACTCGCCACCTTCTTTACAGCCACGCTGTAGAAACTTGTACCTTCATTACCCCCATATGAAATAATGACTGATCCACCGATTTTTCTACAGTGCAGCTGAGAGGCTTTTGCACAGCAGGTTTTCAGAGAAACCAAGAGTCACTACGATCGAGCTAAACCCACTCTACTTGGCCTCGGGTCTGATGGACCTGAGAGTGGACTACGCTCTGATCCTCCCAGTTTGGGAGTCACCAGCCCTTCAGAAGGTAAAAGGTAGGGACGAGCAGCTTGTCTTCAATCCCATGACTACGGTAGCCCAGCCCAAAACAGACATCAGATGACAGCACTGCTCTCCAAGACCCGGAATCTGGAGTTACCTGCCCTCCAAGCAGCTCTTGCAGCTCAGGGGAAAAGCCACTCAAGTCTCCAGAATTCCTGAGCTTTCTCCAGCCTACAGGCACCTAAAAAGGTGGTCTACACCAAAATCGTTTGGATTTGCTGTTTCTGCAGAAGAAAAATCTTCTCACTGTAGTCAGACTCCCCAGTTAAACACCAACGATCTCTAAGAAACTCAGTAACAGCACAGCGAGGGTACGGATTTCGGATACAGAGTTGAGAGCAGGGCTACGCAAGAGAAACCCACCCAGTAGACTATTTTCTACCCCAACCCTGCCATTACCTGATGATGCCAGGTCAAGAAGCCACACAAACTCTCTGAATGTCATTCTTAGCCATCTAACTCAGCAGCTCACCTGAATGCCAATGACGGGGAAAGTCCTTTCCTCCTTGGCCCAGGAGGATCTCCTCAGCTGCTCTACCTGACACAAACCCTGCTTGCTGGCCACCACTGCCCCAGCAGCTCCTCCTTTCCTCCCTCCCTCGCACTGGGACCAGGCTCCAAGACACAACAAGCAGTAAGCAGGACCTCTTCCACTTGGACTTTCCAGCTTTACAACCCTATTGTGTCCATCAGCCAGCTCATTCTTATCGTTTTAAACGGTCTTCCTGTAGGTCACAGCTTTCAGGGCTGAACAACAATTTATAAATCAAAGTCATACACAGCATCCACTAAAGGCACGTCTTATCCAGCTCTAAATCTCTATTTTCCCTTCAGCTTTTGTAAAGCCCACGCACGATGGATTAATAACAACTACAGCTGACCTGGCGCTTAGGGTCCTTTTTGCAGACTCGTCCCATTGGTCCAGTGTGACAGGGCACCCCCAACCAACAGAGTACCCCTACTCTGACAGGACACTGATACTGCAGGAGCTGAATAAATTCCTATGAGCCAAAAGCTGGAGAGATTAAAGGTTTTAACCAAATTTCAGCCTGTTCAGCTGGCTCTTGTTACAGTGTCAATGAAAACCATGTGTCTGAAATTTCCGGAAGCCTATGGACCTCTACAAACAGGGGAGGGACTATTCCATCTCTTAGGAAAGCGTGAAGAGACAGCTTTGTAAGGCAAAGGAGCAAGAAACCTCCCTTCAAACCACCTCTGAAAGTTGAAGCAGGAGGAACAGAGCACTTCTACTCTGTGGCATCTGCAGGAACAACGTCTTTGTGGGACGCCCGATGAGGCGCTCAGCCTCATGCTGTGTTTAAATGCCATCCATGTCCAGTGAAACCAACCGCCCCTCACTGCCTCCACGTCTTTTGATATCCCACAGCACTTCAGTTGCTCATTTCTTACCACCGAGCCACCAAAATAAAAAGGGAAGGAAACTCTGTTCTGAATGGGAGGAGGGAGAGGAAGAGCAAAATGGTTTAGCATGAGAAGCGGGGCACAGTGAGCGTTGCCCGTGTATTTCCTACTCCCTGCAGAACCCTTTTGTAATGTTACTGCTCCCGAGACAAATGCCAGGCACCCCAACTGCCAAGAAAATCAGAAATGCAACAGCCTGTGTTGCCATGGGAATGGGGAGACAGGCAGTTAATTGATAAAATGGAGGCACATTAGATTTAAAAGAAACAGGGAATAAAAGGGGGAAACAGAGATATACCAGAGTAGCGTCCCATGCCAGGAAAGGAGGGAGAAATAAGAAAACATGTGAACGATGGGCCAGTGTTAATGGCATGGCCTTCAATGAGGCCAAGTGCCAGGTCCTGCACTTGGGCCACAACAACCCCATGGATGGCTACAGGCTTGGGGAAGTGTGGCTAGAGCTGCCTGGCAGAAAAGGACCTGGGGGTGTTGGTTGACAAGCGGCTGGATATGAGCCAGCAGTGTGCCCAGGTGGCCAAGAGGGTCAATGGTATCCTGGCTTGCATAAGGAAAAATAGTGTGACCAGCAGAAGTAGGGAGGTGATTGTCCCCCTGTGCTCAGCACTGGTGAGGCCACCCCTTGAGTCTTGTGTCCAGTTCTGGGCACCTCAGCACAAGAGAGATATCGAGGTGCTGGAGTGAGTGCAGAGGAGGGACACGTAGCTGGGGAAGGGCCTGAGGAATAAATCTTACGAGGAACGATTGAGGCAGCTGGGACTGTTTAGTTTGCAGAAGAAGAGGCTGAGGGGAGAC
>VZTM01011261.1:48310-109924 GCA_013400555.1 Jacana jacana | reverse complement strand
GGTGGATGAGGTGCCAAGCTCAAAGGTTGACACTGAGACTGTAATAGAGCTACTGAGGGCCCAGGAAGGATCTGTGTAAGTCTTTTTAACACAAAACAGCAAAGTATAGTGGGATCTCTTGGAGAAGTCTTGGATGTCAAAAGGAAAAAAATTGAGTGATGTATTTTTTTATCAACTAACAATGCTGCAGTTTTTATTGGAGCCCAAAGACTGACAAGAATTACCGAGGGTCATCTTCTTTTTTTTAAGCTGATTTTGTTTTTCAGGTTTCTTTCTTCTCCTAGCAACAGAATTTTACTTGCTTGGAAATTGAAATTTGCAGATATTTGAATAAATTTATTGAAGTGATTTATTGCTACTAAAGTTTCAGTAAATGTGTTTATATCCTTGGCTGAAGCTTGACTTTGTAAATTTGTAAAACGTTACTCATACTGGCCTTATTACCTAGACTACAAATGTACTTGAGAAGCTTTTTCCTCCTTTCATCTCACCAAATTGAAGCAACTCAGTATTACAGGAAACTTAGCAATTCAGTATTCTCTGGCAAAGGGAGTGGTTAAAGCTGTGGTTAAGAACAGTCTGCACATGGCCAACCTTTCAAGCTGGCANGAGGGAGGAAGGAAGGGAGGAAGGGAGGAAGGGAGGAAGGAAGGAAGGAAGGAAGGAAGGAAGGAAGGAAGGGCAGACATTTTCTTGTCTTTGTATTAAAACTGAAATGTATACTTTCCCTTTTTCCTCTTCTTGCATGCTTAAAATCATATTTTCTATTATTAANCGATACAACTGTTCTGCAGAGCTTCAAAAAGGCAGTCCTGGAGCAGTTAGATACACTAAAAAAATCATTTTAAAAACCAGTCTCTAGAAGCCCACCAATATCTACACATACATATTAGCACCCGGCATCCAGCCCCTGAACTTAAAGACAAAGCCATGGACAGNAAAAGACCTTTCATTTAACCTTACAAACCATGATGTCTATTGAACCAATAAAGAGGAAATCCATATTTCTTATAACTTGGCAACGTCTATGACATTTGACTCAATTTTTATCACAGTTCACAAGAGGACATACATTAAACTTACAAACAATAGCAGGGATTATGTACCTGGCTCCCTGAAATTAAATTTCCCAAAGTACAAGCATTAAATGAAGGAAAAAGAGATTTTCACTTCAGCTTTTTAATATGTTCCCTGGGAAGACAAACACAGTTCATTTCTTTGGGGTTTTTTTTGCTTGTTTGTTTTTTCTTGCAGAGAGAAAATTATATATGGGAAAAGACAGCAGCAATTTGATAATCTCTATTTACTCTTGGGAAATAAAATACTGATATTTCTGAGAGAAGCTTCAAAGAAATTTGAGCTATATTCAAGCTTCCTCTCTTAGAGGAAAATTTTTATACGGAGGTGCTTTTTAAAAATTATCTTGTAAATGTCTAGAGCATTTAAAAATGAAAAATTGTGTTTATATCTCTCAGGCATTATAAAAATTACTCAAGATAGAGGTCACGTAATGGCATAAGTTCAACTTGCTACTGTTTTAAATGAAGTATCGTTTACACTTTCCTGATTTTAAGTTGAAGCAACTGTGCAGATAGTTACTTCCGATTTTTCTGACTTACAGGTTACTCGTTCCAGAAACACAGTATAAAGTGAGCGAGCAAACACCAAACCGGCTGGTGGTAAAAAACTGATAGTGTCACCTTTCACACTTGGGGAAAGAAAACTCCCTGTTTTGAGGCTTTTTTTCTACAAGTCAGCTGCAAGCTAGCCTGCCCCTGGAGTTGTGTCTGCAAAGCCCCATGGAAGTGTAGGCAAAGGGGGTCTACACTGCAAACACGTCCCTGGTTCAACACTTCCACCACCTGTAAATAATGACATTCTCTTAGTGAAATTCTTCCGATAACAACCAAATATCTGCATTTTCTCCCTCCTGGTAAACTAAATAGGATAAGCTTGAGTACACAAGCTCTGCTTTTGAAAAAGAGCTGCTGTTATCTTTAGATAAGCTATATTTAAAAATGTCAGTGACTACAGGCCACCTAATAAATGCATGTAAAAGCTAACGGGAAATAAATAGAAAGACAACTGGAAAATCATCTTTGGTGAAAGAATGACGCTGCCCCTTCTCTGTTGTCCCAGCTGTGAGCTAAATTGCCCAGATTTTACAATCTCAGTCAATTCCATTCACAGCTGGCAATGCCAGCAAATTGCTTTCCAATAGAGACAGAACTTTACTCCCTTCCTGACAGCCTGAATGTTAAAGAGTAAAGAGGCAGGAAAAAGAGCTGAAGTCCCCCCGAGGAAATATAGACAAGGGACATGGAGGCAAAGTAAAACAGAAAGAGAAATTAGAAGCAACAATAGTTTACACTCCCTGACAGTGATACCCCACATTTAATTCATATTACTAGACTACCAGCATTTTCCTGTTATATTCAAGAGAAAACCTGAACAAATAAGAGTTTACTCCTTAGGTTTTTTCATTGAGAGTTTCCAGTCTTCTGGTTTTTGCTCACAGAATGACACAGTACTGTATGTTTTTGTTAAGAAGTAAGAAAATAATTTTGTGCAGCGACACACCTATCTAAAGATTCATTTTAAAGAGCAACAGTGGTTTTAAGCAAATATTACTCATTACCAGCCAGCTGATGAAAGGAGTTCATCTTGCCATCGATGGCCAGTCTCTCTTGCTGCCATTTTATTTATTAAGTGCTTATTCCTGAACAATCACCCCTCTAAATAAATAATTCTCAATCAAATGCCTATTCCAGATTTCACATATGAATGGCAGAAGCNTTTCTTTCTCTTGCTGAGCCTAGAACTGTCTATGATTGGAAAAAAAAAAAAAAAAAAGTCCAGATAAAACTCACAAGACTATCCAGACAACATGGTAAGCTCCCCTTTAGCTTGTTGTGTCCAGTTGCCCTCTCCCTGTTTGGTATTTACTTGGCTAAATTACTGACTCTTTTGAGTGGAATCCTCATTTCAGGTTTTCTTCTAAAGCACTTTGCAAGTCATGAGCTTCTAACACATGAGAAAAAGACAGTTGGTTCCACAAAGCAGCTTTTGGCTTTGCAGCTTTCTCTCCCTCTGCCATGTCACAACACTCAGACAAGCTCAGCCATGGACTTTCTACCAAGTTTTTAAAATTATTTAAATTAAAAAAAAAATACAAAACCAAATGCCAAATTCACTGAGCTGACTAGAAGCACCTTGAGCCATGCTCAGTTTATGCATATAAATTATTTGGTTTCCAGAGGAAGATCTGGAACATTGCCACCCTGTGGAGCTTTGTGCCGATGTGGTGTTACAAGCCCCAGGACTCCTGCTGGGGTCCCATTCCTCCTCCTGCTGCCCCACACATGCTGGCAGTCCAGCGGTGGCAAGGCACAGAATGACAGTAACTTCTGAGACAGAAGTACATTAAGAGCTTTGCTGCTCCAAAAGCCCTCTTTTGCCTCAGAGATATCCCTGTTAGGAGTTTTAGCAATACTCTCAGGAAGCTATTGCACATCCATGCCACGTCCCCAGCCATCAAAGTTTAGGGAAGGCCGCTGGTTCTTTCTCAGCTGAGCCACATGGTGGTTTGAAGGGCCTTGATGTTCCTTCTGATTATGATTCAGAATGCTATTAGGAAAACCCAACTTTTTCAAACATGTAACATCCAAAAGATTTCTTACAGCTTTCTTTGCAGGGATAAGGAATGGAAAGAACTTCACAACCCTGCTTTGCCTATTGATGAGTATAACAAAGGCAAACAAGATATAATGAGAGTGCTGTGGAAGCCAGTTCTCTCTAATACAGATGAGTGCTTGGCATTACTTTGGGGAATTCAGTAATTTCTGAACTGTGAAAATACTCTGAATTTCATTAGAAATATATCAGTTTCCATCAAAAGTGAAATCCATATATCACTGTGAATTGCCCTTATTGGATTACCGAGAATTATTCTAACTGCTTTATAACCTAAAGCAATGTAAAACTCCACATTACACCATTTTTTAAATGTTATGCTGTTTAGGCTATATATATGAACAGTTCACAATTTTTTAATTTATCAATAATGCTGACAACATACAGTGTAACTTTATGGAAAGGGGAGAAAACACTCAGAAATGCTGGTGAATATTAATGACACCTGCCATTTGTAAAACCACTGACATAACAATATTAATAGTTCACAAGTTTGCTAGTTTTCAGTCCCATTTGCTGCCAAAACCATTCCCCCCTCCAGTTTTTTCATATTTACAGAGATAATTTACCATTCATCAGCCATTACACCAACAATGGCATCCCGATGTAGACAGTACTTTGCATCCCCCACCTACCACAGCACATAACAAACCTGGCAGCTTGCTGGCTTGTAGCCATTCTTCACACCAGTTTAACATACCGGTCACTGTAGGTTGATGTAATACTGGGATGATAAAAAGACGTAAAAATCTTTAAGCTAAAAACTTCATGATTTTTTTCCTCTGGCAAAATTTCCATCACCCATTTAAATGCCTGATTTTGCTTGTTATTATGGCACATGCAAGAAATGTGATCAGAAAGAAGTAACTGAGATGCAGGAGTTCCCATTTCAAGCTCCTTTTGAGTGCTTAGGTGGTAGATCACGGCATGCCAACCGGAGCTGGCCTGACAACAGCTATTTGCTAAAACTCATGACAAAAACAATGTCAAAATTGAGTTTCCTCAACCCCATTCATCCAGAGTATTACAAGGGTACCTCAAACTGTGAGTGCACTACTGGCAAACCCTAATAGAATTCCTGGGCACAGCTCATGGGACTGGGATTTGCAGCTACCTCTCCGATAGCCAGGCTTAGGTTATCCCAGCCAGCCACAGGCCACCCTGCCCATGCAAAATCACAAAACTTGGCAAAAACTATTGAAGTTTTTAGCCATTGTTAGGGAAGGTGCAGTGCGGGGAATTCAGGACAGGAGAAACTTTATGGATGGGCAACAAATGGGGAAGAAAAACGCATTTCTTACCCAATACAGAGATACATCCAAATTAAATAAATGTTAATACGTAAGGACTTGAAAAATTGATAAAATTATGACTTCATAATGTTTATCTTCTCTCTCTTACTTGCTTACACTCCCTTTTTATTTTCAATAACTTAAATTTAAGAAAAAAAAAGGCTTAAAAGTAACTTCTTACACTGATTTAAAACACTTTTTCTTCACAGCAGAAACTAGCAAGAGCATTTCACAGCTCCAGTTGGAGAGGATATTAAAAAATGAAGATATAAAAGGGCCAAAAACCAGAATTAATATTTAAACAATTCTATGAAAGATGATTCCCATTGGTAAGGAAACATGGGTTCTCATTTAGACTAGTTTAAAACTAGAGCTCAGGATAATAAAACAAAATTCAAATGAGTGTTCAAATGTCCTAGTATAGGAAATAAACATATCACAAAACATGGCTTGGAATATTTTCATTATATAATGTATAAAATGGCCAGATAACTTTATATTAGAGCCCCAAGTACTGAAATCAAGTACTGAACCCCCTATTGATGTTAAGCTTTATTTAAATCTGGGTTATTTTATTAGGACACAATTGAAGACTTTTGTTCTAAAGCTCATTATTTCTTACTCTTTTCTCTAATGTGGTTACCAGAAGTATTGTTCAGGTGCACGGGACAGCTGGTTCTCAGCTTTTAATGTTAATTATGATAATCTCCATAGACATCATCACCTCTTCTTTTAATTCGTAATTTAGACAGTTCAGTTAACATAGTTCACCCTAGACAATTTTTTTTTGTGACACCTTCCTCTTTAAAGCTGTTTTTATAACTCAGTAATATATCAATCACTTCAGATTTACACTGAGAACAAACAGGTATTTTATTTTGTGAATTAATTAACAGTAAATCAGAAAAGAAATTAAAGAGTAAAAATAAATAAAAGCACTCTCTATTTTTTTCCCATTGCATAATTTCCCAATAATTCTGACTTTATATTGAACTGAGATGGACATTATTCACTAATAGAGGCTAGGGATGAGATACAGCATCAAGATGAAGACACCCAGTTTATGTACAAACAGGTGTCTTCAGGCACAGCAATGCTCAATGCACTACCCAAGTGCAGTTTCCCACTGACATCTGAGATGTCCTGTAGCATGTGGAACGTTTGGATGGGGCTGACAGAATATCACCAACGAGCTATAAGAAACCATGCTCCTGCAGGGCAGCAGCTGGAAGTCAGACAGTAAACTCCAGAGCATCTCAATCAACACCTGATACCAACATTCAAGCAACCAGGCAGGCTGTTTAATGTCTCATTATAAATCAATAGAGATCTCATCAGCATCATCAGTGGAGTTTGGAGACCAATTCTTCAATTTCCTCTAAAGTAGGTATCTAGTCACCAGTGAGTTGAATTACTGTATAGACATACAAATTCAGTCGGCTTAATTTCAAACTGAGTTCCACTGCAAACGTCTTTAAGTATATTTTTACATTTATCAATCCCAGCAGAGTTCTAACATTCAAACAGCAATGACTGGGCCTTGTATGACCCAAATAAGTTAACAAAAGTTACAAAAAACCTCTTCTTCAGTGATTCTCAAGCAAAAACATACTAAATTAGCTTCTTGTTTTCCAACCCAATTAAAGATGCATGTCAATCCAGTAAATGCCATTTTCTTCACAGGAGAATTACTAGAGACAAAAGGAAACTCAGTGCTCATCGGAAGAATAGTGCTCAAGTGCCTCCAAAAGGTAAACAAGAAGCATCTGGACTTTGCCCTGAATCACTCCTCATCACACCGATCTACGTGAACATTTTAGTACAAATCAGGAGCAGTTAGTTTATGTGACTCTCCTGATCATCTCCACTTAACCTTGATAATAATCTGCATTACTAAGGCAGTGCTGAAGAAAACCGTCTTACCAACAAGATACAAAGCATTTGTAAAAAAACTACATCATAAAATAAGTTTCATTTGCAACCATCGGGAAATAAATAAACAAAACCGGTATTTCCAAGCACAAGGGTTTATTTTTTTTTATCTTTTGCTTTATTTTGTCTTAAGGAAAAAATTAGGCGCATAAACAGTGATGATAGCAACACATTCATCAACTTCACAAATTCTTGGCTTATATCCAGTTATGGGAACATCCAACTTGCTCCATAAACATGAAATATTAATACTTAATGACCTTAATATTCTAGTGGTAAAAATCTACTATAAAAATTGTACCTCAAGAAATTGTTATCAGGAGCCATGGCTACTTCTTATGTAATGACTCCCCTGTTACATTCTGATTGTGTACAAGCTGATTGTGTATTCTCTTAAATGTTTAGCAGCCATAACAATACTTCAATTAGAGATTAGCTATTGTTGTCTGAGGAATTCACTTACAGAATCCCATTTAGTTCCATTTTACAAGCAAAGCACGTAAAAACTATTTTTCTTCATCAGATTTAGGAGATACAACCCACAAAAAGCACACATGATGAATAAAATTACAGTTATGAAGACAGCAACTCTGAAACACGTATTATTAAAAATTAGACACCATAGGTGGCATAAACAACGTTTATGAAGAGGTGGTGGTCATACATTAAACTTTAATTAGTAGGCAAAAAGTATGGGAACTCACTACTTACAAGGGGTGGATTCAGGAACCTAAAATTAGTCTGAAAATAGGAAACTAGATGGCTTTTCCTCTCAGTGATATTCTTCCTGTAGCACCTAATTCTTCCATCCACCATCATCATCTGCAACATATTATTTAAGAGTTTTGTAATTTCAGGCGTTGCTCCCTCCCTTGCTCTTATGCAATGCCTTTCTTCTGACAACTGCAGGGGTTTTTATATAAAGAATAAGGTATATAACATCTATGAATTAGGAATTTCCACCTTACACAGATGGCTCTGAAACAGAGCTAACATGCCCCAGATTTACAAATTTTCTGAAGTTATCTTCTCCCAGAAAATATTACAATAACTCTAATTTGCTTTGGAAAATTACTGTGCCCTAAGTCAACTCTCCTGCAATTTGAAGGAATCTTATTGCAGTAATACGTAACACAAAAGAGAAAAGGGAGTGTTATTTTGGGATTTCGGTGATCTGTGTCATTACGTGTCCAAAAGCAGTGAACACTAATGTCACAGAGGTATCCATCGTGGCTCTGGAGCTGTGAGCAAGCTCCATTCCACACTTTAAAAAAGTAACTCAAATTCTGCTATGCTTAAAACCCACATCATATACTCTTCAACCGGAATGACCAACACAGAGTTCTGAGTTCTCTAAATAGAAGCTTAAACATAAATTCACTGATTTATGAGTAAATACATTTCTACCGAATAAGAGAAGTCTGATTCCTCAGAGCATTGCCGTCAGCCACAGCGTGATTCAGAATGATTTTTGGCAACAGCGGGGAAACAAGTTCTTCTCATCCTGCTGCAGCCCATTTAAAGTTTAAGCACATGTTTTATGAAGCAGCAAGGTGTTAGTGAAGCTTAGAGCAACTGTTTCTAATTGTTGTGATTAGACAGATGACAAGTAAAATCAGTCCAAGGGCTCATGTGGGAGGCCTTTTTGACAGAGATAAACTTTCCTCCCCAGCCAGTTCACGCATGGAAATCTTATTAAGTGGAGCAATGTAGAGAAGGGGCTCTCCTAAAAAGTTTTCACTGATAAATCACTTCTCTCCAGCCACTACTGTTCTGTAAAAATCCTACAGCTGGTGACAGGACTCAGAATTTGTGCTCTAAAAGCTCCCCACGATACTGCTGCCTCCATTACAGTGCAAAACAAGTAACCTTAGCTGCAGAGCTATGATCTGATCATACACTGAGCTTTCAGCCGTGCAGGCATAGGGACTGGCTCTTTACATGTTTTGGGATGGGTTTTGTGGTGTTTTGTTTTGTTTTTTTTCTTCTGTTTGGTGATATTAATCTCCATAGTACTCTTCTGAATCAATACATCCATTGCAAAATAAAAGCATTTTCATCAGCTCACTTCAGCTGCTCTGCCAAAAAAACCTCACCCTTAATTAGCCAGTATTTTCGGGCTGCTTTGTTATAACCAGCAGAATGGTGAATCTGCCCCTAACTGTTAATAATTAAAAAGTCATTTAAGGCTGCATATCTTCAAAGTATTAAAATTACTTACATGACAGAACTGCTATGGGGAATGCTAACTTCATATAGCTCAAAGAAAAGAGATAAGAATTACTGAAGATACACATATAAGGTTGCCTTGCAATGAAGGGGTGTGTGTGTGAAACAGGAACAGAGAAATGAGATCCTCATCTGGAACAGACTACACAACTCAGAAAATTTTCTCCAAATATTCTTTAGCGGAATCTGCAGCTTTTTACCTAATCTTGGAAACATAAAGTCACACAGATAAGGCAGCATTAAATGGATCACTGCTGCCTCTGGAAAGGAAGATAAGTTAGCTTTTGGTGCTTAGATATTCGCTTTCTGACAGCTGTTCTTCTTTCTCACAAACTTCCTCTGCCAAGCAAAGATTATTTGGGATTGACAAGCCTGTGCTTCAGAATAAACAAGATCTTTTCTCTGACAGGGTGTTGGAAATGGATGCTTAAGATACAGATCACAGAGCAGTCTGTCAGGTGTATTATCTAGCTTGAGGGGGTCTCAGGGAAAAGGTATCAAGTCACACACGAATACCTACATATGCCTAGCAGCGTTTAAGAACTCTTCCAAAAGGTACCTAGAGAAGGAAATCTTTCCCTCATACACTGCAACTCTGATGAGAAAAAGACAATTCTGCTTCCTACCATGTAGGAGAGTGATGACAAAAGAGTAGAACGAGGAGACAAGACTCCTTGTAAGGTCAGAGTAGCTTAAGCAGTAATCTGGATAAATTCACACAAAGCAATGCTACAACCTAATGAAAGTACGACATGGTTTGATTTCTTCATAAAAAAACTATCCCTTTGGGTTCATTACCTGCTCTGTAACCAGTAACGTATGCCACGTTAACTGGGCTGCCAGCATTCATGCAACCATTATCAATCAAGAAACTTGCTGCCACAACCCTAACTAGAGATGGGGGAAAAGTTACAAATGGTCACAGATTTCTCAATGCCACTTTGTAAATCACCAGTGCTAAAGGCTGCTGCTCTAAATACAGCCTGTGCTTTATCTGCAGCCCTGAAGGGTGAGTGCCCTCTTCTCTTTAAGCTTTTCTATCTCCCAATCAAGGCCAGGATGCTGCACCGGTGAGGCTGTGGACTCAAGTGAACACCATTGAAGTACAAACACTTCAAGACTTGTCTAAATTCTAGTACTTTTTTTTTTTAATGCATGCACAGAAGCAGAAGTCATATAATAACAGCTGGAACTAATTGCATCTGCTGCTGCTTATGAGCAATAATGTGATACTCTGAAGTTCTAGTGCCAGAATATATTCCTTTTTTTTCCCAGAAGATGTTCTACAGCAAAATAATCCCAAAACAAATCCATTTCAAACAAACATATTTACATGTGTATGTGGATGAGCATTTAAAAATGACAGTTCCTCATAAATTTATCCACAAGCACCAGTCATTTTCAGATGTGATGCAACTTAACACCCCTCTACTGGATGTAGGTACCCTTGAACTCAGAAGAGGTGCTGAATCTTTGTTAAACTTTAGTTACATACATGCTACTATTCACCACTACAAATTCAAAGGTTGCTGACGTTAGATCAGTACAGATTTTCTGTTTGATTACTTGACACCAGCTAGGTCCTGCACTTTTCTTTTACCTGGAGTAATGGATAGCTTGATGTCCTGCAATATTAAAATAGAAGTCAGTTGTATGTTTCATCTCATCAGTATGTCCAGAGACTTCAATCCAGTGTGCTATTGGGAGGCAGTAAACTCCATCTACTAGGTTGCTCTCATCATAAACACAACTTCGATCATGATGGGGCCCATTACCTGTAACAGAAGAAAGGACAATTGCAGGCTGTGTTATCTGGAAAACCTTCCAAAAAGACTTGCAGGAGATGTGGGCTGAGTATTCAAGACAAGGAGTGGTGCTTGCTGCCTGTTCACACTGTTTATTAACACCTGAAATAGTTGTAACAGAAGTGCTGCCACAAAGCAAATGTTTGGCATTAAAATCAATTTTTGCAAATTATTTCAAAAACATTACAGCTGTGTAAGACTGAAATCATCAAACGTGGCATCTGCAATTTCAAGGAAAACTAATTTCATTTAAATTCCTCATTTGATGCCTCATAATCTGTGACCTCAGTGTTTTAACACTTCTGCTGTGTGACCTCCCTCTGAGGGGTCCAGCTTGCTGTGGCCTGAGCTCTGGGTAGCACAGCAGTATCACCCAGAGCCACGCAAGATCAGAAAGGTAAAAGCACAAACAAAGGTAGAACTGGAAACACCTGAGTTGTTACCAGCCCAAGGATTCAAGAGGGAAAACACCGTGGCGGCAAGGCATCAAGACCCAGAGAAGAAAAGCAAACAGGTGGCAGGCAGTGACTCAACACGAAGACCTGTTTCAGCAAGCAGGGGAAGGCAGTCCTCCTCCACATCATCCACAGCTGCATGGCCAGCAAAGACTCTTCCCTGCCATCAACAGGAATCCTGGCTGTCTTTTATGTTTGCTAGCTGACAAATAGGGGTTTTGTACTTTTCAGATGCTTCAGATGCACATCCCACTTACAAGGTCTGCGCATACACAGTAAAGGTGCCCAAATTGACCCAGAAAGACACAGTCAAATCTGCAGTGCCAAGAGATCGCAATTACCTAAAATGCCGTTGTCTAAAGCAAGAAATTTTTCATACAGTTTTCCATTATTTAATATCCATTACCCCTTCTTCTGTTACAGCAATAGTGTGAGCTTTAGTACAGAAAACCAATTTTTAATACCATGCCAAAGTAAGAAATTTGAATTGAACTGGGTTGTGTCATCAATCAAAAGGTTATCTACCCTTCAAAAATTCAGTACATACATATTCTCCCCCCCTCCATCATTTTTACATAGTTATTGTAATACTAATTGCCATGGAGGAATTATTGTGCAGATTAGAAGTGACCTAGTCTATGGCTTGCTTTTAATGTAAACCTGTTACACTTATACATTATTAATTATGTTAGAACATTTCTGAGTAAAATTATGCCCGAAGGAATACCCTCAATTTCACACTGCATGTAAATGCATGACCAGCTTCCAAGCACCACATTTAGGGAAATTTACAAGAGCATTTTGGGAGATGTATTAATGCAATGATTAGAGAATAAGACTAACATTCAATAATAAAGCTCAAACAATATTCTCATTTCCAGATGACATGTAGAACTTTCTATCATAACTGTGAAATATTGTTTACCAAAAAGAAAATACTAGGCAGAAAACTATTGTCTCTTTCTATATTGTCAAAACATTATGTATCATATGTAATGGTATGACACAGCGTTTGATAAATAAGGTGAGCAAGATCATTACATAGCTCCTGAAGCTACAAATCCTACCGTGGTATTTTTATTTCACATTTCTAATTGTTTACACATCCTTACTACTTTTAAACAACATTTGAAGACAGCAGTATACATCAACAAATACAGCAGCATAACAAAACCTATTGGATGTTTATGACGCTTAATTGACTTCATGTATTCAGCAAAATCTTTACAACCACAAATAACACATCTTCCCTGTCTCCCCATAGCAGTGCACATCACCATGGACCTGCCCAGTCATCACCAGGCTGTGCCTCATCCTGACCCCGTCATATATAGTTCTATGAATCACAGAATCTTAATGGTTGGAAAGGACCTCTTAGATAAGCAACTCCAACCATACACACACAAATAAACCCTACAATGTCAGCCTCTAGAGCTTGCCCTGATGTGTGACACCTACATTCCAGTGCCTGACCACTCTTTCAGTAAAGTAATTCTTCCTGATATCTAATCTAAACCTCCCCTGCCACAGCTTCAGACCATTTCCTCTGGTCCTGTCATTATTCACTTGGGAGAAGAGATCAACACCCACCTCTCTACAACCTCCTTTCAGGTAGTTGTAGAGGGCAATGAGGTCTCCCCTCAGCCTCCTCTTCTCCAAACTAAACATGCCCGGTTCCCTCAGCCTCTCCTCATACAACTTGTTTTCTACTTCCCTCACGAGCTTGGTAGCTCTCCTCTGGACACACTCCAGTACTTCAATGTCCTTCTCGTAGTGAGGGGCCCAGAATGCAACACAGTACTCAAGGTGAGGCCTCCCCAGTGCCGAGTACAGAGAGAGGCATGACCACTTCCCTACTCCTGCTGGCCACGCTGTTACTGCTATAAGCCAGGATGCTGTTGGCCACCTTGGCCCACTG
Organism: Jacana jacana; assembly: GCA_013400555.1. Lineage (NCBI taxonomy): Eukaryota > Metazoa > Chordata > Aves > Charadriiformes > Jacanidae > Jacana > Jacana jacana. Next base: position 96,600 of record VZTM01011261.1, on the reverse strand, counting down.
CTGGCTCATGTTAAACTGGCTGTCCACCAACACCCCTAGGTCCTTTTCTGCTGGGCAGCTTTGTAGCCACTCTTCTCCAAGCCTGTAGCATTGCTTGGGGTTGTTGCAATCGAAATGCAGGACCTGGCACTTGGCCTTATTGAACCTCAAATCATTGGCCTTGGCCCAGATCCAACCTGTTCAGGTCCCTCTATAGAATCTTCCTACCCTCAAGCAGGTAAACACTCCCACCTAGTTTGGTGTTGTCTGCAAACTTATTGAAGGTCCCCTCATCCAGATCATCAATAAAGATAGTAAACAAGACTGGCCCCAAAACTGAACCCTGAGGGACACTGCTGGTGACTGGCCACCAAAAGGATTTCACCCCATTAATCACAACTCTCACAGCCACCCAGCCAGTTTTTTTACCCAGTGAAGAGTACACTTGTCTATTGCCACCTTCTCCAGAAGAATGCTGTGAGAGACGGTGTCAAAGGCCTTACCAAAGTCTATGTAGACAACATCCACAGCTTTCCCCCTATCCAGAAGGTGTGTTACATAGTCACAGAAAGAGATCAGGTTGGTTAAGTAAGACCTCCCTTTCATAAACCCATGCTGGCTGGCCCTGATCCCTTGCTGCCCTGTACTTGCTGTGTGAGCTCACTCAAGATGATCCTCTCCATGATCTTTCCTGGTATGGAGGTCAGGTTGACAGGCCTGTAGTTCCCCAGATCCTCCTTCTGGCCCTTCTTGTAGATGGACATCACATTAGCCACCCTCCGGTCATCTGGTACCTCTCCTGTTGACCTGGATTGTTGGTAAGTGATAGAGAGAGGTTTGGTGAGCTCTCCTGCCAGCTCCCTGAGTACGCTTGGGTGAATCCCATCTGGCCCCATAGACTTACGCATGTCTAGGTGCAGACACAGACCATTAACTACTTCCTCCTGGACTATGAGAGAGGTTGTTCTGCTCTCCATCCTTATCTTCCAGTGCAGGAGGCTGAACACCCTGGGGGTAGTTCGTTTGACTATTGAAGATGGAGGGAAAGAAGGCATTAAGTATCTCAGCCTTCTCAGCATCCTTGGTTGCAATGTTCCCCCCTGCATCCAGCAAGGGACAGTGGATCACCCTGGCTTTTTTTTGATTGATATATTGATAAAAACTTTTTTTGTTGTCCCTGTCAGCAACCCTCTTATTGAAATATGATGTCTGTGAAAGAATACATATACAAATATACATTCAACACATATATATTGTGTGCCTGTACTTTCATGTATTTTGTTGAATATATATTCAATACATACAGTGATATCATTTCAGACGGGAAGGGAAGATGCTACAGTCTCCACAAAACAGTAATTTAGAGAACAGTATGATCATACTGAACTGTGTTCAGGAAGCTGAATTCTCTATTCCCTTTGCAAGAGTTATGAAAGAAGGCAATTACCACAAACAATCAGGATGTCACTACCCAGGTGATATACAAATGATACACAAATGCTTCTCACCACAGTTTGCTTCACAATATGCATTTAACAAGTAAGTTTCAAAAACAGGGAAATATGTTGTATCAGTTCACATTTCTGCTAGCACAGTTTGTCACAGGTAAACTGTAATATTTTGGATGCTGTAAAACAATGCAAGACAAGAGTTTCAGAAGTATTGACAGGTGACGAGTTTGGAGGAGTAATGTAGAATTTGTTGATAATTTAGAGCTTCTATAAAAGGGCTAACAATTGAAGTATCTCAACTTTTAACTTCCAGAGTCATTTAATACAAAAGTCAGGCAATGAAACCAGCTTCCATTCAAGGTAACTGATCATAAACCATGTTATAAATAGAAAACAATTAGCATCATTTACACATTCTGTTGTATATTTGCAGAATGTATACAGCTAGGAAAAGTGGGTACAGCTTGGGTAATGAGCAGGAATCATTAGCTGGATAACCCTCAGCTCTTCCTTTCCCACCTCTACCTTTTTAAACCTTTCCTCATGAGTTTCTTATGTCTGAAGAAAGGTGCAATCAACCTCACGGTATGAGGTACATCCAGGTGAAACATGCCATAGGCTCATCTAAGTCCCTCCAGCTCTGCTGACGGAGCAGGGTCATTGCAGCTCATCTGCGGTAGTTATGTGACTCCATTAGACTCAGAAAAGCCAGCCCAAAAATTCTTGGAGAAGACTCCAGGGAGACCTTAGAGGCCTACCAGTGCCTAAAGGGGGCCTACAGGAGATATGGGGAGGGACTCTTTATTGGGGAATGTAGTGATAGGACGAGGGGTAACCATGTTAAACTGAAAGAGGGTAGGTTTAGATTAGACATTAGGAAGAAGTTCTTTACTGTGAGGGTGATGAGACACTAGAACAGGCTGCCCAGAGAAGCTGCAGATGCCCCATCCCTAAAGGTGTTCAAGGCCAGGCTGGATGGGGCTTTGAGCAACCTGGTCTAGTGGGAGGTGTCCCTGCCCATGGCAAAGGGACTGGAGCTAGATGATCTTTAAGGTCCCTTCCAACCCAAACCATTCTATGATTCTATGATTCTCACAAGCACTGGAAGAGCTCATGCCAAGAACACAATAGCCTTCAGAAGCAGGATAAAAGTCTGGTGTACTGTGTGAAACGCTCTTCCCTCCCTCACTGCAACAGACCAAGCAAAATCCTTTATTGATTTGGATCCCTGGAGCACGGGGCTTTCCCATGCCCAGAACAGTGAATCGGGCCAAGTGTCAGCTACAAGCAGTGACCAACAGCACCATATTTTAAAGCCCACCCCTTTCTCGCTCTCTCTCTAGTCTAGGCCTGTTAGTGTAGTTGGTTAGTTTGGAAGGACACAAGAACATATGAAGACAGTGGGACCAAGCTCAGCAGAACCTGATTCTTCTCAGATCATCAAAAATGCATTTCTGCTCCAATTTCTTACCTTCTGCTCAGGCATCAGAGAGAAAAGACAGCAGCCAGTGCAGACACAAGGGTCAGGAGACTGCCCGTATGCAGTCTGGATGTGCCTGCTCAATGTCTGAAGCTGCTCATGCTCACACCAACTCCACTTTAGTTTGTGCTACCCCACAGGTCCCCTTGCACTTTATTCTTCATGTAAATACACTTTTCCCCTTGCACTGACTGTTCTCCCCAAGCTTACCCAAACCTCAGGCAAAGACTTCAAGATACTCTGAATAACTCCCCCCTGACTCCACCAGCATGCCCAGTGGGAATTCACCACTCTCCTTTAAACACTCCGCTCAGGCCCAGCAGCTGTGCAGCTCATCCTTGGTGTCTGCAGGGCAACACCAGTGTCTGCAAGCACCGGTCTCAGAACCACATACTGTCTTCTCATGTGCTTCTTGAGGCACACACCACCACTGGGTAGGTTTCAAGGTAACTTATATATGAAATAAACAAGCATTTGGGAGAAATTACAAAAAAAATAAAATTGAGAGTCAAAAATACGATTGTGTGGCCTGAAGATTTGGGAGAATTTTAACAGCATTTCAACTTTTCTGTTCCTAGAGCCAGTAGTAAAGCAAATAAGGTTGAATCTGTTTTCCACTCGCCTGTTCACCTTTGCAGAGAAGAGAACAAGCACAAGTGCCCTTTGACAAAGGGCAATACACAACAGGAAACACCTGCTTTTGCAGCCCAGACCATTTCCAAGTTAATATTTTTCTTCATCTAGTTCTTATTTACATCGTTCTAAGTGGCAAAACATTGGTTTAGTTATTTATTTTTGGGAAGCAAATACACACATAAAATTCAATCATAAAAAAAGGGTAAGTTAAGTATCTGAACAGTACTAAGACTCCTGTTATTTGATCATACGGACTTTCCTAATTAAAGAACAAAGGAATTTGGAAGGGTTTATTAGAAGATACAGCCCTGGTTTAACCGGTGGGGTAGTACTCTTTTTCCTTCAGTAAGATCCAGAATGACTTTATTTGAAGTCCATCTTCGTGACTTTTCACAGCAAGAACCACATCTGAGACAGAAATGTAAAAATAAGTTTCTGGGCATTAAATTATAAAATCCCATTGCTTTTGCATCCCACTCGTTGCTGTCTCTACTGTGGATGGTTGTGCAGTGGAATCCACTGATGTAGGCAGGAGAAGAACTGCTGGAGAAGAAAGCAACCAGCAGCCCTGCTTGCGGCTCGAGCCTCATAGTGGGCTCCATCCCAGTCCACGTGAACTGCACGTATGGCTCCTGGATTAATGCATATGATGGATGATCAAAGTGGTGTACAAAGGAAGCTGGCAGCACAAACAACCAAACAAAAGATTAAAATCAAAGATTTCCACATAACAGAGAAATGGCACTGGCAAACGATGGAGACAAGAACAAAACAAAGGAAAAACGGGTGAAGATATAGTAAGAATAAGATGTCCAAAGATCAAGGACTGGAAGAAAATAAGCATGGACCAGAAGAGTTCTGAAATTTGAGCTAACTGTATGCAGTAACAGAATATAACAGATTACAGCTGTACTGCAGGGATGAAAAAGTATACTCCAGCAGTCTGCCAGCAGCACAGACTCATCTTGACGGAGAGGAGAACTGCACACAGATTGCATAATGTTCTGGAAGAGTCACGGTGGTGAAATTACAGCTTGATCTTAAAAGATAATGAGCAAAATCTGGGTCAATGAAATTTCTCAGCACCATTAAGTGCAGTGAACAAAAAAAAACCCATGAATGAACAACAAAAGAGATTCTCTTCCACTGTCTGTGCAGAGTTCTTTGCAGCAAAGCTGCTCGGTGCACTGCTCAGCCACAGCACTCCCAGCTTGTTGCACACCTGGCTGGAAGTTTGGGGTTTTTTTTCTGTTTTCTACCACATGAGGGAAAGGGAAGGTGTGTAGAAACTCCAGGGCTCAGCAGTGGCTGTAGATACGCTGTGTATCTTATCCCAGTCTTTAGCCAGACCCTAAATTGCAGGCCTGCAACTTCCAAGCCTCCAAACCCCAGTAAGGTCAGCCTGTTTCTCAGTCCACTGCTACCTTTGAAAACAACCACAGGACTACTTAGATAATCTTAGATATGCACATCAGCTTCAATGGCAATTAATAAATCCAAACAGCAAGCAGCCAGGCAGTTTTCGGATTCCCTACTTACAAATCAGTAACAACAAAGACTTACTTTTTAAACCTTTGTCATAAATTTTGCATGAATCAGCAGGCTTTACATGTGAAGTCAAAATTATAAGTATGCCTAAATATCCTAAGTAATTACATTTGAAATATTAAATGGCATCCTTTTAACGAGGTAAGTGAAGATCTTGAGTTCATGCTTAGAAATCCCCCAGAAGATTTTAGTAACATCATAAGCGCTATAAACACTCTGGAGACAAAGGAATAAGAAGGGTTGAAGAACAGATGATTGTTTTTTTAAATCATAATAGAACAACAGGAACGCAAGGAAACATGGGTGGGGGGAAACACTCAAAAATGAAGGATTTAAAAGACTAAGTACTTACCAGCTTCCCAGTATTTCATATAAACGTTACAACAAAGAAACGCTTCAAGTCCTATTTTGGACCTGATTATCTGTATGTGCTACTGCACAGTGTCTTTACCAGACGTTACTCTCATTGCACTTCTATCACTACACTTACAATACCCAAATTTACTTACCCTTTACACTAGGTTGAAAGTCTCCCTACTGCCTGACTGTTTGAATGAAATTCAATCTCTGATGTCTTGAAATAGGATCTGCCTCAATCCCAACAGTGCGGAATTGCTATCGATTGGCAAAAACCAGAGCAGAGGCTGAATTGCCCTTGCTGGAACTGGGGGCGGTCAGGTATTTCGGCAGCCTGAGTCCCACCAACCTCAAGTCTCAGCAAAGCTGCCCTCGGACAAACAGCACCAAATTACAAGTTTGAATCTCTATGTCACGTACTAACCCTTACTCGTATGCTTAAGAGAAGTATACTTACTCTGCTTTTTAATGCTACTTTTTCTGCTGTCAATAAACTGGCTTCCCTTTAGATTCTGATAGCAGTAGATGTACTGTATTACTGAAATACCTAATATATAACTGTAAGACAGAATTGTTAATTTGCTACACCTATTTCACTAACTCCTTCTTCTTGCCTGGTTTTTCAAAAATGCTTCCTTGCCCATAAGAGATACCAAAAAAAGCAGACCATCTGCATCATACATCATATGCTTAGTTTCCACCAGACTTAGAAGCAGACTGTTTCCACTTCCCCTGTGGTAGGGCTGTGGTAGGGCTGTTATACATAACCAAGGGACCAAGTTTTAAATCTATTACAATCCAGATTAAATTTGAGATTTTTTTTAGTCTATTATTCTACTCCTATGCAAATTTCTTTTATGGCTATTTTTTAAATTATGCTAGATGTAGAACTAAATGTTTTATAAGAAAGCTCTTGTCAGCTCTTAGTGCTGGTGATCAACAGGGCTTCTTTTTCTTTCTTTTTTTTTTTTTTCCAATCAGAAATAAGAAAGTAAGAATTTTCCAAGGCAATTTCCAAACCCATATGTTTTACTTCTCTCTCTAGGTCTGCTTAGGCACAGGTGTTCCTCAGTGGGACCTGCTACCGTACTAAGACTTTTTAACCAAATTCCCAGTCTAATGATGTAGATTAAGCCAGAGAAAAGCAACTAAAAGGGAATTCAGCTCGTGAAACAGCAGCTCTTCTCAGACAGATGGTGGAAATAAGAATAAAGGAAATGCAGACAATAGAATAATGGCTGATAGCGACCAAGTGCATAATGGGCTACAGTCTCTCTAATGCTTTGAAACTCTCTGTGGCATTGTACTGTCTATTACTGATTGTTACTTTCTACCATACCAGAAAAGACAACTGAACTACAGGCAGGAAACAAACTTCATCAAAACAGTAGCCGTGGCAAAATCCTAAACCAAAGTAACTAAACCCAGTTACTTTACTTATCACTTCTCAGTGCTTCTTGCCATTGAAAATAAGTTGTCAGCCCAGACTGCACGCTGGTGCTGTTTGGGAGTGAAGTCAGGGATGGTGGAAAATGGTAAATTAATAAAGTTATGTGCATAAATAATGCATTTATCATAATTTTACCATTATAACTGCAAATGCTCTAGTTAGGCTCTCACAGCAGTCAGAGCTGGCCCCTGTGGGTAGGAAATGACACGTTCCTGCCAAATCCAGAGGAATGACATACTTTTTCTTCTAGGTTTGTGGTTTGATGGACAACCCTCCGTTGTTTGATCTTTAGTAGCGTGCTCATTATAACTTAGTTAATGCTGACAAACAGTTTGGAAGCAATGAAAAACTTGCTACCGATTAATTATACCATAACCCATGCTTAACGTGTCTTGAGAGGGTTGAAGAACAAAACACAAGGAGCCAGCGCACTTTGTAAAGAGAAGTTTGTCTCCATTCATCAAAGAGGTCCTGGGTGGCAGATTCCAGTTATCCACTTTACTCATCAAGTTTCCTCACATCTGAAAGGTGTCGAGGCACCTGGCATCACCCAGAAAGCAACAGCCTCGCACAAACAAAACATTGCACAATTATTCAACTATCCAATTTCACTTCATGCTTCTTCTCAGTTGCTGCCTACTTCAGATCAAGACTGGGATGGGAGGGGAAAGCAATTCAAGCCCCGGATTACTGTCACAGTCCACTAAATGCTGATTAAATGTGCAAGTAGCTGCAAGAAACTCTGCAGCCACTGGCTATTCACAGGTAGAATGGCGACACCCAGTGGGGACAACACTAAATAAAATATCTGCATGAAAAGAGCTACGAAGTCATATTATCCTCTCCAGTTTTTTGGGGTTTGGTGGGTTTTTTTGGTTGTTTTTGTTTTTTTTAAATAATAGCATTATGATCTTATTCAGAGATGTGGAGAAAGAGATGTATCTCAGTTACAGAAAAATAACACTGCATGCTGCAACTCAACTTCTCCAGAACGGCCTCCAAGAACTTTTACTTTGCTTTGTCCTGCTGTGGCTTAGACTCAAGTATTTTTTATTCTGTTACAGCCTCTCCAGTGCAAACACCAACTGGGTATTGATTGCCCGTACAGCATTTAAAGGATCTCCCCCTTTAAAATAAGGAATTATACCAGGTTTGTTCCACAGAGTTGAGGCCAAGTGAGATCGTTGTAGGTTCTAACAGGCTAAAATTTCATTTTTCAAGTGTCAATGTGCTTTACTATCGCCCATGTTTTCAGCCAATCAAGTGCCTGACCCTTGAAAGCGACAGGAAAACTTTACTTCTGATATTTTCAGTAATGGTATTACAATATTATGAAAACTTTTATTACTCCATAAACTTACCGGTCTTTCTGAACCATCATCAGAAGTGGATGTGGTGCAACTGATGGTTGAAAACGTTAACTAAGAAGCTCACAGGAGCAGAAACCAGAACTGTTGGAAGGCCAATATACCAAGCCATAGGCTGCATAACCTAATTGTTTCCAAATGGAACTGTGTTGTATTGTTTGTTTTGGGCCCCCAAGGAACCACAAACAACAGCAGCAGGTAAGTGCAAACAAGACACCTCCTTTTCTCTCCTCTTCCCACCCCAAAACTAGAGATGCTTTTTTTTGAAGGAATAAGGCTCTGCTAGCCTGTACAAATTACTAGAACGTAGGCTGACTGGGCCTTTTCGGCTTTAGCTGGCAATACTGTACTGGTCAAGCTTCAAGGAAGCACCAATTACATCAAAATAATGATTATGTGAAAACAGATGAATATTTTAGAACATAAGCTTACACTTTTTATATTTTTTTTTGTCTTTCTCAAAATCTAATGTGTCAACAGACACCTCTGTCATTTCAAACACAGTTTGGGGCATACTTTTAGTAACTCCTCTGTCCTTGTATGGAACATATATCTTATATAGTGTCTGCAGTTTACTTAAACCAGAGTAAATGAGATAAAGTCAAATATGAGTATTCAAGCATAAGCTCACAAAAAAAATTCAAACTTATTCAAATAAGTTTCATCTTGTATTTATTTAGTTTTGACAGATGGCACAATATACTTTTACTTTAGTTCTGAGGAATCTACATGAAAAATAAAGTACACAGAAAGACACATAGGATGCAGTTGGAACAACAAAAAAGTACACATTCATTTTTTCTAATGGGTAAACCTATTCCCAGATTCTAAAACACAACATAACCAACCTGCTTTATCACAGATACTGTAGCACAGTTAATATCCCCCCTGGGTAAGAGGCCTTTCAGCTGAGTTCATGGCAGGTATGCAAGCACTGTCCCTGAAGAAACCTCACTTATATCTCTGTGCATACAGAAATCCCATGATTTCAACCAGAATAACCCAATGGCTTTAAGTGATAGGCCCTGGAGGCACCATCATCACACTGGGACAACCAAGGTAAGTAGCATCTGACCCTTCAGGATCACAAGAGTCTCCTCTTCCACCTCACTCTCCTAGAGAAGAGAACAAGTTCCCTCCAGACACAATCAACAAGCCAGCCACCCTGCTGCAGGCCAAGCCTTGCCTGAAGGCTTCCTACCTGACCACCTGGCAGAACCCAAAAGCCACAGAACACTGGCCCATGACTTTGACACTTCTAGCCCACAGAAACAAATACCATCACTTCATCTTTCAGTTTCTCTCTTGCACTGGAATGGCTGTGAGGACGAGCTAAACTTATACTCAGAACACGTGGTGCAACATGTACTGTAGTATTATAAAAATAACCACATTACTAGTGGAACTCTCACATGAAATATACTAATAAAAAAATTGAAGTATTTATTTTACATATGGCACATTATTTTACATCCAATATATGTAAACAACTGACATCCATAATTGGACAGGTGTTTCACTGGTTACAGATTATTGCTCAACTCATAAATTCAAAGCAAGTATCACTCTGCACCCTCCTGTATCCCTCAAGACCCTGTCTTCCAAAGTACAGATGTTCTGAAGCTGCTAAATGTCTCCCACAGCACATTTTAATTCTAAACACACAGGATACTAAAGAGTCAAAGCATGGCATTTGCTTATCACAAAAAAAAAGTTTTATTCTTCACTTTAAAAAGGTAGTTGTCTTTTCAAACTCTGATTTTTTTTACAAGATGACAGCCAAAACCTTTTATTGATCTACAATTAGGAAAAAAACATCATTAAAAAAATGACATTAAAAAAACCCTACAAGATATCACGTAATTATAGGATAGAAAAACATGATTAAGCTCCCTTTATATAACACATGAAGAAAAAAAAAATCAGGGTTTATGCAAATTCAGCTTTTTCTGGAAAACTTAGAAAAAAATGGTTGATATGAATGACTAATTCAAAAAACCTCCCCCCAAAACATCAGCCCAAACCACTGAGCATTCACGATGACAAGAACAAAAATCGCTGAATGATATGGGGTTGGAAGGGACCTTGGGATATCATCTAAATCCAACACCCTGTTAAAGCAGGTTCACCTACAGCAGGTTGTACAGGATCACATCCTGACAGGCTTTGAGTATCTCCAGAGACAGAGACTCCACCACCTCTGGACAGCCTGTTTCAGGGCTCTACCACCCTTAAAGTCAAGTTCCTCCTCATGTTTAGATGGAACTTATGTACAAGTTTGTGCTCATTTCCTCTTGTCCACTGAGCACCACTGAAAAAAAATGGCCCCTTCCTCTTGACACCCACCCTTTAAGTATTTATAGGTGTTGATCAGATCCCCCCCTCAGTCTTCTACAGCCTAAAAAGACCCAAGTCCCTCATCTTTTCCTCATAAGAGATATGCTCCAGGCCCCTAATCATCTTTATGGTCCTAAAACCCCCCAAAGGTTAATCCTAACAATGCATCAGTAGCACTACTGCCAAAACAGGGTATGTTTATTATTCACCATTTACTAAATGTTGTCTCAGGCACGGACAAATCCCTCGAGATACCATTGCCTCCAAATTAGAAAGTAACCATCACCTTACAATTTCTAATTCTCGACAGACTGGAACATGCTATTATTATTTATAATAATTATTAGGTGTATAAAGGACCTCTTTATACACCAGTATCATTAGTACATTATGTACAACTTAGCACCATCAAAAGAGACCCAATTCTGCTTCCTTGGACAGATGCAAAGATTTTTATTCCATACAGTCACTTTTCGTGCATTTCTGCAAAAGAAAAACACGGTTAAAACAGGCAGAATAGAATATTTATTTTAGCTACTAAATAAAACGATTGCTGCTACTTGGTGTAAATAGCACTTCATGATGTAGACACCTGTGAATGTACTACTAACAAATAGTCTTTTATTAGTATGAGAAGAAAAAAGAAAAAATACAGTGGTTATGAGGACATACATGGTTTAGTCTGTGTGACAGAATGGCAGTTTAAAAGCGTGATATACATTCTTAAAATGAGTGAAGAGCAACTGCTCTGCAATGTGTTATTTCAGAATATGGATTATAAAACTTTTTTCTAAGTTAAAAAAAAAATCTTTGCAAATTACTTGGTCATCTGTCTTCCTTTCACCAAATTTGGTCCATTCCTCAGTGACCAAAGGTATATTTAGAGCCTCGTTTGACTCAGCATGGAATTGTATGAATGTCCTCCTTAAGATACCTAAATATGCTAGATCAGCACGTGAAAACTGACTGAAGTTGTTCAACATCTGGCAACACAGACTGGGAGAAAATCACAGCGAACTGAAACAGCAAGAAGACTGGAAAAGCTGTGACAAAATTTTTTCCTATTCTTATTTTCAGCGATTNCTTAGGGAGGGGTGATGCCGCCGCTGCTCTACCCTACCGGGACGTGACCGACGGCCGGCCGGCGATAGGGTCGACCCGCTCCCACCAGCCGTACCGCAACCCACCCGGGCGCCTGTCCGTTACCTTCCCAGAGGAGGTCGCCGCCCCGCCGGAGGAGGAACTTGTACCAGAAGGGGCTGGAGGCNGAACAGCATGGCGGGCGGCAGCGGCCTCCTCTTGAGGGGAAGCCTCCTCCCGTCGGCCGCCCCGCCTGGCCCCCACTTCCGGACGGGGGCAGGAGTGCAGGCCCGGCTACCTCCGCCGCCGGGTCGGCGTGGCCGTAGTAGCGAGCGGGCTGCCAGGCGCAGAGGGGGCTTCCAAATTAGCGGCTGGGAGTTAAAACAACGGCACCCGCCCTGGCTGGGCTCCTGAAATTAGGGCTGGGACCGGGGAGTTCCCTCTGCGGGTACATACCAGGTGTCCGGGGTGCAAAAAGCCGACCATTACGTGTAGTGACTGTAGCGAGTGAGGGTCATGACTTCATTAAATGAAGGTAACGGCAATTAGCACTGGGCGCCCAGGCTTAATTTAGTGCAGAAAACGCATCACTAAGTGCCACGTGCCGTGTTTGGAGCAAGCTGTAGCCTCAGATAAGGCTGCAGTGGCCAAGTTTCAGCTGCCTGCAGGTGGGCAGCCAGGCCTGGGGACTACAGAAACGTGAAATACTGGAGCAGCTTAAAAAGGGCTCGTAAAAACTCAGTGGCTCCCAAACACGTGGGTCCTCTCTTGCTCTTCTGGCTGTGATTTGGCAACTCCCGTGTGTATCGATAGCCAGGGCTAGCAAAGAGTGACTGCGCAGGAGGATGCCATCCAACCATTTATAGGGCAGTCCTTGTCTGCATACACCCGTTTGAGAAGCGTGTAAGGACAGAAACAGAGGAGTGGTGATTTTATTTAGGTCAAGTTCTGGGAACAGGATGAAGGCCTTTCAATGAGTCAAAAGAAACCCTGCCTCAGAAGATGGCTGCTTTCCTGCGCTCAGGGCTGGTGACGCACTGAAGTGTGTGAGCTGCCAAATTTATTTTTAAAAGCGCTTTTGCTCATTTCCACTGATCCTCCTTCAACCTGTGAAAGTGATACACTGCCACTGCGCCAGACGTAACCAAAGTTGAGAGAATTCTGGCTGTCCTCCGTGCATTTTGACTAGCACCAGCCCTCGCTCCGGCACTGCTGCTTTTGTGGCACACAGCAGGACTTTTTAATCTTTGGGTTTGCTCCATTTTACCCATAACCTATCTTATGACTGCCATCCAAACATCTACCCCTTTACCGTACACCTTAATTTTAGTATTTTGGTCAATACAGAATGTGACAATAACCTCTGGGATTTTATTCCAAAGTTCAAGCTTGATGGTAGCCCTAAAAGAACCTCAGCATCTTCTGGCTATGTAAAACCATATGCTTCTGCTCATTTCGGTCACAGTCCCAGCTAAGAAATTGCAGGACACAACAATACCGGTGGACAGTGTAGATCCTGGCTGTTGTCTAAGCCTCAATACAAAGAGAAAACAGCAATATGTGTACCTTTAGACAAACCTTAACTTCATTTTGCATGTAAGTAGTGAGTCCTCGTGTTAGACCCGTGGAACCTTGTGGAACAATAGAAAAATTGTGCCACATACTAGCTTTAAAAATAATTCAATCCATTTCTTCTCCAGACTCTGCCTTAATCCATTTTGTGTCTGATAATATAGGGTGTTAGATTAAGGTTAATGTCGCAGAAAGTGACAAGCTTGATTTCCTGCCCTTTCCTCAAAAACCTTAGTTGAGATTAGGGTTATCATTGAGAGATCAAACAAGAAAGGCTGAAAAACTGGAATTATTGTTGGATCCTGCAAGAGCGGGATAAAAGCTAGAACTGGAGATTGGCCCGAGGATAGTGGGAATAGAAAAACAATTTTTGTTAATGAATACTACCATGTTGTAGACTGCATGAGGGCTGCAGACAGGATAAAATGAATTCTCATTAGATCTCAGACTGGTGAGCTATAGGTACCATAAGGTTTGGGAATAGGCTAAGAAGAGAAGGCAAATGTTTTTTTTTTCCATTGCTAGATTTGCACAGTCTATGAATTTGTTATCTCTAAACCGGAATTTTATCAGACTAAAGGTGAGGAGTGGGGGGTGGTGTTACTTTTACTGTTATTGTTTGAGATTGTAGGAGTTGAAGAAGTATTTCCACTGTTGGGCCATTGCCATACTCCTAAATTTAGTTTTAAACATCACCCTATGCCTCCTCAGGACTTAACAATGAACTAGTTCCCTGTGTCAAAGTGACCCCTTGTTCTAATACTGGCTGACTGGTGCTCATCCCCGGCAGTCCTCAACACTATTCTCAAACCTAGAAGCCTTCCTTATCATCCAGTCATTTTGTACAGCCACAAAATTAAACACGACCGTTTCCTTTCTTTTTTTTCTCACCTGTATTTCCTACTCAGTCCAACTTGGCAAGCCTCACGGGTCCCATGAAAAAGCTTTGGCATAAAGGGGCCAAAACCCTAATAATTGAGTTGCTTTTAACTGTCTCAGAAACAGTCTCCTGTGGGAACAAACTACCATCTCAGGGATCTGTCTGAATTATAATAATAAACGTTGTGCCTTTTTGTCCTAAAGAGCTGTTTGGTATCTAGCAAAATACTTAACCTACAGCATCAACTGTGAGTGGAAGCCTCGATCTACCTCAAATCTAACTAGCAATGTAGTGACACTTAGTGCCAAATTTATTTTAAAGCCTTCAATTGATTGTCACTGGTACCACCATCCCAGGTGTTTGTCAGTGCAGACTATGTTTCTGAACTGACTAAATGTGGAGAATTATATGAAGAAGATGGATGATCTTTAAGGTCCCTTCCAACTCTAATGATTCCGTAATTCTATAAATCTACGGTTATTTTTCCACACCTTGAGTATCCAAGAAGGGGCTGTAGAGATCATAGTCTTTGCAAGAATCAATTGCTTCATGGGATTTCTCCTGAACAGTACTGCTAGGTCTAGCCTTATCTAATTTCCAGCTAATTAACCTTTATGTCTGGTTTATTATCCAAAATTCGTGGAGGTGGTGGAGATTTCGTGGGAGGAATCACTGAGGCTGTGTACCAACTTCACAGCTGTATCTTCCATTTCTGCCTAATTGCTGTAGCTAAAAGGGTTCTAAGGAAAAGTTTGAATGTCCAGTAATTGAAGCTGTGATTGTATTTATGTGCATGTAAAATGTGTTTAAAGGTATTTTCTGTTGCTGTGCACTAAACTTGTGCAGAAACACAAGTCTGAATTTCTGCATAGGGCCCTACTGAAATGCTAATGCTGAGGGAGTGTGTTCAGACAAACCCCATTGCTCTGGATGATTAACCAGTCAGGAAAGACACGTTTGTGGTTTTCTTATGCTACACAAGTCCCTCTAATTTCTTACATTGTCTCTTCCTGGCCTCTAAAATTGTTCTGGTATTTTTTTGAACTCAGTGTTTTGAAGCATTTGTTACATGCAGGAAACTTGGACCAAGTATTACTGTCTGAAATTAGAATAAATACACCGATCAAGAAGTTTGACAGTATACAGCAGTCCAAAATTCAGTTTTCCAAGTGGAAAGACATATTTTTCTTCACAATTTTCTTATTTGAAAAGTGTCTACTAGGTATAGAAATAGCACACAGCTATCTGAACAATGTGAACACTACTAAAACGACAGATGAATGTAATACTTCCCCGCTGGGGTAGGCTGTGTCCGTAGCGTACATGCTCTTTACTGATTACCAGCTTTAACACCACAGGCCAGTTTGCTGCTTGGCACAGCTTTCTTTATCTGTTGTTGCTGTACAGTGATCTCAAACGATAATATTTCCAAGTAGGGAAATCTGTAGTGAAGACAGCATTTGAAAATCAAAAACAAAACGCAAGTACTGAAAGGATCTGGTTGGATCCTTCAGTACTGGGGGTGGCTGTGTGTCCCCGATTGCAAGTCGTGAGTGATGTTTAGATTAGCTGTGCTCCTTCCTAGACTGGCCTTCCTTCCCTTTTTAGGTCATTTTATTTCTTGTAAAGATAGGGAGAAAGTGGTGTTGCAATTTCCAAAGGCTTGTGCTAATTATAGAAAAGAGAAAGGCAGCACACTGTACTGTACAGCCTTGCTTGTAAAAGGAAAACACTTACATGGTAAGCTGATTTACACCGATTTGGGTAATTCAGACAGCCTACGTTTCTTCAAAGATATATATATATAAATAACTAGTCTAATGCAAAGAATTTAAGACCATTGTTGAAGTTAAAGTTGATTCTGTTGATTAATAATCTAATCAGTGATCTGTGAATCCAAAGCTTCTAACTGAAGTCTAACTGTCCATATGATAATTCTTATAGAAGTATAACTAACACTCTCTCTGTTCTCATTTGGCAGTACAACTGCAAAGAATAGAAAAGCTGAGAATTTCCCTTCATAGTCAGAAAAGACTAGGCAATTTAAGAACCTGATGCCAGATAAGCACTGCTATTATCATTTTTTTAGTTTCAGGTGCTGTCTCAGAGCAGTGGTAAGTGCATGAGCTGTTGTAGCTGCTTAGTGCTAGCAGCAGCCTTTAATGCAGACTAAGCCAGAGAAGTTCTGGCGTGACTGACCATTTTAGGAATTGTTGGAGAGTTATATTGTGATAATAGGTAGGACACTGCGTGAGATTACATTCACTTTTGCGTGGGGTTTTGTAGAACATATTTCCTTAACTTAAAAAAAAAAAAAAACTAAAATAGTTTGTTATTTTTAGAAGTAACTAGGCAGCATAATTATGCAATAACATTACAGTAAACATTACAGGAACATGTACAGGAATAACTGTTCAAGTAGGTTTGTTTTTTCAAAGTCTGAATCTGCATCCTTCCCAGCCTGAGATGTCTCAGGAGCTGGAAAAAGTCCCAACATATTTCCAGAGAGTGCCCTGTCAGCGTGCCCTACCATTGTCATCAATCAGGTATTGACTAATGTCACAGACAGGCCCAGCACACAGCTCCTTTCCTGCTTTAAGCACAGTGTCCCATACAGTTCTTGGAGGGACGCTCCAGGCCAGCCTCATAACTGGAGCGTCTCCCCAGACAAACCTGGAGTTCTGGTAGCACTAATGGCAACCCAGCTCTTCTGCCTGGCACAACAGGACAGAAGACAGGCCAAGGATTTACTTTATAGGGTCTGTGTAAACTCCTATAGGAGTGTAAAGAATTGATGACTGAGAAGTAACTTGACCTTTTGGAGTGAAAAATAGCAAGTACGAGTAAATTGTTGCAATGCCAACTCATTATAAGGTACAGTGTTTGAAACGAGCCTTTTACCAGCAATGCTATGTCAATTTTCTCATTAAAATGGCTACTTTGGGGAAGAAAAGTCTTTCAGGCCTTTTGAAACAAAACACAGTAAAAAAATCCAACACTTGTGACTGCATAGAAGACCAGAACTGCATTCTGTTAGTTAGGAGAGTGCGATCTGACCCCCAAATTGATGTGCAATGTGACAGATTTTTTTAAGTAGAAGAACATGCCATTTTTTTGTGGAGACTTCGATAATCCTTCCGCTTTCAAAAGCAGATGCACACATGCCCTAGTAACCATGCTCCAGTCTCATGCACCTTCTGTAACTGAGCATGGTTTCAGTGTTATTAGGACTCCCAACAAACAATTAGTTGATTGAAAGTTCCTGTATGCTATGCTCCTGTGACAATTTTAATAAAAAGTTGCCATTCAGTTTTCATTATTCAGCCTTTTTTTCTTGCAAGTGTTTTACGTGTGACCAACAATACTTCAGAAAGTCACACACAGCATTAGAGGGTGAAACATTTGGCAAAGTCTTTAAAATTATAGCATCACTTAAGTATTATAACTTATGCATAATTTGCTATCAGAATATCATAGTATCATAGAATGGTTAGAGTTGGAAGGGACCTTAAAGATCATCAAGTTCCAACCCCCCTGCCATGGACAGGGACACCTCCCACTAGACCAGGTTGCTCAAAGCCCCATCCAGCCTGGCCTTGAACACCTCCAGGGATAGGGCATCCACAACTTCTCTGGGCAGCCTGTTCCAGTGCCTCACCACCCTCACAGGAAAGAATTTCTATCTAATATCTAATCTAAATCTCCCCTTTTCAAATTTAAAGCCATTACCCCTTGTCCTGTCACTACACTTCCTGACAAAGGGTCCCTCTCCAGCTCTCCTGTAGGCTCCCTTCAGGTAGTGGAAGGCTGCTATAAGGCCTTCCCAGAGCCTTCTCTTCTCCAGGCTGAACAAGCCCAGCTCCCTCAGCTGGTCTTCACAGGAGAGGGGCTCCAGCCTTCTGATCATCTTCATGGCCCTTGACTGGACCCATTCCAACAGTTCCATGTCCTTTCCATGTTGAAGACTCCAGAGCTGGACACAATACTCCAGGTAAAGTCTCACAAGAGCAGAGTAGAGGAGTGAAATCACCTCCCATGACCTGCTGGCCATGCTTCTTCTGATGCAGCCCAGGACACGGTTGGCTTTCTGGGCTGCCAGTGCACACTGCTGGCTCATGTTGAGCTTCACTCCCAAGTCCTTCTCCTCAGAGCTGCTCTCCAGCCATTCTCCACCCAACCTGTATTTGTGCTTGGGATTTCCACATCCCAGGTGCAGGACCCTGCACTTGGCTTGGTTGAACTTCATCCAGTTTGCACTAGCCCACCTCTCAAGCCTGACCCTCTGGATGGTATCCTTTCCCTCCAGCATGTCCACCACACCACCGAGCTTGGTGTTGTTGGCAAACGTGCTGAGGGTGCTCTCTATCCCGCTGCCCATGTCTCCAGCAAAGATGTTAAATTGCACTGGTTCCAGTACTTACCACTGAGGAACAGCACTCATTAATATGATAATATGAATGACTAAATTACTGATCTTGAATTTGGGAACAGTAAAATTCCAGTTGCTGTTGTGTAAAAGGTGAGAGAACGCATTTGCTAGTTATTTGCTACTTTGTGAAACAACCATAGGAAAGTAGGCTAAACAAGAAAAGTTTCTTCTCCACGTGCCCTTATGCAGCACATTTCTGGCTCCAAAGCTGCCTAGAACTTAATGTACAGGGTTAAAAAACACTGAACTCTTGCAGAAAAGTCTTCTGACTGGATTTAGAGGAAGTTAGAAATAGAACCATTTCGTTGTATAATAATTAAGCAACTTTGCTCTTCTTACCATTTAAGAAGGAAAGAAAGAAAGAAACAAACAAACAAACCGTGAGCCAGCACAGACTGAAAGTCATGACCCAAATAACAGAAAAAGGAGCAGAGGATGAAATGTAGGCAGGTGGTTGTCCATGTAAGTGTACAATTATCAGTGGTTATTCTGTGCTCCTCATAACACAAGAATTCCAACTTATTGGTGACTGACCTTACCAATCAATTCCTCTCTCCAATTATATTAAAAAATAATAACAACTTAAAGCCTGTTGCTTAGACTGAAACTGGATCAAAAATAAATCCAGAAGTTATCCTTAGATCAACAAATTATCTTTAAAGTCTAGGGAAAGTGGCAGCTTAAAAAGTAGTCCAGAAACCACCCTGCTTCCTACCTGACAGTCCCAGCATACACAAAAAAGAAGTTGTATCAACAGCCAAATCTAATAAAGCAGCAGATTTAATGCTCAATCAGGGATCTCAAGTACCTACTCTGTTATCTTCCTTCCTTGCACCAGTATGTTTTTGTATCTCTGTACCAATCCAATACATTTGCTGCTGCTTCCTCTTCTTGGCTTTACTTATGTAGCAATTTTTCAACTACAGGTCTCGTTTCTCTTTTAAAGCAACTTTATTTCAGCTGATTTGACAAGCTTCACTGAATTTGCTTTCCTGACCCACAAACAATCCTTACTGAGGAAAAAGCCCACTATTTCCATCCAGACATAGAGAAACCCTCAAAAATGCAGTCTAGAATAAGTGTGTGTAAACAGTTTGCAGCTTAGCAACCTTTCACAGGTCATAGCAACAGCTTGCAGCCAAGAACCAGAAGATGTGTATGACATACTTTGGAGACTAGATCATAGACAGGGGACTCCTACTACTTAATTTGGTGTGTGTATGTTGCTGTGTACCATAGTGACCTGTTCCCACTTGAGCTCAAGTTGTCCCACAGATGCCTTTCCATTAACACAGCCAGTCCCTCAAGGTAATCCCAACACAGAAGCCACAGCTGGCTACTCAAGAACTGCACCTGGCCCATAAGTCACTGGCTGGCCACTTCTTGGTGTTTTCTTCACCTGTTTTGAAGGAATAACGGAGTTTGGAGATCAGCTCCAAAATGGATCAGTCGTGTTAATAATCAGTAGTGCAGTAGCCTTACAAGAGAAGTAACCAAATAGGTACTTCATTATAAGGACATGAATATTCTCCTTGTAGAGTTACACCTGTGTTACTCATACTTACTACATTGGCTTGAACAGCTATGAGCACACTTCCATCTGCAAATGCCACCACCTTTCTCAGTACCTGCTTTTTGCTCCGTATCGCATGAAAACATAAATATACAAGCTGTCTGAGATTTCTCACATCTTCTCCCCTTCACCCTCACCCCTCCCCAGTGGGGCTTTAAGTTTACTGCAAAATAGCACCTAGACCTAATTGTCCTGCTTAGATTTCTTTTTCCTTTACTTGCATACTTTAAGTGCCCTGCACACTTACGTAGGCACAGTGTTCTCAAACAAAGCTCATCATTGAAGGCTCAGTGCTATAAAAAACATTTGTTGCCAAAATATAGATTCACAGATTAGCAACAGGCAGTAATTTGGAACAGAAATGAATAGTTCTTTAACATGTCCCTCATGACCGCAAATTCCAGGTAAGTGGAATTATTTTCTTAAATGATCAGATTTTTGCTTGATAGTAAATTCCTTGTCTGGGAAATTCGTGGAATGAATTCTGATCTGATCTCTCATTTGTCAGGTTCCTACCCGTGAAATGATGAAAGGGAGTTTTTAAAAATAAATATGCTGGAACTCATTTGCATGGAAATAGTCCCATGCAAACTTCAAGCTCTCTCCGAGCTCCTGCCACCCACCCAACCATTCTTTGTAGCGTGGAGTGGTTCTTTAATGAACATCTGTAGTAGAAGGTTGTGGTCCAAGTTCTTGAGAGCTTAAATCTTTTTTAGAAGATGGTTTCTTACAACTTATATTTATGAGTATTTTTAATTTATTACTGATTACAGCTATAATATATTTAAGGAGGAAAAGGGGAAGGGAATAGAGCTATTGGACTGGCATGCTGGCCAGTCTGGATTGACAGGGGCCACACAGTGAATCGCCTGATGAGCAGTTACTAGATTTCCTTTCTAAGTATCCACATTTCAAATGACTTAAATCAACAACTGAGCTCTGTATTTCCAGTTCTGTTTATACTGCAAGTATAAACATGCAAATAAAGTGAGGTTTTTTACCTTCTTGGTCAATGATAGTGATGTCATAAATATTCACTACCCAGATTGCATTAAATGGCACACAAAATAAACTGTATCCTGCAGCATTTAGAAAAGATGTAGATGTGATAACTCACCCTATTGCTTCCATAATCAGAACTTCTGAGAGTGTTAGGCCTGCTGCAGCGAAGGTGACCAGTGCTACTGCATAGTTCCTCCTCACCAGAAACAACGTCATATTGTGAGGTACTGACTGTGTTCCAATTATAACAGATCAGCTATTTCACCTTTGCTCTCTTCAACTATACACCCATTCTAAACTACGTAGATTCTATCAATATATAATAATAAGCTAAAATAGTTGACACTGTTTTCTTCAACACTTCTTGTTTCTAAGGGATTTAAGCACACAAAAGGCACATTCAGTATCTGCACGTTGATCTGCATGTTCCCTTAGTAACTGTCTACTTGTTTGTTGGCATCTACCATTCTGCTGTGGGATGGAAGTATAGAGTATGGCAACATTATCAATGTCAATACCTTTAAAAATAAAGCCAAGCCTGTTGCCACGTGTGATAAGTTGAACAATCCTTGCCATGGGATGCTCAAAGCCAAGCACTGCAGGTAGAACAGCAGTCACAGACCTACCTGTATCCCTACACAAACAGCCATCTGAAGGAGAACTTTTAAATATTACTTTATTCCAGAAAGATCCTATACTGAACAAACACAGGACTTACAGCTTTTAGACTTAATACTGCAAAAGCTGAGGCCACCGTTGTTTGCCTGGAAAAGTCACGGTTTTCTGCTAGAACCACTAAATATGGTTTATCTTTTAATGCTGCTCCTTATAATATTTTTAAGGAGCGAGCACAAACCAGTATTCACATCATTCTGCTCTCTGCATCTGCATAGGGAAAGTAAAGCCAATATCTGTCTGACCACATGAGGTTCTCTGACGCTTTTATACGCTAAACCTTAGAAGGTAGGTGC
Source organism: Jacana jacana (assembly GCA_013400555.1). NCBI lineage: Eukaryota > Metazoa > Chordata > Aves > Charadriiformes > Jacanidae > Jacana > Jacana jacana. The sequence continues at coordinate 74,488 of VZTM01011261.1, read as the reverse complement.
TCTTTTCTTCATATCTAAAAGCCTGCAAAATGCAAAACACTGTCTGTCAGTGACTTCTCTTACCAGTAGAAAGATTCAAAGTGACTCTAGCCAAAGCATTCAGATTTGGAAGCCTAAAGCTAAGACTTTAATTACTGCATATATTGATTTTATCAGCACATAAAGGATTAAGTCCCTCTGCATATGCACCTTTCATTTTATATGCTTTTAAGCCACATAGTTGGGTATTTAACATTGGTGCAAGTTTCAACTTTATGAAAATAAAACTAATTGCTGTTTAAAAATCTCTTGAATAATGGTCTTTTACATATGTCATTTAGGCTAGCAGGAGTGCAAATTAGGAGTCTCACTGCCAGGGGGATATTATTATTAGAACAATACAAGGAAATTAACAGATATTAAGAAAAAAAAGGGAATTGCGCAAAGAGACTGTTCCCTGTCTGGACTACACAGACTCCAGGAGTGGCTAATAATTTTTCTGCTGCTGCTCTCAGCCATGCTTTTTTGCAAAGCTCTTGGGATTTCATTAAAGTTCACAAACAATCAGCTCAAAATTTAAAGAGGGTAATTAAACTTCAGCTACTGATTTGGATCTTATATAATTTTTTTTGAACATTGCCATTCTTCTCTGCCTTTCAGAAATGCATGTAAGTGCAACAACTTTTTCTTTGGGGACATTTCATCAACCAGAGAACTATAAAAAGGAAAGCTACAGAACTGTTACTTGGCAGCTGACTAGAGTGATGGATGAATTCCACATTATCACTTAGAAGGGCTTACTTCAGACTTGCAGAACTAGTACTGTGTTCTAGAATCGAGATACATTTTAAGCAGCAACCAGTATGACCTGGATTAGAACAGTCTGGAAATTGCATGGAAGTCAACTGAATCCACTCATTTCCCCACAAACACCTCTTTTTAATGTAAATTTAATAATAGTGTTATCATATGCCAGAACATGAATATATACAACATGAATATCCCTGTACCTAGCAAGCTGAAGGCTGTTCTACTGAAACCAAAAATCTGTTAAAAGTTGTATTTACATAACAAATCCAGCTGGCACCCCTTTTCACTGGAGCGCTTCTAAATCAGATAAACAAGTTGCTGGTTATCTTTCCTAAGCAAACAAGTTCTCTTAAGGTTTCTGCCCACACCGCTAGAGAGTGAGCAGGTTTGTATTGTACTTATTATTCTGTATTTACTAATCCTTGTTTTGCTGCAGCACATCTTTGTTCAAACATTCCTACCGGCATAAACTCCAGGAAATAGAAACCGACACATTTGATATATTGATTCAACTAAGCATAAAATGAACCCTTCATGAATTTCACAGAGCAGTCGTGGCTTTAGCATCTCGCTTCCTTTCAGTGGGATTACATCTATATGATCCATAGGAAGCAATAAATAAAAAGCGATGTTTTTTTTTTTTTCCTCACCAAAGTTGCATTATGGATGAGTTTGTCGGAACATCCCCTTGAAGCCCAACAGCGCCTTTAAAGGTCCATAATATCTGCATTTACCCAAAGTTTTGAATAAATAAATAAAATTTAAAAAATCATTCCTTCTATTGTTACCCAATTACACTGATGTAAAAGACCAGCTGACTTGTATTTAACAGCACAAAGGGAAACAGACGAGAGTCGATCTGCTGGGGAGAGTGCGTTTGGCAATGCTGGGATCACTGATGGTACAAGCTGGTTTTTGGCTCCTAGCACATCCCCTGGCAATTCCTCAGTCAAATCCTTCAAATCCAAGTTGTGGTAAGTGACCACATGACATTCTCTCACTCAGCTCCAGCTGCAAAGTATAACACATCTGCTAGCACCACCGTGATGGCTCTGCTGATTAATGGTACCATGGTAGCTTGCAATTAGAAGCTCTGTGGTCACATATGTCTGGGAGCAGGTAACTCCCTCATCATGGGTGACTCCCCAGATAATGATGTGTGGCTGGTAACAGCCTCCGTACTTTCTTCAGTCTCTGCTTTGCTCAGGTCAGTTTCAGCTTGAGCACAACTCTGTAATTTTACCTCTGTGGATGCAAGTAGTCACTCTGACCTGAAATGCTGTGTCAAACATTCTAGAAAACATTCCCATGTGATCTTCACATAACCATCAGGTACTCGCTCAAGATCTGAAGTAGCACAGCACGCTTCAGCTGGCCACTCGTTAACTCTGTTAAGTCACCACAACTGCGTGTTCTCAGTAACCACCATAGTTAACACCACGCTGCTCATCCAACTTCTGTCCATAACAACTGCCTTAAAGTTCCAACAGGACGTTCCTAGGGCAGCTCTGCCCCAGCTCCCTCTAGAGTAGCACTTCTCAAACCCACTTTTGCTGAGAGCACACCCATGGTCAGAGCAAAATTAAAGACCAGTTACCATTTGTCTTGCCTGATTGCCAACATCGTTGCCAACACGAATTATCCCATATTCTCCACCTATTTTGAAGATTTCTTACTGACATTTTATTTCACTTATGGATATACTTTCAACTTTGCTCAACACACCTATATACGAAGTAAAGAATTCATATGGGTTTCTCGATGTTATTCTGGGACTATTTAATGTAGTGGAATAACTTTACATCATTTATTCTATGAGGAAAGAAAGCTGAAAGCAAGAGAGCACGCAGAAACAGCTCTCACAGTGATTATGATGTGAGGAACAGCACCTTATCATTCAATGTTCTTTCTCTGCCTGATTTGGAGACAAGACAAACTGGATCTTCCACATGAGGCATATTAACCATTCAGCTGTTACTCTGAACACCAGTATCTCATTTGTTTTCTTGACATAAACCATACCAAAACGTGAGTTTCGTTCCAAAGCAGAAGGAAAATATAGAAAGAAACCTCACTTTTTTCTTTCTGTGAAACAATTGTAGCTTTCCAATTGAATGATACTGCTGAGGAACATTAAACTACACAACCCACTTCACTCCATCATTAACACTGCAACCCCGGTGACAAATCTAATTAAGGCTTCAACACCTACTCTGGATCAAAACCCTGAGTCAAAACCACTCAACCACTTGAGTAAGAGGAAACCAGAAAGTTGGTTATTAAGAAGTGAAATCTGTTGAGCACTGCTATTGCTGCCAGTTCATACTAGGAGTACGTGTGTGCATTCAACAATTTAAAACCAAGTACTTCTTATTCTGAGCTAGGACCTTGATGACATTATCCTCTCTTATGAGGAAGGGCTGGGAGACCTGGGTCTGTTTAGTCTGAAGAAGATTGAGAGGGCAGCTCATGAATGCTAAAGGATGGGTGTCAGGAGGATGGGGTCAGACTCTTCTCAGTAATGCCTGGTGACAGGACAAGGGGCAACGGGCACAAGCTGGAACACAGGAAATTCCATCTCAACACAAGGAAAACCTCTTTACTTTGAGGGTGACAAAGCACTGGAACAGGCTGCCCAGGGAGGCTGTAGAGTCTCTGTCTCTGGAGGCATTCAAAACTCACCTAGATGAGTTCCTGTGCAACCTGCTGTAGGTGAACCTGCTTTGGAGAGGGGGTTGTACTACATGATTTCTAGAGGTCCCTTCCAACCTCTACCATTTTCTGATTCTCTGACACAGTCAGGCCCTACCCTTTCACATGTGGCAGGGGTGGTGCTCACCTGTCTTGTGGAGTCACAGGACCTCATCATCTCATATATGGCACAAATCAACACAGTAAGCCTTGTACCTCAGCCTCCCAAGCCCCACTGGAAATGGCATAAAGACACATATGGATGATACATCTGGAGTAGCCTTCCAGCAACTACAGAACAGTCCTTCTTCAACACAAATAATTTCTCCTCTTGAGTGGAGACAGCCATACCCAAAAAACAAATTTCCACAAAGGCAAAAAAGGTCAAGTGCTTTCTAATGTTTTTTGTCCCTGGGCTTGATCTCGACAGGCTGCCAGACATCCCACCCCCCCAGATCTTTAATTCCCCCTCTTCAACAGGATGAGGAGAAACTAAGATGGAAGAGCTTGTGAGTTGAGATAAGGACAGGGAGATCACTCACCTATTACCATCACAGGTAAAAAAAATTGACTTGGGGAAAATTAAATTTATTGCCAATTAAAAATAGAGTAGAATAGTGAGAAACAAAGATGAAACTAAAGGCACCTAACCCCTGCCCAACCCCTCTTCCCAGGCTCAGCTTCACTTCTGACTCTTCAATCTCCTTTCCCTCACAAACAGTAGAGGGAGATGGAGAACGGAGCTTTTGGTCAGTGGGTAACAGCTCCTTCCTTCTGCTCCTTCCTCTTTGCATTTTCCCCTGCTCCAGCGTGGGATCCCTCCCATAGAATATAGTCCTTCATAAACTGCTCCACCATGAGTCCTTCCCATGGACTGCAGTTCTTCAAGACCTGCTCCTGCAAGTGTCCTTTCCATGGGGTACAGTCCTTCCAGAATGGACTGCTCCAGCATGATTACCCCCACAGGGTTACCAGTCCTGCCACAAAACCTGTTTCTGCATGGGCTCCTTTCCTTGGACTTCACCTTCCTTCAAGGTACATCCACCTGCTCTGACACAAGGTCCTCTGTAGACTGCAGAGCTGATACCTGCTCCTGTGTGGTCCTCCATGGGCTGCAGAGGGATAACCTTAGTCACCATGGTCTTCTCCACAGGTTGCAGAGGAACCTCTGATCCGGCAGCTGGAACACCTCCTTCTTCACAGACCTTTGGTATTGGCAGGGCTTTTCCTATCAGAGTTTTGTCACTCTTCTCTCACAGTTGCTACACATGGATTTTTACCCTTTCTTAAAAGGGTTTTCACAGAGGCACCAGCAACTTCATGGATGGGCTTAGCTTTGGCCAGTGGTGGGTCCATTGCAGAGCCATGTAGAACCAACTGTGTTCAGCATGGGGCAGCCTCTAGCCTCCTCTCCACTGAAATTCCTTCCTTCCCCTCCCTCCCCTCTGCGGTTAACAAACCCTTGCTGCATAAATCCAGCACAGTCCTGTTCAGGATAAATCATGCTTTACACCCTCGAGGAGGAAGGCCTCAATCTTGGATACACATATACACTTACCTTAAGAGTGAATCAGGTAAGAGTCATCTCCGGATTTGAGGAGAGCAAGACAAAATTCCCCAGGGGATCACCTGAAGTACGCACACAGGGCAACATTTACTGCCGGGGAGGGAAGGTACCATGTGAAATCGGCCAGAAAGGCTGAATTTTCTAAAATCACTCAGTGCTGATCATAGCCACCAGAAAGGTTGTTAGCTTCAACAGGAGGTAGATCCCACCTGCCAAAAAATTTCCTCTTGAAGAGACAAGATTGTATAAACTGGGTGATAATGAACAGTTTGCAAGGAGAAGCAGCGCGTTAAGTCCTTGAGTAAATTTTCCTGTGACATGACTGCCAAAGCCGAGAATGGCACTTACTGGTGTGTAAAGGGCTACCTAACGCAGTTATACTAAACTTTGGAGAGGTTCCCGTTCTCAGACCACAATCAGTAACCAAGGATCACAGGGCCTGTCATACCTGAGCACTGAAGAGAAACTTTTCAACTGAGCTGAAGCAGACCAAGTTTCTTGCCTTTTGCATCCATTTAACTATTTTGGAGGACGGCAGGTGTGCTTAACACTGAACGTGAGATCACCTGCCATCCCTTACTTTCCAAAGGAGAGGAATTTAAGGAGGAGCACACACAGAACTTCTCACGGACTAAACTGAGGAGCAGGACTCCAGGAAGTTCTAATAAATAAGGCAGGTTTTTGTCACCTCAGCCAGAACAAGAACTATTTTTTTGGTTACAATCTTCCCTTTTCCCCTACTGCTTCAAAAAAAACCCAACCAGGCTTTCTTCAGGTGTCCTAGTCAGATATCAGAAGCAATTTTAACGATCTAGAGATTTGCATAGGCTGGGATGGAAGTTATTGGTTCATGATACCCATCTAGCACACGTCCCAAGTTACTTGAAATGTAAACACTAGAGCATTGAGACAACTAAGTGTTGCAAGTTTTTTGTGTCAACTTTCCTGCTAAGTATAAAAGCCATTTTCCCTCTAAACCTGGAAAGTACTTGAAATAAAGACATGCAGTGCAAAACATTAAACAGATAAGCACCCAGATAAGGGGAGACTCTTGTAGGTTCAATGAGACTCCTACAAAACTGAAGAGTCTCAAGCTGGTGTGGAGGATTCACAGCTGTGTATGAGAATTGCCCTCCTCCCTGATCTTCAATACAGGGTTGAAAAGATGATCTCATTGCATCTGAGGTATTTAATAACTACCAGAGTCTTAGCAAAGACTCCCTCCAACCAGGACAAAGATCAATGGTAGAATCTTTTACCTGAAACTGTCTCAACCCATTACATACCTATATAAATACCCTACTGGTTTGTTTTTTTCTTTTTCCAGGTATTTACATACTTGAACTAATCCAAGAGAATAAAAAGCACCTGCATGATAAAAAAAAAAAAATGAAATCAGCAAATCTGGTATCAGTTAAGCTCCACTTGAAGATCAAAAGGACAGCAAAACCCTGACACTGCCATTCATGCAGCTTCGGTAAATGCACTTTGTTTGGGTTTTTTTTCCCTAAAAAGAGGGCACTTTCTTCTCTATATGCAGATTTCCTTTGAACAAAATAGAGAAATTGAGTTTGCCATATACTCGCCGGAGTCAGCTCACAAACGTTAATGAACACTGTTTGTACATACAAACAGGACAGAAATCCCTCAATGAGAATTCTTCCAGTTGTTGGAGTGTTCTTGGTTTTTTGTTTTTCTGGTTGTTTTGGTTTTTTGAACCTTTAACATAAATGCTTGTGTTTATCCAAAATGGCATCAGCTAAAAATCATGACTACAAGTTGACTGAAGTCAAAGCCACACGTCACTTAGACTGAACCTGTTTTACCACGAAATGTTGCAGCAATTTGGCGTTGTGTACAATCCCATCTGCTGAGAAGTTAGTCTTGCTGCATTGGTAAATCAAGAGCATTTGTTCCTACTCGTCTGCATATCAAAAACCATGTGCACAGTGAGGTACCACAGACACCTCTTCTTGCTTAGAAGCAAAGCCACTTTAGGCCACAAGGCATCCACTCATCCCTTATTCTTGAAACTCTAAACAGAGTTTAACAGCGAGACTCTAAACAGCGAGACTCTAAACAGCTGATGCTCATAAACAGCTGCCACAGTTCATAACACTCATATTTTACCTTAACCAAGGTTCAAGTCTCATTAAGCGGCACATTATTTCCTGTTTGCTGCAAAGGCCTCCAGAATCACATGTGGAACCCAACTATCTCGTTACAGTACTATCCAGTACACAACGCTCAAGAGGATTACGCAACGTGTAATGATCAAACATTAACACCTCTGACCAAAGTCCAACAGAGGCTGATGCCAGGTTCTTGACTGTTCAGTTGCTAACCAGCCACATGACCAGATTAGTTTTCTTCTGCAGCCTGCCCCTTTGTTGCCACGTTCATGTGAGAAAAATTGTGCAACCCAACTTTCACCTTGCGAGGACAATTCTCTCCATTTAAACCACGATAAGCTGGAAGGCAGCTCCTTTGTCACATGCTTGAAAACTTACCTTAGGGGGGAAAAAAAGGCCTAAATTCCTACATGAAAACCATATACTAGAATCTATTTCTTGTGTTCAGCCCTCAGCTTTATACTGTATCACAACACTGTCAAACTGAAGTAACATTGCAAGGCCGTTGCAATTTTTCCTACTGCTATTTTTCTGCGGTTCATTCATATTGTGATTTTAAATAAAATGTCAGCACAGATTAGCATGAAACTAAGCACCACTGAAACATCCTCAAGGCAGAAATCAGTTTTCTGACTGATTCTACAAATCTAGCCTTATGTGAATTCATACCTCGTGAAATTCTAGCTTTATTTCCTTCTATATTTTGCAGTTAAAATCATACAGGCTGATTTTGTAGCCTTTTTTTCTTTTCATACCCGAGGCTATAACCAGTCCACATACCTACTACAGCACGTGGTAGAGAATTTGGTTTGTCAAAATGGCAGAGATGTGGCCTTTTGCTGTCACGTTTCATTGTGCATCTAATGATGCTGATTGAGAACGTTTTCCTGACTACCAAGCCATTAGCAAGCGACAGTGAATGCCATCAGTATGCTTATTTTGCTCCTTACGCTCCCCAACACATTTTTGTTCCCCTTTTCTGGCAAATACTGATGGAAACCAAGCAGATGAATGTTTCCATTATTCTTACCAAATATCTCCCCTGGCACCACCAGCATGGAGAACCTACACCGCATACATACCTCGCGGTCAGGAGAGGGGACTGCAGTCAACTTGACTAATAGAGAAATACAGGCAGTTTAAACTAAAGCACATCAGAGCTCGAGTAGCAGCAGGGTAATTCCTGTTACCAGGGAAAGATTCATAAACCATCAGTAAAACATAGTTGCTGTGTATACAAGTCAGCAGCTCCCGGGACTCTCACAGCCCCTCAGAAGATTGTCTATGCTGAGACTGGACACTTTCGCCATTTTACTACTTCTCCATTCCATTTTCCTCTCCAGTTTGGATCACCGCTACAATATTCCCCACACGCCGAACAGTCACACTATGAGAATCCCATTCTTCAACCGGCCTCTGCTTTACACGCCCTAACTTTTTATATGCACTATCTGAATGCTATTTTTTCCTCAGTGCTGTAACAGCCACTAGGTTTTGCTCATCTGGAGATGATCAAGGATGCCTGAGCAGACATTCTGACTGGAGGAATTTAAATCAGCTTTCCGATATTACAGCAAGCAAAGCACTGAATTCTTCACTGACCTTAAATCTCATTTTAGGAAAGTACATTCAGCAGGTAAGAGCCCATGACGGTGGTTTTAGCAGTACTATTCCCAGAACAAAACAAGCTGAACCATACAGGCAAATCTTTTAGGCATCAAGAAAGTTGAAGTGAAACAGAAAATACTTCCTTACACAGCAGAATGCCTAATCCCTTTACGGAGAGAGAAACCCAAAATGCTACTGTGGCCTGTCTAAAAAGTGAAACAGCCACAGGTTTGTAGGGGCTGAAATTAAACCATGAGTCACACCAAGTTACTCAACACAGTTTAGATTAATTTATTATCAGATTTATGTAGTATAGGTACATTTTCATTTCTAAAGAATATTAGCATACTCATATCAGCAAATGGTGGGGCAAAAGGTCAATTTCTGAACAGTCTTCTATTTTAATGAGGTTTTGTTTTATGTCTGAACTACAACTGTCAGCTAAAAATTTTGCTTCTGTACCATTTTAAGCAACAGTTTTCTACAAAACTTCACTAAGGAGACAATACACTGAAAGTGTTCTTTGCCCATCGGTAGCCTAAGTGTGTATCATCTCAATGGGATAATCTTTCAAATTTATTATATGAAAATGAACCTACGAGGCACAATATGAGTCTGCGATGTTGTGTAGTGAAATCATTAACTGTGGAAGCAAATCCATGCTGCATAATAGCCCAAAGCAACAGAAACAGATGTAGAGTCTAAAAAGGAACGACTGATCTTCAGACCTAAATGAATGTGACTACATATTAACCACTTCCACATTATGCAATGCTTAAACCTAAGCAGAGGTTTTCTGAGTACTTACTGGAATTCTATAGGCAGACACCGAGCACCATGTCTGAACACTGGAAGGCTGGCGATAAGCTTTAATAAAAGTACAATCATACTAAAAGAGAAACTCCAAAAGTTTTATTAGGATTTTAACAGACATTGCAAAAAAATATTGCATAATGATTGAAAACATAATATTTTAAACAAAGTAGCAATGTGGTATCAAGTAAAAGAAGAGACTGGAACAGCTGTCTATGTATGCTGTAAGGAAGATGTACCAGGAAAGGATATGACATTTTTAAAATTCAAGGGCAAATGTGAACAAGCCACATTTTGACAGACTGACTGTACACCACAGATGTTTGACAAACTGCATAGCAGTGTAAAAAAAGTTTTCATCCTAACTATATTGTAGTCCTGCGTTTGGAGCAGTTTACAAGGCAGATTTTGTTTACAACATTGATATTTTAATAGCTCTGGATTCTCATAAAAAATAAACTAATTTAACAAAAAAGCCTGTATCTACATTTGAAAACAAAAGTGCATGTATTGAGAAATAGTGTTATTTCTTAAGAAGAACACCAAGTACTTAAAAAGTTCATTTTAATAGATCAACAACCGATGATGCTTTAGGATGTAGATCTGCACTGTGCTACAAGCGAGATCCTACCAACACCAGCGCCTCTAACTGAACACCCTCTTTCCCGAAGCGGCCGAGACACAGGCCTGCCTACCATTGGTGTCAGGGTTCTGGGTAGCTATGGACAACACTGAGTACCAAAACCACACTGCTGACTCAAAAAAATACCAGTAACCCGAGACAGATGTTTCAAAGTAGATTTAGCCACGAATGCAAGTATGAACGCCTCAACATTCAGGATTCTTTTCAGTCACACAACTACTTTTAAACACTGGAGAGCAGCAGCAAGCAGCCATTAGAGCTAAAAGTCAAGAACAGATGAGAGTCTGTCTCCTGCCTCGTACTGAAGAATTTGTGGGTAATAACCATTTCAATGCACTCAGAAGATGGTGGGCGGGATGTGTATGTGTTAAATCCCTACCTAAAACCCAGTTGGTAGAGTCAGATTTGTACGTGAATCCGGATTCTCCTTCCCACATAACTGTGGTAACAGCTAAGAATTACTGCAAATAAAACTTCTGTAGAGGGTTTACTCCTTTCCTCTCTCCAAACAAAACAAAACAAAAAAAAACCAAACCAAAACCAGAGAAAGTGGGGAAAGAGAACGTGTAGTTTGAAGATCCAGGCAGAACTTCTGTTTGAGCTCCTGTAATTTCAACTCATGGCACTGAAGAACTAGATTTCATTTTTTTCTGGGCACCTGTAGCACTCTGAATAGAAAAAGGCAGTGAATGTTTAGCTGGACTGGACCCAGAGGGGGAAATGCAGAGATACCAAAGATGTGAACTGCAGCCAGACTAGCCATCAACAAGTGTCCAGCGCAGAAATTACGAGTAATAAACTTAGCCATTTTTGTAAACATCTCCTTCTTACTAATCGCTTATTTTTCCCTATAATGGAAACGCGCACTGTATTTCTTTGTTCCAAGCTCTGGTTTGTTTCTGTTTTAGCTTTGTGGCACAGTTGCTAAGTGCAACGGGCTAGAGACACCAACACTAATACAAACAAGTTGGAAAGTCAGTTCAAGTTATGACAGTTTTGCTATACCAGGCCATTTTTCATAGCGTGTCTTCTCTGATCACAAACGCTTTGTAAGATCTTTTGTTATGGAAGACTGGAAGCAAATTGGAGTTGGTAATTTAACAGATGTGGTTGAACATACATTTCTGATATGCCTTATGCAATTAACAAATCATGTCTCATCTTATGAAGATGATACATTTGCTATACATACTAGTAATTTAAAATGCTCCTCAAAAAAGCAGCATTTTTATAGACAAATTAACAGAAAAGGAGACAGTACACCTCACAATACCGTAAAACAAGTAAAGCCCTTTCATTAGCTGCATTATAAATTCAAAACTGTTCATCACATACTTCATATTTCTGACTGCTCAAGCAATTTAATCCTCAGCCAACTGCAGGACAAGGAAAAACATTTTTGTATTGATGTCGTCGTAGGTGTGAAAGTAAAAACTAGCATTCCATGTTTTTAGCTCTAAAAGTTTTGCTCCCAAAAGTGAAATAACTGTTAATAGTTCAGAAGAAAAATAATCATTGTTGACATGTCAAAAGGAAGTTGTACTAAAAATTAAGCTGCTGTAAATCTGAGTTCACTTAGATCATTTCTGAAAAAAATGTTTTTAAAAAGCTGATCCTAGATCACCTCTTAACTAGGAAGAGCACTAGAACACCAACTTCATGAGAAAAGATGCGCTTAAAAGCTGTGCTCGAGACATCAACTATAAAGTTTTGGATTTTTTCTTAGCTTTCAAGTATTTGGATTATAATTTGTTAAAAAAAATAGACCAAATACAGAAAGTACATTTGGTCGAGAATTCGTCTCACTACAATTCAGCGTTTCCTATCTAAATGTGCATATCATTGAGAGGCCATTTTTGAAATGTTATCAGTCAACAGCAACATGGGCACCAGTGAACCAGCAAACACACCTCAGGATTTTGTTCTTAAATTACATAAGTTAGATAAAACTACCCTGTCCAGCAAGTTCCGAATTTTTCAAACGTTAAGGCAACTTTCATTACTTTCCAGCTAAACAGTATTATAAAAAATAAATGTCACTTCAAACCTTATATACACAGTGACAGAGTAGATTTAGCCAGAAAGTATCTTTAGTACATTAATAAAGTGTCAGGTAATATTACCGAGGTTATATCAGGTGCTTGAGTGTAGGTGCAATTGGAGTGGTTGCAATATTTAAAGTACTGGTTTCAAAACAGAGCGCAGTGAACGTCCTTCTTTAGTGAGTTCTCGTGTTACACACATACATGGCAGCGGAACAGCCTCCTCTCTTCTCTCCACAGCATTATAGCTACATTTCTTCAGGTGGTCAGCCATGCTTACGATGTCAGCAAACTTCCACTCGTTCACAGTACAGAAGGCTGTACTGAAGCGCCAGACCTAGAAAACAGGTTGCACTTAGCCTCAAAACATTTTAAGATACCTGAACTCACAGCAGGAAATCAAACATGTGCTATAATACTTTCAGGCAATGTTTCGTGGCTACTAAAAATCAACATGACAAAAACATACAATGTTAAACTTCGTAGAGCCAGACCCAGGCTGATTCAGATTCCAAGTCAACTCTGAACACTGGGAAGAAAGGCAGGCAATACTTCTCCCATCTACAAAGTAGATGCAATCAGAAGCTAAATGATGAAGTACTGCATGACCAGTCACAATGATCCATTTCTGAAATGATCATTTCTTCAGTTCCAGATGATTGGTGCAGAAACTCTGCATTTCTGGGGGGCCTGAAGAATGGTGTAAATTGAACTATACAAAGGTGACCCAAAGGCTGTAAGAAATATTTACACACTTTAGGCTCTCAATATCATGGTGAAGAGACAGGATCTCAACAGACAAGCAAAAATTCAAACTGCTGTAAACAGCATAAAGGCAATAAAAGGAAGCTTTGTAGACAACTTTTCCCCTTTCATGGAATATTGATGTTAAAGAAAATAGTGAAGTAATCATTTAGTATTTTAAAATCTTGGGAAAATCAGAGGTTAATTTACTTACATCAAGTGAAAACTAGATAGACACTACTTTAACTTCTACTTCTTCAAGATTGGAAAAGACTGAACCAACTTGCTATGAATTTTGATTAATTGTCGTTCTATATGATAAAGTTTTTATTAAAGGGATATTATAGCAAAAACCAGTAATCACTATAGTGCTCAAGAAAAAGACAGGGAAAAGGCCAACAATATGACCAATTTAATGTATTCCTTTTTACCTTCAAGATAAAAAATAACTTACCTTTTCTTTTATCTGCCAAGAAGAACTTCCATCTGGGTACCTTCTCTTCTCCCAAAGCAGTATCACCATTCCACGTGCTTGAAGCAAGCTTCCACATACATCTCTCATTAAACGTGACACTCTTGAAAGCTGACATAAACTAAAGCCATCTAGAAAACTAGCAATGTGCTGCAGAACCTCAAAAGGTAGACTACTCAGATGGTCATTGTGTAGTCCAATTAAGCAGCTTTTTGCTGGTTCCACTAATACTGTAGATATACAAGGCTGAACTCCAAATGACCTTAAGTGGCGGTCATGAATAATTTTTGCCCCTTGTGTTGAAGGGCAAAACCTTCGTTGAGAATATGTACACCCATAATAGGCCAAAGGACACCTCTGCTCCATCCAGCCATTAAGGCCAGCGTGAATGTCACCATGCACATTCTTAAAATGCGATGAAAATTCATTCCTCCTAAACAGCTGTCCACAAACAAATGTAAACATTGAACGTTGTTTTGTTTGGTATCTAGCCACATATTCCAATACCAAATCCAGTCCAAGGGTCTGGAATGGACTTGGATTTGAGAGCTGCGGGTTGGCATGATCACATGCAGAAGCTGAAGCTATTTCCCCCACCATTGTGTTTGTGGCCAATATAGCAGACGGGAGAGAAAATGTCTGGGTCCCAAAGTCAACGCGATACACATCGACAGTGCGACTTTCTGATATTCCCCTACCTCCAGGAGAGTCTCCTAGGCAAAACAACAGAGCTGCAGTGATTAGATCAATTCCCTGAAGCCCCATAGGATCTTCTGTTATCTCCAAATCTGACGTATCAACAGCTTTGTCTTCTTTCGGTGTAGACCAGTAGTGGTTAACAAGGAATTTGTATGATCGATGCCGTAAAAGTGAAAATGCATCTACGTTTCTCAACCTTTCTTGCTCCGCTTGTCTCTCTAACATTTCCTCTTCATTAGCATTCTGGGGAAGTAGTACCTGATTAACATTGCCATTAACTAAGTGATCAGCTGAAATTACTTCTTTAAGTTGTGCTGTTACAGGGAAGGAGCTGCAAGACTGTAATACTTCATCATCATGAGATGCAGTACATTCACCATTTGCTACACTGGATGCTTTAGAATTAGATACACCAAGATCTTCATTCTGGTCCAACATCTTTGAACACTCATTTTCTACATGAAATCCATTACACAAAAGTGAAGAGTTACTGAGGTTTAGATTTAAGTCATGGTTTTGCACCACATCACAACAAATATCACTAGAACCATTTTGCTCCATTTGGGAATTTTGACTCAGGCCATCAAAGTTAATTCCCCCAACTGCTCCCATGTTCTCTTCATCTGGACATTCATGGTCAGAGTTTTTATCCTGAATAATGCCATTAGAAGCTTGTTCTTTAATCTCAGTATCTTCTTTCGTTTCACGTGGTGAAATGCAGAGTCTTGAATTTAACATATTAATGTCCCTTGTAGCAGTGTTCAGAATATCCAGAGCAGCGGCTAAACTCCTCGTTGTTTCTACAGTAGCTTGGTAAAGTGCACCATAGGACTCTTCATCTACAGGCATCAAACCATTTGAATGCACCGTATCTGGGGCACTTGATTTGACAGAGGTTGGCTCTCTGGATTCCGGTATTTGATCACCTGCTTTTGACATCATAGTTGCTACTTTAAGTGATTCTAATAACATGCGCTGGTCTTGCAGGGCTAGTGCCATATCTAGCTGCTCCACTTCATCAACATCTTTACTCAGATTTTCGTAAGATTTTCTGTCTGCGTAACTGACTGGCCATCTGTTCCACTCCATGGTACAACATACCACACTTGCAGGACAAACTTCTAGATGCTCAGCAATTTTATTGCGGGCTACTATAAAGGGACATCCAAAGCCACTATTCAAACAAGGCACTCTTTCAAGTGGACATAACATGCGATGCTCCTCAGCTTTACATGAGTGAAAAACTGCTCCACAAACCAACGGGCAGCCAATCAAATCACAGGAAACGCCAGGCTCTGGTCTCGTCATACAACGACGGCTGACACAGTTCACACAGTGTAAATGCTGTTGATGTTCCTCCATGACTGTAAATCCAATTCTGAGGGAAGAGAAAGGAAACAAAACCATAGAATATTAACTCAATATTGTTATTATTTACTATTATTTGCAGTTCTGCATCCTCTATGTGTACAGTAAGATATGATAACACAACGTGAACTGATCAGTAGCCATTGGAAGAGAACAAAACCACCTAAGCTTCTGACAACCTCTTCATGCAGCCCTGTTAAAGGCCAACTGCAGCCCTCAGTGCGTACCTCAATGCTCTGACATGTCCCATTCCCCCTCCTCCATGTTTCTGACAGAGAGCAGTACTTTACAACAGCTCTTCACACTTTGTTTTTATTTCATCTATAGCTTATAGCTCCTCCCTTATTTTTATCCTAGCTGTTGCATAAGGGAAGCCATTAGAATACACATTAAACAAGCCATTTAACTGAATTGAAAACTTTTACATAAAACTTTCCTACCGGACGTGGTCATATGTATGCCTTCATTTCAACCCACAAAAGTTAGGTTTTTTAATGCATTGTATGACCATCCTGATTACAATACCAGCAGTCAAAGTGTAAGGGTAACACAACAACTTTACATAACAAGGCCAAACAGCAATAACAATCCAAATAAAATCAATTGCATAATCTATTATAACATGTTGACAGAAAGAAAAAAAAACAAAACTCACAGTTCTTTGTTGTGGTACTGATAACTGGGAAAAAAAAAACAAAACAAAACAAAAAACCAAGAAGAGAATATAGTTTGCATCTTTGTACCATACTTAAGTCGAGAAGCTCTGGAACTGCTCACTAGCTAGAGCACAGTGACCAGGCTCTCCTCTGTGCTCTAGCAAACTCCCTCTCAAAAGTGATACCATGAGGGATTACAGATCACAGAGAACGACTTGTACAAGCCAAATCTCAAAACACTGTGTCAAAAATACATTGGTTAGTTCCATCTCTCCCTCTCTCTCCCCACCCTCCAGCAATTTTCGGGAAAAATAAAACCCTTACAGATTTTACAATTAATAGAAATTGTTCCTTATTTTATACTACTAGCCTTCAGACTAAACATTTCAGTTTTAATGCATTAAAACTTCTTAAATTAAAAATACTCTAAACTCTAAAAATAAAACTGACTAATATTACTGCTTTTGTTGGAACTGAAGGTAAAAGGAAACAAAATTGCCTTAGACACTCCACTTTAAATGCTTTAAAGTGTTTAAAAAGAAATCTGTGTGACACGTCTCACTTATATTCTCTTAATACTGTGAAATTCATGCCAACTTTAAGTAGCAATCACTCCTCATCTCCCCATCCGTCGTAATCTGGATAACTCAAATATTTTAACCACCCACTCTCCTGAACACTTCTAACAAAGCAGCATATGTGCCACACTTAGCAGGCAAAACACAGCTGAGTTTTCCCCCTCATACTTTAGTATTTATATACTGAGCAACACGGACCTTTTGAAGCAATTGTCAAGTGCACCAGTCACCTGAACTCAGAGACTCACTGACTTGCTGAACATTTAACACACCCTTCTAGCACACAACCTGCTTTCAACTTTCCTATTAGGTAAGATTGCATTTGCCACAAAGAGCTGAAACATGTTCAGTAACACATGAAAAAGAGAAAATGCCGAATTCTCCGAGATATTTTTAGTTCTTCCAGCAAAGCCCTCTCTAAGTATATCCTTGCCAAATACAGTAGCCTACCTGTACTAGACCAAAGAAAATTCCAGTATTGCATCAATACTGAAAACAAACTCTAGTTTTCCTCAAGGCTCAAGTAAGCAGAGATCATAAGGAAGCTCTTAGGTTATTTGTACATTTCAAAGTGGTTAATGCAAAATGGAAACAGCCCTGAAAAAAAAAATAATTGCTAGTTTATAATGCAAGAGTCCTCACAGAGCCCAGCCCTGCTGCCATAAAACAAGCACTCTGGTAGCAGCAAGGCTAAAGGTAATCAGTTACCCACAATTATGTTTTAAAATAAAAACATTTAAAATATATAGAGCTATTGTTTACCTAATTTGCAAAAAGCTATGTACCCTGCTCACTTTAAGATGGCCAGAAGTGAGCCACTGCTAGAGCAGAGGGCATGTATGTTAGCTAGCCCACACTGCTATGGTAGCCTTGTTCTATTGCTTCTAGGCCAAAGCTGGCCCACATGCAGACAGCTCAGAATGCAGTCAAACTGAGCTCGTGCTTGCCTGTGCTGTTTATGTAGACATACCCTAAATTAGTCAACCATCATGAAATACTATCTTTAAATAGCCTACGTGAGCTTACACAGAAGACCATTCTATCAAGACAGTAAAACATCCTCCTCCCTAGCATGTTATCTTGGTCTTTAAAAGTCAGATTGTGAAAACAGAGTTGCATTATGATACTAACTTCTCCCATGCTCCTGGACTCCTTCTACATTTAAGTTAGTATTCATCAGAACTTAATAATTTCATATAAGCAAATTAAATTTTGAAGTGTGTAAGAAGACAAGAAGACCTGGTGAAAATGTCAAATACTACTAACAGTCTACAAAAGCCAGAGCAGACACTAAAATACCAAGTTTTACCAACAGGCAGATGCTAATTTAGTTCTATAGCAGATGCTTGCAACTGTTTTATAAAAAATCAGCTATGCACGTGATCAATTAAATAGCTGAAGTAACCTATTCCCTCAGGTTCTGTAAATAAGAATTTTATTGCTCACTAAGGTTTGATATTAAATGTCATTTCCCTTAAAATACAAATCTTTTGGCTCCTTAAGTAAATATATAATTTAAAGTCTCTTTGGACATCTGTAGACCATCAGCAGGACATTCACTAGAATACTCTGTCCTGCTTACAAGCTTTAACTTCACAGCACCTGCTACAGAACTTCAATTTAGTCAGAATGTCACATTTTATTTATAGCTTACTACAAAGTCCTTTTATATATATTAAATGCCCTTTCTGCATTTTTAATTTTAATACCTGTGTTTCAAGCTCAACAACTGGTTTGGGCAGGACGAGTTCCTGGAGTGCTTAAATTAGTTAAGGCTTTTGATAGAAATCAATAATCAAATTGCAAATCAATTCCAAAGACAAAAAACCAAATGACCCTATCAAACTGGCGAAACAAATGGGTAAGACCTCAAGAATTAGTGCATTCACTAATCAATAAATGGTTGATTACAAAATGTAACAAAATGTAACTAAAATTACTCATGTGATCTTGTAAGCTAACCTTGTGTGTGAACCACGGAACTTAGCACCTCTTTGATTCATTAAGAGCATCCCTATGTGAATGCTTTTCCTTTGAAGAACCATAACTAATACATCACTAGTCCTACACTGAGAACAAGAACCACCCTCCTCCCAGACATTGCCTTGTAAAGGAAAAAACTGTTAAATAAAAGGGATATAAAGAAAATTCTTGCTGGAGTGCTTTCCTTTACTCTGATTCAGAAAACTGAAGGAGCCAGCAGACTGTCGTTGCTGACTGAAGAAAATTACCTGTCATTAAAACACGTCCCAGCGGTATTTACAGAGTTTATACCCCATTGTGTTCCTTGCCACAATTTGGTGAGAAGATAGAGTGCCACATCAATGACTACAGCAAGAACAAACAGCTGTCCTTTTCTGATAGCGCAGTGTCAGCAACCAGCTTCAGTTCCTATGAGATGCTTCAGCACACACACTTGACTGTTACTAGCAGAGAAACCTAAAAATACATCCCGTTCCAGTGAGGTGACCACTGCTCTCAGAATCTGTGCAATCACTTGATGTTATTGTACATACTATGCAGTCAGCTGACCAAATCACTCAGAACATGCCTTGAAAATCTGTCATAATTAAAAGGATTAAAATTCCAGCTGCTACAGCCACATGATTTTCAGTGGCTGTTGTAACACAAACATTAAAATAGCATAATAGAGGTTTCAGTCACCACACAATACTTCAGCTGCAAGTGAGACTCTTAATTTCTTCTACTCCACAGAGTGGAAGGAACTGTATGTATTTAGTATTGTCAAACCCAAAGTCTGCTTACTTGCTGTCCCCTAAATGAATTCTCTTGTGCAGTAATATAGGAAATCACAGCAACTACTACTGCTATTGGAACCCTCCATTACTCAGCCACCTTGTGTTCACCAACCCCATAAAGCTTTGAGACTCTTCCCTCCACCAAATGTGACTAAATAGGCTAACTGGTTCTTAAATTGCTGGTTCAAGGAAGTAGAAGAATAGAGAGATGCAAGCAGTAGTACAGGTTTAAACTCCTAGGAGCACCCAAATCCACCCACAGCAACCAAATGTATGCAAACCATTCTAAAAAAATTCCCTTTTGTTTTCTACACTGTAGAAGGGACTGCCTTATTCCTGAATCTTCGATCTTTTACCCAGGTCCCTGGTGAAGATTCTGGTAAGATGCAAAAAGTTCTGGGAGAGGAAACGGCCAAGCGAGAGACAGATTTACACGATAAGTGGTTGAAACCACAAAGGGTAAGGAAAAATAGTGCAAGAGGTATAGAGTAGTATATATTAAAAAAAAGAGCTTTAGAATACTCTGTCAAAATAGAATTGGCAATACAGATAATCATTGAACAAACTGTTTTCTTTTTCTATATCCTACCATGCACAGGACAGTAACTATCACTAACAATTCTAACTATCAAATGTTTTAAACAAGCTTTGCAGCCTTCTAGAAGGTAAGCTTTTCTTGTCTTGTCAACCCTATCCTGCACAAAAAATATAGCAATTTTTGTATCTAAAAACCAGCACCTCAGTCTATTATTATAATGCTGCATTAACTTTCTATGTCATGCAGATTACGGTCCCTTTTGGGGTTTGAGGGTGGTGATGCTTAGGTTGGTGGGTTTGAGGTAATAGAGTAGTACATGTTGCTATATTTTAATATCTCACTGTTCTTTTTTACACAATTTTTCTGATTTGAAAGAGAAGTTCCTGACAGGAACTTCGTGAAGGCTTGCTTGTATTTCTTCAAACTACTTTACATCACACATACTTTCAGGAAGTAGAATCCTTTCTGATGCCACACTTAAAATCCCAGCCTTACGGGATACAAATTACTACCCCATCCCATCCCTGGGTTCATCAGGGCAACTCTGGATTCTTTTACAACTGAACAGATGAGAGAAGTTAAAAACAGATTCAAAACATTTGGAGAGACACATTTTCACTACATTCTCAAACATAAATACATCCGCAACAAAGAAGAGAGCATCTTCCCTGCCTGGCAGTGAGTGCACGTATTGGGAATATCTGGAATGAACCTACGTTATTTTTTTGTTAATCACTGAACACATGAGAAAGAGCTTCAATTACAAAAGCCCAAACTGAAGTGGTATGGCACTTCTACCATTGTCATCATAGTCCACAGCAACTTATATGTATTACACAAAAGAGGCAGTACACAACATGGCTTTCTACTGCAAGAAAAAAAAACAACAAAAACAACTCAGGGGAATACATACTTCTGGAAAGTATGTGTACATACTTCTGGAAAGATTCTAGTTTGACCAGTGATCTAGTATCAAAGCAATATGTACTAATTGCTTTTTGAAGCACAACCTGAAGTTATCCATCTACCTCAAAACCAAACCAGATCAAAACAAAAAGAAACTTGTAACTACAGCAAAAATCATGAGCACTGGAATTTTAAGGAAGCAAAACTTCAAAACTTTTTAATGTCAACCTGATAAAGAAAAGCTTTTCCACATCTAGCCCTGCCCTAAACATCCTATTATAGCAGTTGACCTGTATTTTGCATTCTTTTGAGTGTACACTTTAGGAGTTCCCTTCCTCCTAGAGGCAAACAATTGTCCTCCCATTCAGAGAATTCAGTGAGATATTTACTCCCAAATCATTGCAGCCAAACTCCCCAGAATTCGAGAGGAAAATGATGCAAAGGAAAACACTGCTTTGACTGAAGTAGACCCTCCTCTGAAGCCTCATGTTTCTGGCTTTGTCTCATTTTAGAATACAATCTCTGATGGAACGATAGAACACTTTCTGCTATCACAGTTCAACTCTATGAGTGTTAAAAATCAAAACCAAAACTACAAGGCTTTTCCTTAAAGTACTTTTGTGACACACCTGCCACGCATTCTTGTCTCCTTGACACACTCCCCAAAGAAACCCAAAAGCCTCAACGTGCAGTTGGCCACACACTGTCACCGGACAACCACACCAGAACAGCTACACCCGCTGCATGGCTCAGGCCCAAAAACACTCTACCTGTTGAGAAGTTAACAGGGCAGAATCAGCTAGAGAGCCAGTAGATTTCATGTGTAAAGCACTTCTGAACTTGAACGCTGTGCAACTCCTCGATTGCTGCAGACTCTGCAAGAAATGAGATCAGAAGTAAGGTTTCTTTTCAGATGTAGAGACTGCTTTCCATATGTACAATGCTCTGAAAAGGCCACATGCTTACACTATCTAGAGCTGCAAATGTTGAAATATTTTGCTGGTTTCATGAAAAAAAAAAGCAAGTTTTTAACAGACTTTGCAAACGCAATCTATGTTCTGTCATTTTAGCTTATTCCTAGCTGTTAGTCACAGTAAATGTTCTCCTACTTAGATTTAAGACTAGAAGACATTTATATTAAAAGTTATTATTCTGACCCACTTTACTCAATTCTTTGGTGTGGCCCATCAGGAACCACTTTAAAAAAAGAAGAAAGTGAATTAAAGACTGCAACAGCTGGAGAACAAACACAAAAATATTTAAAGCTTGTTTCTTTTACAAACTGCATTTTAGTCTACTTAAAGTTTGTTTGGCTTCAGTCTTCAGACATAAGGACTTATTAAGTAGTTGCTTAATATTCAAAAGCTCTTTATCATAGCAAGCTGCTGCTTCTATATGTTCATACCCACAGGTTTCTCACTAAAACTTAACAGAGGCAGAACCAAGGTGAACAATGTCCCCAGATACTGTCTCACAAATCCTTCAGAAAAGCAGAAAAGAAAATAAGCCATTTCTCAGGCATCATAAAACAGAACTAATGGAAGAAAAAATGCATTCTTTATTATAGTAGGTAGTTTTAGCCACCCAAAAAAAGTAAAAAATAAACCTTTCTTCTTACATATTTTAATTAAAAAATGTTGCTCTGTATGTTTACAGACACCAGGCCAAAAGTCTTGCTAATATACTGGTTTAGGTCTTACTACACAAGTTTAACCAGTTCCCATAGCAAAACAAGAAACCAACATTCAAGTAAACAGAATGTCAACACAACTGCACTCCCAGATCCCAGACTAAAATGTAGATGATACCTACTCTGTACATATAAGGTTATTTTTTTCTATTAAAAATACATCCTTGTAAGCAGAAGATGGCCTGACAACTCTACAGCAAAAGTAGAAGGACACAAAAAATAAAACATTTAACAGACTACCACCACTACCCCCCACTGCACCAGATAATACTAAAGTGAAAGTATGGTGTTTGTCCCAAAATATTTTGAAAAATTAAAAAGTACAACAAAAAGAGCAGGAAGAAAGGAACAGAGATGGTATTAACAAATTTAACCTATTCTATTTGCAGATATTTCACTTTCTTACCAAATTAAAGACGTTTTTGCAGCACCCATTAGGCTTTTTAGCCCTCCGAGCTGCTTGGTTTTAAAAAGCAATGGAAATAGTAAAAAAAAACAATTTTGATAAACCTGTTTTCTAAAGAAAAACTCACCTATCTCAAATAGCTGATGACAGGAATCTGGGAATATCTCTCATATGGAGCATGTTACACCAACTATTTCAGTATTTTTCTAACCTGAATGAAGAACTGGGAAACACAAAGATCTACCTATGCTTTTGTGCAGGACGTACAGTGAGTCATCAATTTCTGATCTCTATTATCAGTTCGACTGCTTTTTCCAAACACCAACAGGCTTGATGTTGATGCTATTACTTTTCCCCCAAAGACTCCAGCTGAGCATTCCCATCCAGAGACATTCCATAAACAGTGACAATAGTGACTCAGCTAAAAGAAGCTTTTGTAAGAGCATTACAGCTATGCCAATAAAACATACTGCTAAAAAGGTCCTACTTGAAATGAATCTGTCACTCCAACAAATTACTCTGTCCCACAGGACTTTGGGAAAACTATGGTTTCTACTAGATACGTCTCTAAACAGACAAATAAATACAAAGCTTAAGCTTCAACAAACAAACTAAACACACCAACCTTACAGCAGCTATGAAACCAAGTCTGAACCAGGTATCACTACTCAACCATCAACCTGAACCACTACCTTAAGTTTCATATAAAGAGCTGTAACTACGCCAATTAGAATTTTACCTCACTGTGCCTCTGGGCCTCATGCCTCAAGTTTTCATCATAATCTCACATTAAAAGCTTAGATCCATGTTTGGTATTTGGTAAACATCTACTAAATTTGAGTCTACTCAATTAGATGTTCTACAAGACTGTAAGGGTTTGCAGGGTATTCTAGATTCAAGTGGCATTTTAACAGATTACAATGAAATTGTAACAAGACATCAGTTAGTACCTAAAAAAATACTGTTTTTAAAACAGTAGCTTGCAAAGTAAGTCAGAATCTAGAGCTCCCCTGCAACTTTAACTCTCTTGGCCTGTTTTAGGCCAGTTTATGTTACAAGATTTTTTCAGTCTTTTTCCTTCATTGAGTATTGAGACTAGATAGTACCCAGACACTTAGGACAGCTTACACAGGATTTCACTGTAACCTTCCCTTAATAATGTAACTACTTGTTTATTTGTGGTCTGTTCAGGAATATTTACTCTTTATACAATCTAACCAAATACTGAACAACTCAACCCAATTAGCAAATACTGAATTGTCTCTATTCTTATTGTGCAGATAAGAAAACTGAAAGAGAACTGTCACAGTGATCCCTAAATGACTCCCTACTCCCACCTCTATACCACTGGACCTCACTGCCAGAGGCAAACAGCATTTGCTTCATCTGAGGCAGAGCTCACCAAAGAAATAGGTCTATAAATAAGAAGGTAATTTTATTTTTTCTTTTTAGTTCAATTGGATTGAATACAAAGCATAGGTTTGTAACAAATCTGAAATACACAGCTACTACAGGGCCTCACAAGAAGACTAACAGCCATATGCTTTCTTCTTCATAAAGGTACTATGAGACACTCTTTAGGACCTAGGTCAAAAACTTGGATATCCAAAAACACATTTAAGTTTTTACCAGAAAGTTTCCAACCACCTATTGGTAGTTAAATTCAGCACTTACTTTGTCCAGTGACCTTCAAATATCAAAGTAGAAGGCAAGCGAAATATAATCCAAATTTAAGAATTGAGTAAAAGAAAAATTCAGTGCAAAAGAAAGAACATTCTTGAAGCAAAGCAAACCTGTTGCTTTTGCATAGCCCTTACCCATTCTGCTGGGATTCTCCTGTTCTCCAACACCTTCTAACTTCGGAAAAGAATGAGACAAAGACCCCACAAAAATCTCAGCTTGCAATACAACCCCAATTCACCCTCTTTCAATCTCTTTCTTCACTGAATAAAGCTGGACCACTATGGAGAAATTATGAAGATATTTACATGCATATAGAGTAGAAGACGGAATAAAGTTGCCAGTGTATTTTTCAGTCTTCCAAGTATTTAACTTGCTTACCAACCAAAGTTCTTTTAAGAATATTTTTGTGCTTCTGGGAGAGGGCTGGAGAGAGGAATATCATAAATAAGCATTGCTAACATCCTCATTCGCACGGATGCATGACCCTTAACTCTCCAGATCACAGTGCAAGTTAAGGTGTATGACATTGACACACAGCAGAAGGCAGCAGCTCTCCAGGGAAAGGACTTAGACACTGAGTGTTATACACCGATCCCAGAGAAAGCAGAGGAAGATCTCCTGCCTAAAGTGTTAGCAAAAGCGAGGTAATATTGTTGCTACAGCATCACAAGTCTGGTTTTGGATTAGTATGCTGAAACACACTTATTTTGGCACATTAACAACATAATGAGCAAAAGGGAAACAAGGATTATGAAAAGCTCCTCAGCCAAATCTGAGAGGAACTTAACAGAACAAAAGAAAGCCGTCTCTCCAGCCCACGGGTTTTCTCCCTGGAGAATTCAGAAGACCTGCTGCAAACAACAGTGGCGCTAGAACTTTTGGAAGTGAGGCCACACAACTGTTTTTGATGTGTGTGCCGTTCAACAAGCTGCTGTCATCTCTCTATACACTTCTGGCTGCCGACCTGTGGGGTTACAGGAGTACAGCTACACACCTTTCTTCACCTTCATAAAGGAGGGAAAAGAAAGGTTCCAACGCACGTCAACAATAGCCATCAAAAAGGAACTGAGAAGAGACAAACCACCACCTCTTGCCTGATCTGAGCACAGCTACTCGAAACACTCGAACATAGGGGATTAGAGAAGGATTTCAGCAATACCTCTGGATTATTTGTTCTCTTCTCCTCTCCTTCCATGCAGAAGACTCTCCGACTGCAGTCTCGCCTGCACCAGGCAGACCCCGGCCCTACCCCTTTCCCACGTGCTATCGCGACACCCCGGACAGCGCTGGCAGCACCCCGGGATAAGAGGAAGCGACAGGGCTCGCTCCGTCACCGCGGCCCGCTCCTGGCGGCGGCGAGACCGCAGAGGGGCCAGGCGCGGGGGCGGGGCGGG
>VZTM01011261.1:13029-47907 GCA_013400555.1 Jacana jacana | reverse complement strand
CGGGTGCTCGCGCGTGGGGTCCCGCGTGCCCCTGTCAGCGGCAGCGCGCGTGGCCGTTGTGGCCGGGCTGTGTGAGACAGGAGGGAGTATGGCGCGGCCCGGCCCGGCCCGGCTCCAGTGGCGAGGGAGGGGTGTCCTCAGGGACCCTGAGTCCTGCCCTGCCGGCCTGGGAGCCGGCGTCTCCTGGCAGCGGGGTTACCGCTTGTGAAGCTGCCCTGAGCCCGAGTGGGTCGCCGTTGTCGGTGGTGGAGGCGGTAGGACAGGGCCGGGCCTGGGCAAGAGGGGACAGCCGCTGCCGTGTCTCCGAGCAACAACACCCTTGGCTCACCTCAGAGAGCTGGTGGACACAGCGACGCTGGCCTGGATAAAGCCGTCACCGCAGCAAGACGTTTCCTTCCAGCCCGTTCAAAATAGGCGTTGCTAATGACACCGAAAGGCATATCTAATACCTTTCTTGGTGCGTGTTTGGCTTATGGTCACCCTGCAGGCTTCTAAAGCACTGAGCAAAATCAAAAGGTTTTTTACCAGGAACGTGAACTTGTGCCTGGGGGTGCAGGGTGTTGAGCCTGCCTTTGCAGTTTCAGTGCTTCAGAGTGTGGAAGCCAACTGTTTAGGGGGCTGTAGCTGGGTGGGAATTACTGAGGGTGTTAACAGCTGTAGGGGTCCTTATTCCTCGTACCCATGTCATGTTTTGAGAGGATACGGTGTGTCTTGTGGTCCTGAGAGATAAGCAGTTTTATTTAGACCATACACATTTTTCAGGAGCGCATTAAGCGTGTTTTTGGCACAAAAGATACATATGGAGAATATTAGTTTGTTAATTCACAAGAAATAATATTCTTTCTTTAAGCTTCCAGTTGAAAACATTGTTTGTCTGCACCCAGTTTCCAAAGGCCTTATTTCCCTGCCTCTGTGTAGATTTTTGTTTGAGAGAGGTTGTAGATGTTTAAGAGCAAGTCAAATAGATTCTCTAAATCTTTTAGCACTTAGTCCAAATTTGGAGGGGAGTAAGTAAAAGATGTGACTGTTACAAGTTTGGACGTTTAGCATCTCAGAATATTCTTACCTGTTCTTACTCTAAAAATAAGGGAACATGAAAGAAAGATGTAAGCCATCATTTTCATGCTAGGTATGTAAGACAAAGCCTAAGATGACCTTAATATGAGGCAATGTTGCCAGCTCTTCCTATAATAAGCACTGTCAGGTTTGCCCCACCCTTATACTGTAGCCTTGATCTTCCTTGATCCTCAGGACAGGCCCTTTTTTACCTTCGTGGGTTTGATTATAGGATCAGGACATAGTCATCTAGCCAAGTGAGCTCCAGAAGATGGTAGGGATCGGCTCCGTGACTCACAGAAGCCAAGCAAAATAATTTCATCTGCTCGGCAGGCAATTATACAAATTGCTGGGCAGAATCCATGCAGACAGTCACTGGTTTTTGCAACTGCGTCGTGTTGGAAATGTCTTCTGTGGGACAGGTGAAGTTTGCTGTGCTGCTCACTCTTACCACAACAGAGTATACTCTGTGGCTGACTGAGATCAACCTGCTGCAAAAGTATTAATTACACGGGGTGTTGTGGTGCTTTTGTCTCTGATTGACTGTGAGCTCACTGGGCTTCTATGACAGAAGCAGGGCTTTTTACTTTAATTGCTTCTTTTGAGTGAGGAGAATGAGTTTCTGTGCCTTGAACTTCTTTTCTCATGCCTCCCCTGAGACTCCTTTGGTCATCTGGGGAAGAATCTGCTCGTTCTTTAATGTGTGAGCGTGTATACTTGCTCACAGTCCCTGAGCTATTCCCCTTCTACTCCACCTGACAATCATCGTCATTCTCATGAACTGCTATTTAAGGTAATCAGGCAAGTTGTAATCATACAATTTGGCTTAGTACCATTGACCTACAAGCCAGAAGGTCTTTGAGGATTCAGCGGGTGAACAACTGGAGAGGCTATTTTCTACTGGCTTGAATCCAAAATGAATGAAACTTCATTCTGGTTACTCATAAATGGAAAATGAGTATCTGTGTCTGGTCCAGTATTGTTCTGTACATGACACTGTCACTGAAGGCAACGGAAGAGTGAGGTGTAAATTGATTCTCGAGGCAGTGTAATTCAGGTCTTTCCCCCCATCTGAAGCAAAGCCTGTATCAAATGCCAAGGCGGTGGCTGAGGTGTACAGACAGTCCCCTGGAAGCTGGTGACTGGAAGTGAAACAAAACACATTTGTTCCTAAGGCTGTAGAAGGTGCAGTTTGTTTGCTGTCACTTTCTAATAAATGTGAATTATCTAAGCACTTTCTAGCTTCAGATTCTAACAATCACGGTTCAGTTTTTCACTGCCAAGTATTTGGGTCTGGAAATTCTTTCTACATAGAGATTTAGAGGGGAAAAAAAAATACAAATGTTTCCAAAATGCATTTGCAAGTAGATTTACTAATGCGTGAGTGTTCGTATTTAGCAGTGGGTAAAAATAAACAGCTGAGATCTGCCCACAAAGCCACATATGCAATTTGCACGGCACAGCTTTGACAGCAGGATGTTTCCAAACAACAGAGACCTCAAAAGAAGTTTTTTGCACCTCCTGGGCTTGTGTTTTCAACATAGGCCCACTGAGAGGTCTGATACTGACGTTTCTGCCTTTCCATGCAAAGCCTCTCCTCTCTAACAAGGTACCTCACCTAGCATCAAAAAAGCCTGTAGATAGCCTGAAGTAGAATAGTAATAAGATTCTCTTTTGTAAAGCTTTCTGATAGTAATAACACTTGAGCTCTTCAAACATCTCTCACATGGGTTGTAAAAGAAGCAGCTAGAGACGCTCGTGTGAATTTGGGTGTTTGGTGGTATTTTATCATATTCTAGCTTTAATGTGAGAAGGAATTTTCAGTAAGAGAATCTACTCTAACAGCAGGTCAGATGTCTCAATGGCAGCATAATTGCCCACCTACTTAGTGACAGCCAGGAAGGCTGTGGTGGGGTGGGTTCCGTCCAAGTTTTGTGGGAATTTTTGGTCCTCTGGCCCAGGTATAAATACCTTCAAGTCAATAAAGTTTTAATCCTGGCAATCTGGACTCCCTTGGTTGGTTCAAGACCCACGGAGCAGGAAGACAGAAAGGATCAAGGCTTTCAGAGTGGAAAAAAAAATAACGTGCTGTTGTATGGAAGCTTGTTTATAAACCTTGTGAGCAGATGTATTAATGAATGCTTCAATATGTCATTATGATCTTTGAAATGTAATCCCGTTAGTGGTTTGAATCACTGCCCCAGGACTTCCAGCAGTCACTTGCCATTGATTTCACACAAAACCACCCTTTTTTTAAGACACGAGTGACAACTGGCAGATGATGGTTATGTTTGGAGTGCATTTTCATAGGTAAAACCTGTAATAAATCACAGTTTTTATATCTCAGTTGTTCTTAGTAAGCTGCCTTGGTCTGAAAGCAAACAAAACCCTGAAACATTAGTTCCCTGACATCTTCAACTATCTCAAGATTAAAACCATAAACTTAATTAGAAGTGGCACTCTCTGATCTCTTGTGATAATTTAGGCCAAAAGTTACAGAGAAATCTGAAGATTCTGAGGCTATGTCTGAGTTGTAAAAATGTGTGATAGTCAGCTGCATGGGTGTAGAAGGGTTTGCTCTTCTTAGTTGAAATAAAAGTTATCCAAAGATACCAGTTATGATGAAAGCTGCCATCAGCGCTGCCCCCACAGAAGCTGGCAGAAGCTTGGTTTGATCTGGAGAGAAAGCATAGGCTGTGTTCCCGGAGGAGCCCACTGAGGTCTAAGTGACAATAAATCATCTTAGTAGGGATCGGGTTTCCCCAGTTGAAAAGCATTTATGAAAGAACAGTTCTGAGGCAAAATGACAGCAGAGAAAGGCTGTGTACTGGTTTGCTTAACTTGGAGAAGGGGTATCGCGGAATCATAGGGAACCTGGTGGAGCTGTGCCTGATTTGGAGCAGCAGAGAGAGAAGAGCTGGGCCCTGGGACGCCACATTTGTGAGGAGCTGCAGGAATGGCTGAGTTTTACATGGCAGCATCAAAGACACCTTGATGAAGATTCTATTTCAGAGCATTTTAGAAGTAAAATATTGGCTAGCATTGACTCAGGTGATTGACTCAGAAGATTCAGTCAGCTACTGGTCCTTTTAATTTCTGTTCATTTTTCCCTTACAAAACTGAATAGGTAGTGTGATAAATGCCACTTCAGCATCTGCTCTGAGGAGGAAAGGAGCTGAAGGTCAAGTGAAGGTCACCACAGCGGGTGATTGAACTTGGGAGTGCCACGGAGGGCTGCTCGGGGAAGCAAGGGTCAAAATATCATATACATACTATTGCCTGTTGTGCAACCCTGTAGCTTATTTCTGGCTTTGGCACCTCATGACAGGGGAGAAGGTGCAGTTGGGACACACTGTAATGCAGTTAGAGCTGGTTGGTTCCCCGGTAAGCTATTATCAACCCTATCTGCCTCAAAGTCCTGGCTTTAGTTTGTATCACAGCTTACTGACAGGAGGGCACGGTAGCTCCCAGTCACCGGGACTGATCAGGAAGGTGTGTGTTCGTTAGTCACACGAGAACATCTGGTTGGGTTGGGCACATAGGCTCTAATCCAAAGGATCACGCTGGCGAGGAAATCAAGCCCCTTTATGACATGTGTGCATGAGTACAGTTGCGTTTTTTGGATGACAGTAGATTTCTGTTTTAATCTCTTCAAACAGTGATAAGAATCCAGCTTCACAGCAGAGCTAAGTTTTTTATTTTAAGAAACGGTGACGGTTTGCACCAGGCTACGTGAACCTGTTCTTATGAATCACTTGGAGTTTCTTCCTTGTTAACTTTGGTTAATGGGAGTGTAAGAGAGCGTGTGAGGGGGGGAACGGGGTCGAGTCTCTTTTATTTCTAGTCATTCTGCCATAGTTAATACAATTCTGATAAGAGAAAGTGCAAGTTGTTGTGCCTGTATAAGCTTCTCTAAAAAACACCAGTATATTAATTCTGGCACAAAACTGCTTGCCTAGAAACCAAAGCTCACCACGCAGAGGGAGAAACAGCTCTGCCAGCTCTGCGGGGCCCAGCACAGGAGCTATCTTCTTTCAAGAGAGGGCTGTGACACTTGTATTATACAAACTCATACATCATGTACTCCCTGAGACACAAGACACAGCTTGTCCTGCAGCCAAAGCAGGAGATATCTGCTACTCAGAGGACTTGTAGTGGAACACTAACTTTTCTGGTAAGCAGGCTCCTTCAAAGTCACTTGAGGTCAACAGTGGCCTGAACCTGCCGAAGAAGACCCGGAGCTACAGGCAGCCTGAGGCAGCTAGCACAGGTACAGCTGTACCAGAGTGCATCCCCACCACTGCAGATCAGTGTCAGTCTTGCAAAAGGGTTTTTTCTGCAAGAGTATCGTTCACAAAGAAGTCCTAGCAGTGTCTGAGAATGCATTCCTCATCACATAGGCTTTCAGAGCAGGGGATACGCTCAGAGCAAGAACAGAGAAGCTCTTGAAATTTAAACTTGGACATTTCTCTCTTACACCATGGGTTTTTTAGCACTCCCCCAACTGTACTTACGTTTCAGAGCTGTTTACCAGCAATGTTGGTCACATCCAAAACGGGAAAGGTTACTTGTACGTATTAGAGTATGAAACACTAGGATAATAAAAGGTACAGTAGAAGATACTTTAGGAATTGAGCTCAGGCTCATCACATACCCTTTTGGTTTCTGAGCTTGAAATATTTCTGTTTCTTGGTTCCTAATATTTGCAGATATGACAGGAGGGTATATCCATATCTACTTGTTTAATCCTTTATTTCTGTCTGTATTATATAGAATATTCTATATTTATGTATTTTATATTATTTTATAGACTATAATCCTATGTTATATAGAAATAGTATATCTCAATTATTTTTCTATATTATATAGAATTATAGTTCTTGTCAGAGCTTACTCTGTCATATGGAGCAACTTTCCACAAAGATCCGAAATTCACAGCTATGGATTACGTTTTGGTGACTGGCAGATGGCTGTTTCAAAGGATGGTTAGTTAGTACACTGTTGGCTCTTCATGACAAAACTGGCAGACGTACCATACAGAGATAAATCAGAGGCAGTTTTGTCATGGCAACAAAAGACACAGGGCTGTCACTGTGATACTGAAGAGAACAATTCTGATCAGAAGAAGGTGTAACCAGGAGAGCAATATTACAGTGCATGCTCAGATTTAGAAATATATGGGGAAAATGATGTACAGAGAAAATAGCATTTTTAAGCTATTTGTAAACTTGGCCTTTTAGAGTAATTTCCTTGTTTCCTCTCTTTCTTTGTAAGCAGACTGATCCAACCAACACCCTCTGCAAAGAGAAGATAGGCCGCTCCTTCATATTAAATGCTTCTGACTGCAATCACGGGTCCAATCTGGCATCCTGCACACTCCCTTTTTCCAAGGACAAAGCCTTCTCTCTCTCCAAGCCCTAAATATAGGGATTGAGTTCTTGCGAATGATGCTGGGGAACTCTGCTGAGCAATACTGGTGAGTCTCTCAGCATCTCGGTTGGAATGGGGAAGGGAATTCCCAAAGTGGTCAATCACCTTGGGAAAGATCTTGATATGCATGGTATTGTCCTGGTCCAGATCTCCAAAAAGAGTGAATTTCAAAAACAAGACTGAGGATTAAGGAAGAACTTTCACCATCCATAATAAAACAGATCAGGATTCAGAAATTCGACCCCTTTCACACCCTTGCAACATACCCAGAACTGAACATCCAGGTCAGCTGCAGAGACAAAAATAAAACCTTGCTTCACCGATTGGGCTCTCAGCCCATAATTCCCTCCAGTCACAGCTGTGCAGAGAAGTTACTAGGGCTGTAGCTATCTCTTCCCCTCCATGAACACATGTGCTGGAGGTTTGGGAATGTCCCTCTTAAAGGTATTGTGCAATGCTAAAGAAAGAGGTCTGCAGAAGGAGTCCATAGGCAGGACTTCATTTGTAGTCATAAGATTTTCTTATGGCAGGACAATCCTTGCCTGGAAGCGGGGGCACTGAATCCTCTCAAATTTATGGACGTTACACATCGTGAGCGCTCACAACTCGGTAAAACTGAGGGAGGCCCCTGCACATACATTAGACTAAGAACTCAATGTCACTTTGATCCAAAACCTAAAACAGTGTGACAAAAATCTACCCTAATCCACAATGAGAAAATTGAGGCAAGTAGAGAATAGATGCTGACATCCTTAGGCTGCACATTTTGAAGATCTAAGGTTGGCCATGCATTGTTAAGGCTTTTTTATGCCCCCCCCCCCATCAGTTTTATTCATATAGTTGAGTAAATGCAGCACAGCGATCATTAACACTAATGCACAGGAAAAGAGACACAAGTCCCTTTGAGACAGCCACTACGGGATAAGCCCTTATGATCAAATCAAGACCAACTCTACAGATATATCCTGAGGTGTCTGTTTTTCACATTAGCAATGGTCAGTATGGAATATGCCATGCTGGGTCCTCTGGTGACAGAGCTCGAGTTAAATCCTAGTGGAATGTGGTTTTCCATACGTAATTAAATACTGACAGCGAGTCTCCAAGATGATGAGGCTCATCAGGTGGTGTTGCTTCAAGATTGCTTAAATCATGGGGCTTTTAGAGGCTTTGATTTATGTAATTACAGATACTTGCATGGAAAAAAAAAGGCTTAATTGCTATTGAACAGGTGTTGTATTGTGATGCCAAGGATGTTTCTCTGCCCCTATGTCCTGATGGATCTTGACAAGTTCAAAAGCCTCATTACAAGGTGATGGAGTCAAGCTTTACTGGTTTCATCATAATACAGTAAGTCCCAGAAGCTTCATTCTAGATGGAGGTGCTCCTCCTTCCCCTCGCTACTGGCCCAGATTTGGGAAGGGATACAAGAAGGGCTTTTCTTAAAGCTCTTTTCCAAGTTAATGGTTCTATGATTCTATCGTAGATGCACTTAGGCCATGGTTTAGTGTGATTTGGCAGTGTTAGCTTTAAGGTTAGACTTGATGATCTTAAAGGTCTTTTCCAATCCAAATGATTCTATGATTGCTTATGGTGCCATAATCTCCTTTTCCCCAGCACTAGATGAGGTTAGGTTAGGTCCTGTTAAGAAAAAATAAATAAATCAGGTGCAATGGTAAGTAACTTATTTATGCCCTTCAAAAGCATTTGATTAATCTGATGACCTTGGATTGCCGAGGTTTGGAATCACAAGATAAACCAAGCAGTGATTTAATAGGGCCACATGTTGCTAAAGGTTTTGAGTTATGTCTGTTTAAAGGCAGTCCATGCTGTTGTGTGGACAACTTAGGTAAGTCTGAAGCAATAAATGACATTTATATCCCAAACCAGGGGCAAACCCTAGTGTAGTTTTTGACACTTTGCTGTTGAGCACATTTGTAACCTTGTGACTTTCAGACCTAGCATCTGGGTTTGAGTCTGTTTCCAAAATGTCATACTGCCTTCTGCTTTGATTTCTTCCCTTGTTTAATGTCAGCATGGTGGTGTGTCAGGTATATTTTTAAAGAAACAGACTGGTGAATAAAACCTTATTGTCATGAGGTAGCTCTCATTCCTGTCTAAACCTCTACCACCTGAAACCTATTAATCAGTTATTATATTTTGTGTCACAGTAGCTCATAAGCACTGAGAACATGATGTAGCATTTTCTCTTCTGATCTACAAAATATTTCCCCTCTGGGCTTCGAGTAATAAATCTTGCTGTTATCATAACGCTGTAGGATTCCACAGCATAAAAGAATCTCTTCTTCTGGAGGGAATATTATAGTGCTCCCATTAGAAAACTCCTCACCTATTTCAAGAGGCCATAATTCATTAGCTGAATGCTTGTAAATGTCACCCAGTTATAACTCCTGTAGGAACAAGTAATATCACACGCTTTCTGGTACCACATTACATTGTCTGATCAGAGGGAGACAAATTCTTTGCTGCCTGTTTTCCTTGGGGACTACAAGTGTGTAATTTAAGCTGTAAACTACCATCAATACAGATCTTTTTTACTATGCACGACACTGGACAGGCTGCTCTAGGAATCATCTAAAGCGTCAGTCCAAATAATGTAGGCAAAGCACGAGGTGATTTTGATGGGAGTTTTGCCTCTTTCATCAGGGTTAAATAGTTTGGTCTCGAGCTGTAAATGTAAGGCTAAAATCAAAACCTCTGCTGATTGCTCCTCGGTTTTGTTTCTGCTTTGTCACTGCACAGGCTTGCAGGAAGAATTCTTATTCTTGTAAATGGGGATGCTAAAGCCCCGTGGTTGAATGGTTTGCTCGGGGCTAAGCACCAGCTAAATGATGGCAGCTGGGATGCAGAGACTCTCATGTAAGGAACCTGCTTTTCACCTTTTAGGTTGGCCCAGCTGTAACACAGCTTCATCTTCTTCATCCTCACATCACACACACACGCATAAACTTACAGGCTTGCAAACAGCTGCTCTGTTGTGACAAATCTGAACTTTGCAGTGCAGGAAAATGTAACTGTAAGAGACAGCAACAAATCTGGACATCTGGATCCTAAACATTGCTTCTGCTCCTTCTCCGCTCATCAAAACAGACAAGGTTTCCCCCTCAGCAACCTGAGGGCAACTGTATAAAACAAAAGGCATGATGCAGTTAGATCCAAAGGTCATTAATCTTTTACTCCGTGTAACTGATTGTATCAGACACTGAAGAGATTTAACTAGGGATCCAGTGGCTAGACCTGAGATTCATGCATTCCACAAAATAATTGAAATTAGAACTAAAGGGATCAAAATCAAATTGAGAAAAGCAGAGGTGTGTGGGAATTTTCTAAATTTTCAAAATAAAGTGGTTTCTTATTCAGAAGACTTTAGAGACATTAAAACCATTTGACTGCAAGAAGTCCCAATTTCTACTTCAGTTTTAAATAATAATTTTCCATTTTCATGTCACTTTTAAAACGTTTTTAATTCTTCCAGACTTGCCAGATGATAAAAAAAGCAAAAGACTGAAAGGAAAAAACATTTCACTTTTGTCTGCAATTTCTTTGGTGAATGTTAGAATAAGATGGAAAAACAAAAGTAAAGAACTCCTGAGGCAGGGCCACAAAGTTTTAAGAACAGAGACATGTCTAACTATACACCAGCTCAGACCTCTGGTAGTGGCAGATGTACCTTTGTCTGACCTTCCAGGTGGTACGTCCAAAAGGAATCAGGCTTTAATGCCTGCCCACGAAAAGGATAGCCTAAGGTCAATTAAGTAGTGGGGTATCAGGCTTTGAGATGAGGGTAGCAAGATAAAAGATGGGGGTGTGTGGGGGTGGCCTCTATGACACGATATCCTTCTACCAGTGTTGGCCATGGGATGTCATACAATGAACTTGTCTCAGGTGGGTTATTACACCATTTCTTGTCTCCCCCACCCCTTGCCTGTTGTTTGCCCAGCACTCAGAGATCCCTCTCCTCTGGGCTGGGTGGCCAAGAGGGGATTGGGCTGCTTTGACTCTGCTGCAGCAGAGACTGGACCAGGTCATCTCTTGTCATTCCTCACACAGAGCTGCTGAGGCTGATGTGATTTAACACATGAGTGTGAACACATGAGGAGTGAACAAAGGCCTCAGAAATGTTTAAATGCCTGTTAAAAAACCCAAACTGTTCAGGTTGAAATGCTGAGTTCATTTCAGCTGCAATCAATCTGTGTGTGAGACTTGTTGCAAACATTTGACCAGACATTAAAGTGTGTTTGACATTGCACACATTTATTGTATTTTAGAAAAAAATCTCAGTGTCAATTAAAAAAATGTTTTGTTTTGTTTTTATTGTTGGGGCAATTTGATGGGTGCAAAAAAAAATTATTTCATGGAAGAATGTTGGAAAAATAATTTTAACATTTTGTTACTTGGCGTACTATCAGAAGGTGAAATACTGAGAATACTGGTTCCTACTGGGAGATGTAGATCCAGTACCCTGCATTCTAAATTCTTTGGCCACATTGTTGATTTCATGATACCTTCCATATTCCAAAAAAAAAACCCAGCTTAGTCAGAAAATCTTGTCTATGGAGGAGAACTGGGTCATAAAGTCAGCAAGTGAACCAACTCTCAGGAGAAAACTTGGTGCCCTCTTGAATCAAAATGGTTTGGATTTGAGGTTTCATGCTTCAGCATTTTTTAATAAAATATGGAAACAGGTAGTAAAGGTCTTGAGGGGCTGGGAAGAGTGAGCAACTGTTGTAAGTAAATTGGCCTCAAAGAACAAGCTTCTCATTAGCTGAAATGTTCAACTTCTCTTACTTCCTTTTGTTTGTTTCCTTTGAGCTTTTCTGCAGATGGTGAAATTTAAAATTGTCCCCTAAAGTGAAAGCTGTGATAATTGTGGTGTTGAAAGGTTTAACAATAAAATTGCAAGGCAGGCCATCCTATAGTTACTGGCATGCAGGTTTCTGGATTCGCTCCAGGAAGTATTTGAGGACTTCCACCAAAAATTACATGAAGGATTACATGTATCCAGCTGCAAGCCCTAAGGGAGAGGTCAGATGTTGCAAAGAAACCTGCTGGGGGGGACACCTTCTGCTAACTTGTCAGTTTGGCTCATCAGTCAGTGGTCCAAATTAAGACCCGTCACTACGTAAAATACTTGTTTCCCTTTGTAAGCCTGAACTCTCAGCTGGGCTGGTAGATGGGCAGAGGTGAGGATTTGGAGAGGAAGATGTGAGGAGCAGCTGGGAGACAGCAATAGAGCAATATCTTAACCCGGATCGAGAGCAGCTGATAGTTTGTCAGACAGCAGCCCACGGCCCCATCCCCGCCGTCTGCTCCACCAGATATTGCTCATCCCCGGCTTGTCATTCCATTCATTACCCACAGATAAACACATTAGCTTGGCATTTCCACTCAAGTTATCATCAGTGAAAAGGTAATATATTTAAATTATTAGCAATCTTCATTTTATTAATTCATCGAGATGAACTGCAAGCTCCGTGTAGAATGATGTGTTTTGTGCAGGTTTAGAGAGGTGGCACAGTGCTAGTTTACATTCACTTGACATGTTTAAAGCTTCCCTTCCTTCATTAGCTGCTGCCTATTTTGATGCATTTTTAATTTCTGGAATAAAATTGCATGAGAACTTAGAGTAATATGAAAATATGTGTGGCTGCATGGTCAAACTGTACAGCTAATGATCCTATTATAGAGTTGGTCAATATATAGAATTGCTCCTTTATGGAAAATTACTACTTTGACTTTTCCTTTTGTCATGAACTGGAAGGAAAAGATTTTCTAAGTCTCCCATAAAGTAAGAATTCAATGAAATATTATCTGAAAGTGTCAAAAAGCTCTTTTTAAAGTATTTAATATCATAAAATAAGGACCTTTATTTGGAATAGTTTCAACCTTGTTCGTAAAATAGGAAGTCAAAGTGAAGCACACTGAATTATATGAAAGCAATAATTTTTTCCACCACTTTTTTTCCCTAAAAGTTAATATATTCCTGTGGAAAAATGCTCAAAGACACAGCATGATTTTTCTAACAAAAATTAAAAAAAAAAGCTGTTCAGAAAAATTTCAGTCAGCCCTAGTTTCAGAATAATGTTTAATGTATGATATAGGATATTTTTTCTCTACAGGAGTATTGGAGCGTGGGAAGGATCCTTTGTTGGTGTGGACCAGCAGTTTTCAATTTCTTTTATTAAATGTTTTGGAACTTGCAAGGAGACATACATAATTTTGTGATGAAGTCTTCAGCTCCAAAGCTGAAGGCACGTTGTTTGTGCCTTCACCTAAGTCATGCATGTGATAAACCCAAAAGAATAGGGGATAGTTATTATTAGAGGAAAAATCTTGGTAGTATTAACTGAATCAGACTTTCTCTTAAGTTGATGTATTTTTAAATATGACAGTTATTTCTAATAAATGCCCTTCAAATTCAATTTGGAGAGAGGCTGAACCTAACTCCTATCAGTTTAGCAACCAGTTTGGATTAAAAGGGAGAAGGGACTTTGTTGAAATCTTTTTCCAACATTGTTTCTAGAAGTTTTTTAAATGAAAAATGCCACCTATTGCATTTAAAATAATGCCTTTTTTTTTTTTTCAGAAATCTAAATTTCACTGGAAGTTAATTAGAAATGGTTTAATAACCTGAAGCTAACTAAAATGTTTTCATTTAAAACAAATCTTTTTTTGCCCCAGTGGCTCTGTCTCACTTTGAGAAAAAGAAATCCACCACTAAGGGCATCAGCCTTTGAAAGTTGGATGCCACAGAGAAACAGGCTGCTGGGGACTGAGAAGCAGTGGAGTGCAGGGGCAGTGTTGGCAGCACGTGTCCAGGAATGGGCCAGAGAAAATACACAATGAGAAAGTACCAGGTATGGACACAGGAGAGCAAAACTGAGGTCTTCTGTGTGGGAATGTCCTTCACGCAGCAAGTAGGAGCTCTTACGCAGCGAGTGGCAGGAGCTCTGCCCCAGGGAGCCAGACAGATTGCTCCAGAGACAAGAGACAAGACAACTCAGGAAGGAAAGGACACAAAAGTGGTGAAGATGCCTTTTGGCCTGACTCCGATTGGCCTGACTACAATACTGACTCATTGTAGCAAGGATGCCTGCTCCATTGGTCAGCCGTGGTGGCTTTGTCAGATGAGGCTTTTGTGTTTCTCAAGCCTCCAGTTCTCTATGATCTTCTCCCTTTCCTGAAAGTCATGCATTATTTACCAGCCAGGTGAGCATACAGCCTCTCTGGTGCCTCCTTTATGTGTAATACCTCTAAAATGTGTTTCTCTTGTGAGTAGTTTACTGTCCATCATGATTTCCATCTGATTACCTCCCTCATTATGGGAACACAAGAAAGGGTGCTTTCCATTGACCTGCCCATAGAGGGATGTGGTTGATCAGGCTAGGAGAGTGAGACAGTCCACATCTGGTGCAAGCCACATCACTCCACTGCTCGTTAATGCTCATCTAAAGCATGATCTAATGTAGTAATGGATCTTTCCTATGAAAAGAGAAAACTGTAGGAACCAGAATGATGCATAAATAGGGAAGGATGAACAGCGGCAGAGAGAAGGACCAGGAGCTCGTGGTAGTCACAGTCATGGTCGTCACTGGAACAGGAAGGGCATAGGACGCTGCAGTAGAGCCCTGTCTGTCATAATCTTATATGCCTTCTCGTTCCCATGTGGGTACTCTGACTTCACAGGAAACATGGCTGTCATTGTCCTTCCTTACATTTTTTTTTTATTTAATTCACTCTTAATGACAATTTTGTATATTAAAAAAATGGCTGTGCCTAACAACTGAAAGTATTGCTTTGTTACATATTTTAATTCTCTTCTCTGAGCATCTTTGTGACCCTCTGCTGTGTCATCTCCCCATTGCAGGTGTGGCAGGTCTGACACCACTGGGTACACCCAATGTGCTGTGCAAGGGAGCTACATCATCTTCAGGCACATTCAGTGGCCATTTGTCCAGCGCGTGACCCAAAAGTTCCCCTCTCAAAACCACAGGGTGCTAGATTACCAGAAAAAGGAGAAGGGGCTGGTCCCGTGGGTCGTTGAGTCACTGTTTATGGCTGAAATGCTGAACCCAGGCCAACTTCATGTCTGTGGCCAGCAGCAGGCAGCATGTGTGGGTGTTTCAGGAGGAGCCACGCTGAACATGTCAGGGAGGCTTTTGGCTGTGGAGCTTCTCTGTCCTTCCTTGGGGGGACTTGTCTGCCCGGCTGCTTCTAGGTATTTCTCACAATCCCTGCAGCAAACTGAGGTAGCAGCTGAGGAGCTTTCTGACTGTGGGACTCTGATCTACGTGATCCCCGTGTACGTAGTGAAAATTTGTAGGGCTGCTTGGTCTGGATGGAGACCACAACTGAAGCTAAAACCCCAGTGCAGTAAGCATTGTAGGTACTTGAAAGTAATTGTGAAATCTTGCCATCTGAAGCAGACCAAAGCAAATTCTGCTAGCCTCATTCCTTATTACAGGGGTCATCTGAAAAAGCATTCTTAAGGTGAGGAACGTCCCTAGATTTAATTTTGCTGTTTCTCATCGTGGATCTTTAAGCAGAACAGTGTATTAGCACCAGTAAGGAGGAGAAAAAAAAATTACCTGGTGCCAACACTGATCTTATTCTCCCTGTCAGGCTGTTAAGCCATATAACTAATAGGGTGTTGGTGAGCAAACATAATATTGGTAAAGGTTCTTGCAACTATATTGAAGAATTTACTTTGTATTGTGTTTGTGAAGACAACATGTGCGTCATCGGAAGCCTGAAAGTTAATAAAGAAACATTAGGAGACAAGGAGATTTGTCAGCAGCTGCTGTTTGTACAAAACCATCTTAATGGGAACATTTCTATCACTGTGCACCACACAGCTCTATTAAAAGCAATCACTGTTAATAACAATTATGTTTATTTTGTTAGCACTGAGATGTGAAGAGAGACCTTTCCTCCCCCAAGCCATGTACTACCCTGGCAGCAGACAGTCAGCCCTGCTCAGGAAGGTTCCCTGCGTTAACACAGCCTGGCTGTGGCTCTGCAAAAAGAGACTGGCTTTGGGAATGAGGTGGTTTGAGGGAGGTCTTAAGCATGTGCTCCAGGCTTGCTCTTGCTCTCTTGTAAAACAACACCCAGATGGAGAAGGAAAACTGCATCAGTGCCAAGAGGGAAAAGGGTCATGTCTCCTCCTTCCCTTTCCCACTGGCAGCCCCATTGGCATGTTGGTCCAAAGACTACGTGGCGTGGCTCACTGGCCCTGACCTGCCTCCCACCTGACCACAGACCACAGTGGAGTGGGTGGTGAAGGTGTGGAGGGGCTGGTGAAGGACCAAAATGGATGTAAGGGAGAGCCAGAGGTATCACTGATCCCATGTCTATGAGAAGTGACATTCTAGGCTGGGCGTGACAAGGACCTGGCTAAGCACCAGATTTCAACATAAACTGGGACCAGATAATTTTCAGAGTCTCTTCCAGCCCAGGGGCTCTGGAGTGGATTCTATGAACACTTGGCAAAAGGTAGAGGCTGGAGAAAACCTGAAGAGAAACAGAACTTTGTGGTGGAGAGGTTGACAGAGGCTGGTGCTGTGACAGGGGTGTGGAGGCAGGAGGTAACTTGCAAATCGGTAAGGAGCCAGCCTTTGTCAGCTCTCAAAGCGGAGCAGCTTACGAGGAGAAAATGGACATTCATTAAAATAATTGCAAACTAACAATTGGTGCCAGACATGATTAAACTCACACTGCGTGAGGTACTGGACCCAAAAGCATGCATCAGCTTTGGTGATAAGGTGTTTAAAACCTAAAACTCGAGCACTCTCACATGCCCCTTCCTTCACGTGCAGAATGACCTGCCTTTTGGGAAAGTGTTTTTCTCTTCTTTCCCCCACCATGCACTCCTGTTTATACTGATTTTTTTTGCATATTTCATTAACTCACATTGCAAATCTAATTATGGCTATTAATCCAAGGAATGAAGGTGGAGAAAGTGGCTGTGCCTTGTTTGATTTTTCTCTGAAGTCACACCTATGACAGATCTTCTGAATTTGGTCGTTTTATAGATGTGAGAGTCTTTCTTTAGTGTAAATTTTGAAACTGTACAAAAAGCAAGTTTTTGTTCTTATCTGTGCACAGATCTATTGCCATGGACTTCAAGCAGCATCTGGTTTGTGATTAGTGTCTGCCAGTCTTTTAAAGAAAACGTGCAGTTTTGCAGAAAAGGCATACTTGCTTTCATTGCCTAATGCTTCTGCTATCTTACTAGTGATACCAGTTATTCAAATGGGGCATTAAGTTTATGCAAACTCTTCATGGTCATAACATTTTCTGGAAGCATCAGCATTCCTCACAGACATTCAAGTGAATGATAAGAAACCAGTACAGGCCAGTAGCAGCAATAAAAGACAGAGAAAATACAGGACCGTGTGCTTCATCAACAAACACGTGCTATTCTGTAGTTTAAGCCAATCCAGCTGTAGCACCAGAAGAAATAAACATGCCATTTAGGGGAAAAAAAGGTTCCTTTTCAACAGCAGGCCGTTATGCATATTGCACCTCTGCTTCTGCAGTCTGGCACATTGGTTTTCATGCTGGACATGTAAACATTCCCCTTTCCAGTACCACGGCATTCAGGGGTGTGCAGGTGTAAATCAGAGATCTGGAATTAAGTTATCATTTTTAACAGCTTGTTATATGTTAGCATCAGCTCATTTCATAGCTAGATGGTCATTGCCTTATATTCACATACTCCAAGCTCTGAAACAGAACATTTAATTTCTAAAGAATGAAATAAACAAGGAGCTAATGATTTTAGCTGTGCACCACAGCAGAAAGAACATAGGTCCAAACTCTCAAAATGGGGGCTTGGGGTCTCTTCTTAGAATCAAACTCTCAACCACGGCGTGGAGAGCTCTGTCTGGCCGACGCAGGGGATGCACAGTTAATGGCTAGGAGCTGCACTGATGGAGAACACTAAGTAGCAGGAGATTTATATCCCAGTTTACTCAGAATTTCTTTGGCAGCTGGGTAGGCCTCCCATTTAGGCTCTGGAGCAATGCAGGCAGAAGCACTGAGATGTTTTATTGCAGAGTTTTGCTCTTGAATCGTGAGGGGTGAATCTGTCATGTCTAATCATCTGCCTGGGTCATCTGAGCTGGAGGAGGGCAGCCATAATAAACCCATCTAAGCTTCATTTAGGGAGCTCCAGTATAAACCTTGCTCTTCTTTTTTGGTTTATGCTGCAAAACAGTATTCTTACATAACAGATGGCATCTCCAGTAATTCAAGTGTTGTCAGCATGTCACAGATAGAGACTTTTTGGAATCAATTGCCAAACTTAAGAAAGAAAACAACAACAAAATATTTGCCTAGATAGAAATTGAGCGGACTTTTGTCTTGATAAAAGAAGCAGACAAACAAGCAAGAACATTTTGAATCAATTCAAATGATCACTTTTTTCCTTAGGTTAATTGCAAAATGAGGAATGTGATTTTAAAGCCAACTAACGGATTTCTTTCTGAAGGCATTGAAATATATGTTTTTACTTTTCCAACATGAAGTGAGCCATTAAAATGTCGAAGCAAAATATTTCAGTATTTTCATAATTCTGTTCTCCTTGGGTTTGACTGGAGTACACTGCAAAATTCAACCTAAAGTTGTGTATTTCTGCCCCCCTTCTTACCACACAAAATTTCACTTTTCCACCATGTTAGGTTAAAGGGCTGAGGAGATAACAAATTGCCCAGCAGCAGGCAAGAGGGCAAAGCAAAGTAGTGAACACCAGGTAGGTGTTTACTGCTCGACTCCAGCAAAATGCATACGAAGAGCAGTTGGATATTACCCTATTCGTGTTCTTTTCCACGTTATCTCTTCTTGCACCCTGAAATGCCAGTCATTGTACACTGTAGGCACTCTACAAATAGGAACACAAATCTCTTACAACTCAGCAAACAAGATAGTGAAGTGGGAAAATAGAAGCCTTTTCTCCACCAGCACATTTTCGTTTGACTCAAGCAGGACAAAACCATACTTTCAGAGA
Source organism: Jacana jacana (assembly GCA_013400555.1). Classification (NCBI taxonomy): domain Eukaryota; kingdom Metazoa; phylum Chordata; class Aves; order Charadriiformes; family Jacanidae; genus Jacana; species Jacana jacana. The sequence continues at coordinate 29,393 of VZTM01011261.1, read as the reverse complement.
ACACACTGAGCCTTCTGTGATCTTGTATCACTTGTGGGACAGGATGTAAAGATTGCTGTTTCAGTGAAAGTAAGAGAAAATAGAGACAGATGAAATACTGAAGTGCCAGAATTGTGAAGCAAACCTTTACTCTTTTAGAGATATTAATAGAACTAGAATGGGACCAAGGTTTCATTGCAGGCTGTCTCATATTTGAAGACTTGTGATTTCTTTTTTAACATGCTATCCATCAAAATTCACAGAGAACAAGGTCAGATTCCCAGCTACTGCTAGGGACAGTGACAAGGGCCTGCTGGTTCTTCCTCAAGGCTTCAGTAACTGATGACTGAACAACAGGAATAACCTCTCGTCATTGATTCTAGAAAGAGCCATTAGGGAAGATGTTCCTCATCTGACTTCCCCGGGCCTCTGTTGATTTATGCCAGATGGGAAACAGATCTCATTGTGTCACGTAAAGTGCTTGAGATGATCAGGCAACATTAAGCTGACGAGGTTTGCAGCTGAATTCAGGAAAGTGATGGCACAGATGCTGTTTTATCATATTTGTTCTCACATGTTCTGGTCTTCCACCACACTGACAGCAGCAGCTATCTCTCTGCATTACCACCATTTTTTTTCCCTTTACTACTGAAACGGAGGTAAATTAGAAATAATTGAAGGGAAAATAATTTATCATTTCTGCTCTTTTCTTTGACATGAAGGTATCTAGTGAGACATCTGAATTCAGATTAAAGTCTACAGAGCCCACTGTACTGCAGGGGCAGTTTGCCCACAGCATCCAGAGTCTAGTGTTATTTATCTGTGCAAATTCAGCAAGTTTTACATTATCACAGTGAGCCTAATTACAGGAATATGTAATTGTCACTGAGATGAAATGAAATGATACTGATATTACAAGGGAAAAAACCCCACAGCTGAAGGCATAAAAATGCTCTATTTGTTTAATGTGGATGAGTACTTTCTAGAACTGAAGGATTCTTTTCAGAAAAAAAAGGTTGTTGGAATCTCCACCTCAGTCAGGCCCTCGGTACAGACAAGGGTTTCATTGATTTCTGTATAAACATTACAATTAAGCATTTGAGTTTATTCAGCTTAGTTCAGTTTGCTTCCTCATCATATTAAATGCTAATTCAGATTAAAAAAAACCAACAAACCTTTCTACCTAAAGCTCAACAAAGGATTGCTGCGTTGAGATACAGCTGTTCTCAGGCTCAGTCACAAAAAGTACAATGAAATAAGTACAGCTAAGGAAAAAAAGTCAGAATGTCTATTTTTCATGATTTCCTAACACTTTGATCTTTATCTTCATCCTGATTAGGAAATGGCATCTTCCCCATAAAATGGAAGGCTTTTGAAAATGTTGATTCAAATATGTAAAAAAATAAATATTTGGATATTTGTTTGTTTGTTTGTTTTTCAAGTCAGCTTGACATAGAATTGTGCTTGAATAAGTGGCCAAGTGTCTCAGGAGCATTTTCCTTCAGACCCTTAATGCCTCCACTTTACTGTCTAAGCTGTGTTTTCTTCCCTGGGATACACCTCCTGCCACTCACTGCAACATTGCCCGTGTATGAATCCCGTGATGGAGCAGAAAGACCTTTGTCTGTGGGATACGTAAGGCTTTTAGATTTACACTCTCAAAAGAAAAGGACTTGAGAAAACCTTTTACAGAAAATGGATATTGCATTTAAAGTATATTTTGCCTAGAAATCCCAGGTCAGCTGTAGAAGCAGGAGCAGAGTAACAACTCTGCTCTCAACTTACCAGTTATGCCTTATGAGCCCCTAATATATGTGCTACTGTATATAGTACACAAGTCCAGCTCGTATATGGGTTTTGTTTTTAGGAAAATATTTCTTCTCTTTGGATGGCATTTGGATCAGGCTCTTACCCAAGTGTGGGCTTTCACAAAGCTTTCTATATTGTTCTGCATAGCTAAAAGGTATTTGTATCTGTTTGTGCTTGGCTCTCCACACTAATGTAACGTGTGCCCCTTGCGGAAAGCAGTCAACAGTCCGGCGGGATGCCTCCTTGGATCTGTTTTGCCAACCTCTTGACAGTCCTGGCCATTCAAGGAAACTAATGCAGGGAGGGGTGGACATCCTGGGGGACCAAACTTAATTTGAGAGCTTTCATCCCCCATTGCTTGGGTGGGTGACTCAGACCATCTTCGTGAAATCTCATCATGCTCTAACCTAATTTAGCAGTTCCCTAACTCAGAGATCACTGAAACAATAGCCAGAAAAACAGTAATTACTGCCTCACACCTTATCACACCAAGGTGGTTAATGATCACCATTAGGAACCTGCCCAACGCCTTTTCCACTGGTAGCGGTAGAGCTGCAATAAACTTATACACCACAGCAAATGACTCCCATCATTAAAACAATTCTGTTACTTTATTTTTTTTCTTTAACATAGGCCGATTTTTGTGAAATACAGTAGGAGCTTGAGAAACTTTCTTTGAGAAATAATTTAAGCAGCTTTTAGGGCCCAATGCTTTCTTTTTGCTTACCCAAGCCATTTGCCAGCAAGTCCCTTAATAAATGATATCGCATTAAATATCACATGCCAATCCCTTCTTGAGAAGAGCAAGAGTCGGAGTTTGGACTGAGCAGGAAACAAACCTGCCCTGTGCTCCACTGCTAGTAACGCCATGGGTTCCTCTCTCTGAGCTTACCAAGAGCCACGGGGCAGAGTTAAGGTTGAGACCAGCAGCCGACCATGGAGCAGCTCAGCTGTCGTGTGCCCCTGGAATTCAAATGAGGGAGCGAGTGCAGCAACCTGAGAAATGGTTAAAGGATGAAGAAAAAAAAAATCTAATCTGTTAAATGTAACCCAAGGAGTTTATTTTCAGTTTCATTAACGCTGCTAAATATAGATTCTGGGGAACTGGAAATTGGCTCATGGAGATCCAGAATGTTTATGTCTTGCATGCAAGAGCTGGAGCACTTCTTCCCTCACATCTGTGCCTAGCAAAGGGACACCGTGTCCCCGGAGAGGACACAGGAATGGAAAGGAACATGCTTTGCTTTTCCCGTTGGTTGCAGGACCCTTCTGCTCAGATCTTAGCAAATGGTGCAAGGAACAAATCTTAATGTGGAGTTTGTATTAGGGAGAGTTCATTTTTCAGGTTCTTCCTTGTAAAGACCCTTGTTGGTGCTGAAGGTAGTGTGTGCCACTTACACGGCCATTTTCAATGCAAAGCCTGACTTGGGTACATGCACAGGTACAAGGACACCCAGAAAACTTACTGACATCTTTGGATAGGATAGAGGGGAGCACAACATCTGTCACAGACTGTGGTACTGGAGAGGCATTCCTGCTCCTCAGTATGAAACACTAATTTTGGTGAGCTGCCCAGTAAGGCTGCTGGAACCAAGTGACTGGAGGTGTCTGCTCTGACACCTGATGATGGCCTGGCATCACTCCACATCAGTACCCCACGGCCCTGAAATACCAAAATACTCTCTTACCATGCACGGCTGTTTTACCTGTTTTACCGGTGAACTGGCAGCAAGGCAGCTCACGGCCAGGTACCAGAGGGCCTGATCTGAAAAACACCTCCTGAAGCACGGGAGCGGTGAGATACAGACATTTCCAGAGAAGCCTGGGGTACTGCCCTCCTGCTGGCAAATGTGGGAAAAGCAGCCCCCAATCTAAGACAAAGGATCTGACAGAGGAAGGTTCTGCTGTGTCTTTCCCCTCATTTAGTGAAGTCTAAGACTCCCTTTTATGAAATCTCTAGAAAAAGTAACAGGTAAATACCGAGTGTTGTATTACTGATAGACAGACGATATTCAGCTTCACACTGCCGTTAAGGCCACCAATCCAGTTGGTGATGTGGACGAGATGATCTCCAGCCACAGGAGATTTTTACTTGAACATGACCCATCTGCTGGGGTCATGTTCCCGATCAAGCAGAATGGAGCCGGTAGGGTTGCCGAAAACAGCGTCAGCAAGTACTGCTGTCTGAGGAGAGACCTCCAGCAGCATCTGGTGCTAAGAAGGCAATCATGTCAGGGAGGGGAGAATTTTAATTGTACCAGCCAGAGTGAGGAAAACCTTGTGTTTTCTATATGACCTGTTCAAGCGTTTATAAACCCCCCCTGATATTTTGCAAAGTGAAGGGAAGATTATTTCTTGTGTTTGCAGGGTTTGTGCAGGGAGAGCCCCAGCTCTCTGTTTACCACTGAGTCACCGGCTTAGCATCGACCTGACCAGTCCACATAAGCTGCAGCCAGTGAATTCCACCTCAGCAACGGCAGTTCCCTCTTGCTGCCAGCTAACCTCTGGCACAGGGAGCTGCAGACGCTTCTGCCACATTGCAGGAGGAAAAATCCTGCTGGTTTATGACCAGTTTTTACTGTAACTGAAGCAGCTCATGCAGGGTTTTATGTAGAAATTGTCTTCCAAATTGCCACAGTGGCTATTTGTTTTAAATTCACATTCTTGAGTGGATCGTGAGCTGCAGAAGGTACAAAAATAGGATAAATCAGTTTCTGCTTTGAATGAACAATTTGTACTTAAGGAGGAACCTACCTGAAGAATAGAAATGCAGCCGTATGGTGTATCTAACTCGGTCTCTACAATGTAGAGTTGGGTGCAAGGAAAAGCTACCTAAAAGACAGCTCCCCCTTTCTAAATATCCATCATCTTCATCCTCAGTTTTGACAGTAGCTCGCTTGCTGTTCACTTGGAACAGAGGCCAAGCGTTTCACTAATCAAATGCTACGTGCCCTGGCTCAGGGTGGAGCAAGGCCACAGTTCTGAAGGGATGGGAGGCAGCTGCTCTGCACCCATTACGATTTCACTGACACTTCAGGGAATTAGCACAATTAGCATTTTGTGAGACAGAGGAGACTCAAGCTGACAGTTTCATACATGAATCCAAGAAAGGTAACATTAATCTTCCTGAATGTAGGTTTTCCTCCAGAACAGATACTGGGAGCAGATGCTGCCCTGGACTGCTCAGATATTTTTCTTGGAAGAAACCCTATGCCTCTATGAAATAGTTAGCAGGGGCCTGATTCATCTCTCATTTCTGTAAACATCCTAGTGTTTACAGCAACATCTCAATGTTAAGAACTACTGTACCAAATCCAGATGTCCCAACTCATGCAAAACTTTATGAAGCTACCAGGGATTCTTCTGTGGATAAGGCAAGCCCCATCTTGCTCTAGATGGATGTAACCAGAGCCAAAGTTTACTCTCAGTTGCACTGGCAGGAGCACAGAAAAACTCCATAAAGCTCCATATTTACAGTGGACTGACTGACAGCAAAACGTGGCCCCAGATACTCAGACTTACACAAAGGAACCAACTTGTTTAAACATCTCATTGGAAACGGCCAACGGCACACTTTAACTTTTGACCTTTCCTCCCAGCTGTGACTTCTGTTTAGCTTTTAGCTCTGTCAGAACTCCAGATTTTCCCTTTCTCCTTGCCATACAAACACCTAACAGCTTTTGTCCTATTAACACACCATCATCCTTATTTGGGACACCATGGATCCATGGATACCTAAGCAACCAGAAAATAGAGGCAGCAATGATTCCTTTTTTTTTTTTGAGTGTGATAGGGGGGAAAAGCATTACCCACCCCCTCCTGCTTCTCTTACAAAAGCTGTACTTCACACAACCCCTCTTCTCCACCTCCCTGGATGAGTTACAGATTCCAGTCATCTCCAGTGGGTACCCATGTTTCCTTAAGCTAGAGACTCCCTACAGTGGGTTGTGGAATTGGCACAGGGGACATCCCTTGCATGAGCAGCCAGGAGGGATCCGCTGCCCAGGTTCTTTCTCAGCCTTCAGCCTGTCTGTGACAGACCCCTTTCTGCTCACAGCCTGGCCAGCGAGGCTCCCAAAGCCAGAGGGCTCCTCGGACTCCTTCACAATGAAACCTCAGTATGAAAGGGATGATTCCATCCAGGGTGATTCCATTCAAATCCCACCTTTCATTTCTTTCCGTGTACATCATAGTACAGTATTTAAAACTAAAGAGGTTTCTCTCTGGCAAGGTAAATAAACAATGTAGAAAAAACCTAAAGGACAGAAGGACACTCAAAACCTCTCTTCCTTAGCACAAGTGCGAGGACAGGTGATGTCATATGATAATGTCATCAGACACATCTTACTGAAAGTCTGTCTGTCACTCACACCGGGTACTTTCCTGTTGATTCAACGAGATCCCGCAATGGAAAATCTGTGAGCTCATGTTTTAATAACTGGACCTGAAGGAGCCTCGGTGCCTTCCTCTAATTTACTTAACACTCTCTTGTTTATTCCAGAGTTTGATTTACTGATTCCAGAGTGCAAGAGAGCTGCAAAAACCTTGATCAACGTGTGTGGTGGTTTTGATAGGTGCACCACCTTTTGATACAAACTCGTCATCTCCTGCCTACTTTGCAGCATCAGGTCATAAAATGCTCTGGGCTGTTAACAGATGGGATGTTTTTTTCCAAAGTCACACTTCTCTTCCATGCTTGTGCTAGGGCTGGAGGCAGACGGGCTGGCTCCTCCTGCCCTGCAGGATGGCTGTCCAAAGCTGCCGGCCAAGGCACGGGGGACATGGAAGATGACCTGACTCTGCCTGCACATGTCAGCAGGGGACAGAGTGCTGCGAGGACCACCCCCCAGCAAGGGACAAGAGTCTTTGCGGAGTGACACCAACATACAGACCCTCGGCACAGCAGGGGAAGTGCATCCCCTTGTCTGCCTGCGGGCACGGGCTGCAGCAGCTTGTGCTGCCTGGCTGTGTGGCTCCAATGCTTCCCCTGCCAAGAGCTGTGCGCGGCACACGCAGCTGAACACGAGTGAGCCAGTGGGCTGGCTACCTACAGACTCTGGGGGCCACACATGGTCTCTCTGGCAGGATGGGGGATGCGGGGGCTCCCCTCTCTTCACAGCCAGCCCCTGGCTTCAAGCAGGTCCTGTCACCACCGTCACCATTCCCCTGCAGTTTCTGTGGGGTTTGGTTGCAGGTTCTCTCTCCTGGTGGAAATTGTCCACAACCCACTTTAACTCAATAGGAAATCTCTCTTGTTGGATTTGGGCTTTGGATTATATCCCAAGTGGTTGTGCAGAGCTCAGACAAACAAGAACGTGCTGGAGCACTGACTTAATACTAAGTTAAGATACCTTATATCCAATGTAAATCCTCATGCTTTGTCAAGAAGTTTGGGATTTTTTGAAACATATCAGCTATTTTCTTCACTCCTTAGGTTCTACCTAGGTATTACTGACTGAACCGTTGGGGTTTTTTTTCTCTTTTATTCATTTTTGAAAGTGTTAAAAGGAATTAGAAACAGTAACACAAGAACTGAAAGACAGCAGTGAGCCAAAGATGACTCCTAATAACACTACAGACCTAAAAATCGTTCTGTTTATATTGGGATTGAGCAGGACTGATTTACAGTTCTGGGAAGGAAAATACGATACAACTGATCTGACAGATGACTTTGTCGAGGAGATGGCACAAGCTCAGTCTGTGTGGAGCACGAGACTGCAGTGGAGTTCTCTAGAGCAGCTCAGCTGTTTCCAGAAGGCAGCAATTTTGGAGCTGAGATCAACCAGCCACACCAAAAACCATTAGGGCCCTGGGCTTCTACACATATTTTAACTGTAGTTTTGAGTAACAGTTATTTATACAGGCAGCCTTCCAGCATCTGAGGGAGCCTACAGGAGAGCTGGAGAGGGACTCCTTGTCAGGAAGTGCAGTGACAGGACAAGGGGTAATGGCTTTAAATTGGAAGAGGGGAGATTTAGATTAGATACCAGAAAGAACTTCTTTGGTGTGAGGGTGGTGAGGCACTGGAACAACTTGCCGAGGGAAGTTGTGATTGCCCTGTAAGTCTGGTCAAGACCAGACTGGATGGGGCTTTGAGCAACCTGCTGTAGTGGGAGGTGTCCCTGCCCACGGCAGGGGGGTTGGAACTCGATGATCTTCAAGGTCCCTTCCAACTCTAACCATTCTGTGAATGATACTATTTAACAGGTAACACTTGTCAAGACAATGCAGTTACACACCGAGGAACAGAGACACCAATTACTAAGCACTGTCTCTCAGAAGAGGTACCAGCTATTTTTCCACAAACCAGAAAGTCAGAAAGAGAAGGGATATTTAATGAATATTGCAACAATCACTATCATTTCAGTAGCAGGATAATACAAGACAAAACTTGAAGTTCACAAAGACTTTGAAATAGCTGCAAGCTGTAAGAGAGCGTACCATGTGGTGGTGACAGCAAACTGTGAATGCAAAAGAAAGGCTATTGACGGGAACATTAAGTTACTCAGAGACCAAGGAAACATTAAGTTGTACATTTATCCATTCCTGGTAATTTTCAAGTAAAAAAATCTAGTTTTTGCTATTTTCTAGATAAATTATTTCATTGGAATTACAATGTCTATAGAATGTAACGAAACAGACCCAGTAATCAAAATACGCTTTCTTGGCTTATCGTCCAGGAATTCTGGAATTGCAGTTTTGGAATGCAATTGAAAACTGCTCTTTTCTCTCCCGTGGGTTGTTTCTAAAAGTCATTAACTTGCCACTGCAACAGCTGACTAGTTTCGCTATTCTGTTACTGGAACAATTCAATTAGTCTCTGTTTCCACACTGAAATCTATAATTAAATTACAGGACACGAAACTGCTTGCAAATACCTGACAAATTATTTGTTAATACGTATTTATATAAAATAAAACATTTTCTATCAAAAAAGTGGGTAGTTTACAGACCTTAGAGTAATTTGATTACTAAAAAAATATTTGAAAAGAAATAAAAAAGTTGTCTGTAATGCAAAGATCCATCTCAGGACTAATCTGAAGTGATTTTAAAATTTAACATTATTGTAGTAACCAGTAACGACACGAATAAATGAGGAGCTGGAGCAGCTGACACTAAGACGAGTGAAATTTTAAAGCCTGCATCTATTTAGATTCAAAACATTCCAAAGGCTCTGTCTCTTTGTAAGCAACAAAGATTTAATAAAAAAAAGTAACTCAGAGGTTATGAGAGAGATTTTGGTTTGGTTCCATGTCCCACGGTCCCTCAGTATGACACCAAGGCAGTGCTGCCTTCTGTTACTACATGGCTGTGGTGGATTCTGATTTAAGATTTAAAGCTGACAATTACTCCAGCACGTTAAGGGCACAGCTTACAGGTTTTCTCTGTTGTCATAGATGCTCCATGGGAACACCCTTTTCCAGTTATCAGTAGATACTGTCAGATACTGTCTTCAAGAAAAATATACAACTTGCCCTCTCCCACGTCAGTGGCATCTGCTGAAGTTAAAGAAACTAGTGCAGAAGCAGCCTGGTGACCAGCAAATTACATAGAATCATTTAGGTTGGAAGAGAGCCGTGGGATCATCCAGTCCAACCATCAGCCCTACTCTACAAAGTTCTCCCAAAGAGTTCTCCCAAACATCACATGTTGCAAAGCACAGTCAGCATCAAACTTCCCTCTGCAGTTCAAAGCCAAGGTATCTCTGGAGACCTCTCTGTACCTTTGCCCCTCCAACCGCTTGCTCTGGTGGCAGTAAGAGGTACAGGCTTTTTTCAGTTCAGTGGAAGGTCAAAGAATCTCTCAAGACATTTAAGTCCAAGGTCATGGCTTTGGGCCTTAAAACCTCTCCATAGAATCAAGTGCTTCAAAAAGTGATCAAATGGGTTCCTAAAGTGCAGATACAGACCAACACTACTCAGAGAGTCTTTTCTATCAATTTTACAATCAATTTTCACAGGACAGGGCCAGACCCATGCCCTACCATACTCACCCCCCACTCTTCTGCAGCAGCATAGTGTGCCCTCTACTAGACACAAGTAGAACTTCCCTCACTTTGTTTACCTTGTCTACCCCTTTGCTGTTTTCTGTCCTTCAATTTTATTTGAAAGACGTTTAATGAGAGATGTAAAGGATTTAGAGGCACCCACTTTGTTTCAGAATGAGCAAAGGAAAAGTGTTAGGTGCTCCACAGGGAAAACAGAGAAGTCCTTTTGAATGGCCGTAGCTTGCTGATGCAGGAATCGTATGTTAAGAATTGTAGAGACTTTACAGAAAATCTCTGCTTTTAAGGAGAGATCTCCCAGGAATTTCTATCATGTGACCCTTTCCCGACAGGGCAGGCTCAAACCTTTGCTGGGACTTCTCAGCACTGTTTCCCTGTGCAGCAGGACCAGGCTTGGCTCATTGCCTTTCATCCCCTGGGCTGAGGCAGAAGTTCACTAGCTGGAGAACTTCCCAAGCACAGTTACAAACAAAGCCCACTGTCTTGCCCCTACAGAGACACTCGTGCATTTGCAGCAGGACCAATTAATCACCTTTCCTTTATTAAGCAAAACTTGTCAGTTTGTTTCAGGGAGGTCTATAAATGTGCATCTCAGGAGATTGAACTCTCACCCTTCAATCCAGTGCGTAAATTCGGTTAGGGAATCCTTTGACTTAGAGGCGCGTTAAAACATCTATCACAGGGACAAAGCTTTCCAATATTCCCATTTGCCCAGCCCCTGCAAAGCCCTGTATATTTATATCCCAAGATTTCAGTAAGAAAATGACTATAATCTCGAATCATGAACACACAACAATGTGCCACTGCGTTTGGATGAACATTAAGCTCCAATGAGTAGGTTACACTTAGAATCTTTCACCCTTTGTTTATTCATTGCTCCTATCAGTGACTCATTCCTCCTACAGGAAAATCAGCAGAAGGACATTCAGAGGAAGGTTTTACAATTGTTCCTCAAATCCCCCCCCCCTCCCCAGCCTCCTCCTCATCTCCTCCAGCTCCATCCGGTGCAAGATCTAGCTCTGGTGCACAATGTACAACAGCAGCAGCAGCAGATATGAATGGATCACCGTGACTCAGAGATCTTCCCTCCCTCTTCTTTTCTGGCTAGCGAAACACTCTGGGCTTTTTCCCTCTGAAAGAGGAGCTGCATGACAGAACATCTTCTTACCACATCTGCTTTTGAGACCTAACAATGGTGGAAGCAGTTACCACAGTATAAACACTTCCACAGGGTTCTACATTGCTTTACCAAGACTTTGTAGAAGACCCAAAGAGGAACACCACAGAATCACAGAACAATTCAGGGTTGGAAGGGACCTCTGGAGATCATCTAGTCCAATCCCCTGCCAAAGCAGGTCCACCTAGAGCAGGTTGCACAGGAATTTGTCCAGGCAGGTTTTGAATGTCTTTTGAATGACAGACTCTTTCACCTCTATGGGCAGCCTGTTCCAGTGCTCTGCCACCCTCAAAGTGAAAAAGTTCCTCCTCATGTTTAGATCAAACTTCTTATGTACAAGTTTGTGCCCATTTCTTCTTGTCTTCCCACTGGGCATCACTGAAAAGACCGGCCCCTTCCTCTTGACACCCACCCTTTAAGTATTTATAGGTGGCGATCAGATTCCCCCTCAGTCTTCTCCAAACTAAGAAGATCCCAGTCCCTCAACCTTTCCTCATAAGAGAGATGCTTCAGGCTCCTAATCATCTTTGTGGTCTTCTGCTGTACCCTCTCCAGCAGTTCCCTGTGCTTGAACTGGGGAGCCCAGAATTGGATACATTACTACAGATGGGGCCTATAACCTCCCTCGACCTGCTGGCCACACTCTTCTTGATGTACCCCGGGATGCCATTGGCCTTCTTGGCCACAAGGGCATGTTGCTGGCTTGTGGTCCTCTTGTTGTCCACCAGGTCTTCTTCCTCAGAGCTGCTCTCCAGCAGGTCAGCCCCTAACCTGTACCAGTGCAGGAGGTTATTCCTGCCCAGATGCAGGGCCCTACACTTGCCCTTGTTGAATTTCACCAGGTTCCTCTCTGCCCAACTCTCCAGCCTGTCCCAGTCTCACTGTATGGCAGCACAGCCTCCTGATGCATCAGCCAACCCTGCCAGTTTTGTATTATCAGCAACCTTGCTGAGTGTATATTCCATCCCTTCATCCAGGCCATTGATGAATATATTGAAGAGGACTGGACCCAGTACTGACCCCTGGGGGGCCCATTTGTGATAAATCTCCAACTAGATTCTGTGCCACTGATCATGACTCTCTGAGCTCTGTCTTTCAGCCAGTTTTCAATCCAGCTCACGTCCGTTCATCTAACCCATGCTTCCTAAGCTTACCTATGAGGATGCTGTGGGAGACTGTGTCAAAAGCCTTGCTGAAGTCAAGGTAGACATCATCCACCACTCTCCCCTCACCTATCCATCCCATCATGCCATTGCAGAAGGCTATCAGGTTAGTCAGACATCATTTCCCCTTGGTGTATCCATGTTAACTACTTCTAATTGCTTTTTTTTTTCCTCCAGATGCTTTGAGATAATGCCCAGAATGAATTGTTCCATCACCTTTCCAGGGATGCTCTCCCTGGTATTTAAGGTTAGTGCTATAAAGATGGCATGTCTTTAGGAGACTAGCAGTAAGATACAGACCTTATGTGCTATGTAGGTGTATCTGCTGCAGAATAAAGCCCGTCTATATTTGTAAGAGTGACCCATATCAAAGAAAACATTGTGGGGAGGAGCTGTTAGCTTTACACATGCACTACTTTGTTTATTCTCCAGTATGTTGGGTGAAGGTGGAATAGAAACAGATTCTGCTGCTTACAGCTGCTGCATACATTCTTATAATATAAATGTGCATTAATATTACACAGGATAAGGAAGAATTAGTATCACTATTTGTCTTTTTTTGAGAAGGAAATGGCCTTTATGTTAACAAACAGAAGATAAATTTTTTGTAACCAAGTTTTCCCATTTGCTGGACCTGGGTTTCCAATGGGAAACCAAAGACACTCCAGAGAACTATTGTTCCACAGTCCAATATAGCAATGTTTGGAAATTACACAAAAATACACCTCCCACCCCTGGAATTTAGGGTGGCTTTTACATTGCCTAAGTAAATCTCCAGTTTGGGGATGTAAAAGTAGGTGCTCTTCACTTCAGATCAAATGTGCCCTCTGTTCCCCCACCATTTGTTCCAGTGTGGCTTCAAAGTCCTAAATGCAGAAGACAAACCAAGTCAACTGCATCACCCCATCCCCGATGCAGAAGCTGGCACTTCTGTTTGTTAAATTTCATCCTATTCATCACTGCCCACTGCTCCAATCTATCTAGATCCCTCTGCAAGGCCTCCTGTTCCTCGAGAGTCAAGAGGACCCCAGTTTGGTATCCTCAGCAAACTTGCTAATGGTGCATTCAACTCCCACATCTAGATCATGGAAAAATATCTTGAACAGAACTGACCCTAGAATTGAGCCCTGAGGAACAGCACTGGTGACTGGTCACCAGCCAGCTGTAGCAGCTGTAGCTCCATTCATTGCAACCCTTTGAGTCTTGCCCTTCAGCCAGTTCTTCGCCCAGCGCACTGTGAACCTGCTCATTTCACAGCTGGACAACAATCAAAAGCCTTAAGCCTTACTAAAATGCAGAAAAACTACATCCACTGCCTTCCCTTCATCCTCTTGGCAAGTGACATTACCAAGAAGGAAATCAGATCAGTTAAACAGGACTTTCCCCTCACAAACTCCAGTTGACCGTGCCTGACGACTCTATTCTTCTGTAAAAGCCTTTCAATAGTACCCAGTATAATCTCCGTATTTTTCCAAGAACAGAACCATAGAATCATAGAATGGTTCGGGTTGGAAGGGACCGTAAAGATCATTCAGTTCCAACCCCCTGCCATGGTCAGGGACACTTTCCAGTAGATCAGACTGCTCAAAGCCTCATCTAACCTGGTCTTGAACACTTCCAGGGACAGGGCATCCACAATTTCTCTGGGCAACCTGTTCCAGTGTCTCACCACCCTCACAGGAAAGAACTTTTTCCTAATATCTAATCTAAATCTCCCCTCTTTCAGTTTAAACCATTACCTCTCACCCTATTGCTCCACTCCCTCCCTAACATCAGTCTAACTAAGGTTAGACTAACAGGTCTGTAGTTCCCTGGGTTCTCATGTTCTTCTAGTGAACTGGAAAAACATTAGCAACCTTCCCAGACTCCCAATATGTTTGGTAGATAATTGAGAAGAGTCCTGCTATAATGTCTGCCAGCACCTTCAGAACTCTGGAATTAATCTCATCAGGCCCCATGGACTTGTGAGCATTCAACTGGTACAGGGGACAATTCACAGCAACATGCCAGATCAGCATTCCATGCTGTTAAGTGAGCATAAAGAAACCCTTAAGTCAGGACTCCTGCACTGCTTGATGAGAAGCTATGCATTTGGTTAGGAATTCAAAAGCCACGCTTTTGTAAATACACAATGAAACCACCATCTTTAAACAAATAAGCCAGAAACTTGCAGAGCCTGGGAAAGCTCTCATAGCAGGCATTTTTCAGTTTGCTTCTCTGTCTTCAAGTTCACTGTTAACTATTATTTCTACATCTAGTAACTTAAAATGGGAGCTACGAATGCAAACACTATGTGGTTCCACAGTTTTTGACATAGATATATAATTTCTCACAGTGAACAACAGCTGTAATATTCAGTCACATTATGTCGTACAGTATTAAAATTCTCTGAGGACAACGAGGAAACTGGAATGTTGCTGCCCTCAGAGTTCCTGGAGTGTCTCTATGGCATGATGTCCAGTACACTGTAGAATAATTTAGGCTGGAAGGGATCCATGGAGGTCATTTGGTCCAACACCACGGAAAACAGGGCCAACTTTGAAGCTGGATCAGGTTGCTCAGGGTCAGTTGAGTTCCTGATACATTTAAGGATGGAGAGGTCACAGTTTCTGTGCCAACTGCTTGATCAATCTCATTTTAAAACAGGCCTAAGGGTCTACCACCTATTCTGTTTCCCTTGCTGCAAACTGTATCTGCAAAAAATCAGTAATCTCACAACATGATGTATACATAAGACTAATACATATTACAAAAATGCAAAGATACATTGCCTGCAAATTTACTCAGTCTTTAGTACAAAGTATCTAATTAATCCAGAAGGACAACAGAATATACATGGCAAAATCCCAGTTCTTGATGCAATATGATTCATGTAAATTTTACTCACACTTGCTGTCAGCAGCAGCAAACTCCTCTGCCACGCGAACAGGCTCAATACCCAGATGGTGCAACTCAAATGTAGTACAACTGAAAACAGACCTCAAGAAGCTCAACAGTTATATGGCAAATCTATTTAGCAGACATGACTGGAGTAAAAATTCTAAGATGAGATTTCTTAAAGGACTCATCGTAATTTCAACCTCAACAAAGATTTCTAAAGTATACACACCCCACTGACTGCTGAAACAGCAAATATTGCAATCTGAGGGAAGCAGCCTGTTGCTTACACATACACATTTGCCCGGCCTCTAACCACAGAGTTGTGTTCAACATCAACAGCGTAACGGAGGTTGCCTCTGTAATACCTTCAGAAATGATGTTATGTAAATGGGTATCCATAACCTATGCCAAAAGGCTTCAAATTTACCTCACCTACTTTCAACAGTCTATAAGTTAGTCTAGATTTGTTTTCTAAGCTCTCTGCTGTCAATAGGGATGGGGTAGAGTGAATTCACATATCTAAGGATGGAATTTCGCAATAGTTTCATCTCTCTCCACGGATTAAACTTAGACTAGGTACCTAATACTTAGATTCCTACCTTAATTTCATCTGTTTTGAATATTTAGATTGCTGCATCTTTAAGGGGAAGAAATAAACAGGGTAAGAAAATGTACACAAGAACCAAACAAGTATAAAGTGATCAGCAGCTTAACCAGTTCATTTTTTAAAAACTCTGTAACAAATGCATTATTGGGTTTGTGTTTTTTTTTTAAACAACGCAATAAGTTAGTCATGGCTTCAAGAATAAGTGAAAACATATACAGTAAGTTCAAGTATTTAACTGATTACCACACCAACACACATACAAAAAGCATAATTTAATTAGCATCATTTTGCAGTAAGCAAGCATTAACAATGAAATTTTTAACTCTCACAAGTCTTTATGAATATCTAAAGGCCTAATATAAATATCCAAATTATTAGCAAAGATTAATCATTTAAAGTGTTACCAATAAGACGTTCAGTAACTCTGCATTAAATACTAACAAGCCCTTTCTAGAAGAATATTAATTTACAGTCACTCTTCCTAACAATTCTTTGTACAGTTAAAAAAAAATTAGATTTGTGTTTTTTTCTGCTTCCCTTTCCCACCCAACCACCCACGTAGTTTTGCTCTGACTGAGCTACTAGCCAATCAAACCTGATGGTTAAAATCCTCTCAATCAAGGCTCCAAGATCTCAGTTTTAGCATCCAGGTTAAATGCTCTTTGGGAACAAAAATCCATGTTTTTGTATAATGTGCAAAGTGCAAGTTTCCTCCAGTGCTATCAGAAGTGTGTGCTGCCAAGA
>VZTM01011261.1:1376-13013 GCA_013400555.1 Jacana jacana | reverse complement strand
CCAAGAACTTCACCACAGAATAAAACAGTAACAGTTAAGACTTTGATTTTCAATAACTTTGTTACATACAAATGTTAGATGGTATTTACAGGAATGACAGACCAGGTAGATTATATACCAGTGCTTTTCAGGTCAGGTACTTCCTGATTTCATTAGGTCAAACCAATGTTTTCACTCAAGTTCTTCGGTTTCCTCTGTAAAAAGGTCAGCCAAATCTGCCACTGTCAGAACTGAGGCTTCTGACTGTTTCATGGAAGAGCTGGTGTGGCTGTGGGGAAAAATTGCATGCAGACATCAGAGAAGGAATCAACCCAAGTACCAGTCTGTACACACTGAGAACAGACCACACCGTTCAGAGTCCAGTAACTGTTCAGCTCTAGAGATCAGCAGGAACACACACTTTCTGTCAGGGAAGATGCATACACCGACCAACTACTTCTCTTGCACATTCCGAGTATGACACAAAGTCCATCTACTGTCAACACCACACACTGCAGAGGCAGCAGAACATGGGATAATCTGCTTTACCCTCTTCACATTTAAGGGATTGGCTTCATCTTCCATGCATGAGGTTTGATATTACTTTCAAAACATTAGCCCTCATTGGATCACTCAAATGCTGCATATTTATTTGAATTTTATATGCAAAAGTAGTGCTACTTTACAGCTATGGAAACTGATTAAATCATTCTGTCAAAGCTAAAACTGAAATCTTTCATAACTTCAGCCAAAGATAACATGTAAATTTTTAGTCTCAACTTGTAACAGCTAGAAAACTGAAAAAAATAATTGATTTTCTTAAACTAAGGCCTCCTCCTAGATTTGTTATGTGTATACAATATAGTTAGAGATACAAACCTCTTGTACTTTCTGCATAAAGAATGTCAACACCACTTTTGTTCTACTCCCAGCCTGCCATTGCTTACGGAGTTTGAAAAGGTAAACACTGTGAAAACTGCTTTCTGTGCCTGCACACCAGCCTGGCTTACGAGCTGGCACCTGGAAAACTCTTGCATTGACTGCAAAACCATCCAGTGTGACAGAACTGATGGCCAGGCTTGTAGAATTGAAGAACAATGAAAGAAAGAATTAATGTCCTAGATTAAAGCTTGCAACTAATGCTGTTACTCCAGTGGCAGGCACAGTGTTACTCGATTAATTGCAATGCTTTCACATCAATGGAAATAGGTAAACTGACAAGATAATTCATAACATGAAATCTATTAAAAAAAATGTATCCAAAATATTTCCCAGGAAATTAAAAGACCTCAAGCTTCAAGTTACTGGAACCAGGGGAAAATATCAAATTTTCAAGTCCTAAAACTATTTTGTTGATGAAAATAATTTGAAGGAAAACAGCTGGAGTCTGTATTTAAGATATGCATACCTAATAATCAAAGTATGGTTGAGAACCACCTTTTCATTTTCAGTGCAGTAACGACTTTTTAAAAGAATTCAACACATACCTTCTATCTACAGTTTTCAGCATAGTCTGCATTCTCTCTTCTATTGTTGCTTTTATCAGGAACCTATGTACAATGGTAGATCTGAAGGTGTTTAAAAAAAGAAAGCAAGACCAGAAGTGAGGGGAGGTTATGCTGTTACTGTCAAAGTTCAAAACCACATTTTTGTCTCATACTAATTATTGTGAGAGTGCTGCAAAAACGCCTCTGAGAAAGAAATCTTACAAGGGGATTAACAATTTCCACTGACATTTAAGCATGCTTAGTGCCTTCCAGAGCATACACTTCCACTTGGCTGGGTCACATACTAAATGAATATAAGCTGTATTAACTGAAATCCTGAAGCAGATGCTGGGCAAAGTCCTGCTTTGTGTCCTTACTCTAAAGGAACAGTCCTCAAGAGCCTATTCCTTTAATGAAATTACTTTGGCCCACTGACCATATACAATGTTTATACTGCGTCCTCGTAAGTTAGGCCAAGAGACAGAGCTCATATTGATGGATAAAGCTCTGCCCAGCATTTTAACAATACTGTTCTTGAAAATAGCATACTATTATAATTCAAAATTAAAAAAAAAATAAAATAAAAATCAGTAATTGTAGTCAGTAAACATGAAATTGTAAACATCAGTAAAATAAAAAAAACAAAATATCAATAAACTAGAGCTCCATTCACAAAGTAACATTTCAAAAGCAAAGCTGCAATAAAACCAGAAATGTCAGGTACAAGAAAGTGAGATGGAAAAGGGTCAGCTCCAAAGGTAAAAATGAAAAGTCACTCTAGGCTCCCCCCAGTATAAACATTCTTCAGGATATGAACCCTTGAAAGCGCTTGGATGGTTTTCAGATCTGAAGTTGACACTTTGGCAGGTAACATTACACTGCAGAATTCTGGGGGAATACTTTGTGATTCATAGGCAAAGGTCTACACAAAAAAAAAGAGAAGTAAATAAGAACTCAACTGAAGTGCTAACTGCTGCACCACTGAAGGTAAACAGTATTCCCTTATGCTCACTGTACTTGAGCACAGCCCTTTTTTCAAATAAGCCCTGCTGAGGTCCTACTCTTAAAGCAGTACAGCACACACTCTTGCTGGTTCTATTGCCAGACCCTTTGTGCCAGCCTCATGTAAAATTATAATGCAGGCTGTTGCAATCAATCTTTCTTTTGCCCTCTAAGTTAATTCAAATTTATGATACCTAAATATCCACCTGGTCATAAACATTCTCTCACATACATGCTTATTCATGCCCTCTCGCTTTACCAACATTTCCAGAACACAAACCCCACTATTATTCTAGAACACTATTCTAGAATTTATTCCAGCTATTTCTCTTCCTCATGTCCAGGTCATCTTTTTTTTTTTTTTCATAATTTTTTTTCAAGGAAAAACATATACATCTTTTCAGGACAAAATTTCCAAATCCTTTGTTAAGTGTTCAGTACTACCCATGTAAAATCCACAAAACTGAAACAAGAGATGCACAACCTCATTAATATCTTCAAAAAGATCTAGACAAGCGTGAGGGCATAACTATGATTTAAAAACAACAACAAAAAAAGTGTTCTAAGAAGTGTGGACTAGAACTTTTTTTGGGGGAAAAAAAACCAACCCAAGACCAATGGAAAAACTCCCCCAAAGCTACCCGACAACTCATGCAGCTCCAAATCTAAGCTGGGAATGACCAGCCAGAAGGAACCTCTCAAGGAAACAAGGAAGAGCTGTGCCTAAACTTAGCCACACATGACAAACGGCAAGTTGCTCAGACCTGCACAGCTAAGACATTTCTGGACATGCTTGCAAGCAGAATTACAAAGTTAAAAACTAAGGCATCAACAGCACACATAAAAGGGCAGTAGCTCAACAAGGTTTTTCCAGGATTTTGGACTCAAGAGCTTTATTTTAATCTTTCTGACCCTTATGTGTTCATTTTGGAAAATACTGTTCATATGAATCGTAATCTTATCTCCCACACTGAGAAGTTCAGTGAAGTAGATTTGTGCTGATTACAGTATGCAGTTCTGTTCTGGACCATATCTAAACCACTCAACACAATTTTAACTCTTACTTTGTTTGGCCGATGCGATGTACTCTGCCAATAGCCTGTAGCTCATGTGCAGGATTCAGAATGGGTTCCACAAGCAGAACGTGAGTTGCCTCGATGATGTTTAGTCCATTGGAACCCGTGTGAAGAGGCAGCAGCAGAATATTGATGTTGGGATCATATTTAAATGCAGAGAGATTTTCCTAAAGGGAAACATCACAACAGTGTGAAAAAGTTTCTCAATAAAGAATGTGAGGGACATACCTTTATTTTCAAGTCAATACAGCAGCTACTACAGGCCCCAGAGTAACAGTCTCACAGCCTGACCCATCCAAGACCCATCAGCCCAGAACAGATACTTGACAGATATCAGAAAGGCAAGAACTTCTTGCAACATTGATCACTGTGTCTTGTCCTTATCATCCATGTGAGCTTTCTCAGAAGTGAATATACTGTTTATCTGCAAAGGCTTTCAATTCTCACTTTTTGTGATTAGGATTTTTAGAACTACGAATTCAGAGATAAAGCTTCTGCCAAACCAATTTGCTGCTTTTTCAATTCTCAAATGAAGCAATGAAGTAAAAGGATCAAATTAATTTCTATGAACAGTAATTTTCCCCACTGAAAGGAGTTTTAAGAAAAATATCCTTTATGTACCTGAAATTTATTAATTCCATTGATCTGAGAAAAAATCATGTTGTTGTCATACAAAGCTTTTGAAATGATGTCCAACACATCTTGCCACTGTAAAAAAGAAACAAAACAAAGCTGCAGAACACAATAAAAATAACTCAACATTACAAACAGCAATGACAATTAAAACATACTGATTAAGTTCCCTAAGAAACAGCAGATCAAAAAGGCCTTCCAAAATACTACCATTTACAGTTTAAAAAAAGGAAAAAAAAGAAAAGGAAAAAGATTTGCCTGCTAGGAACTGACTCTTTCCTAAAACTAAATAAAAAACATAATTTTAAAAAATCAGCTTGAGTAAAAGAAATTGGTAGCCGTCACAAAACAAGCCTTACAGTGTATCAAAAATATCTGGACACTGCATTTAAAAATACTTAGAATTTCTAAAGGTCCCATACAAATCTAAGCATTTGCCCTTTAAGGAAACAAGCTTTTACATCTGTTGACTACAGTCATTGTTCATGTCCCAGTTACACCAATTCCCCTACAAATTCTCAAAACAATCAAGTGGCTGTACAGAATGAGTCAACATTTCAGGAGCTAAACTAATTCCTGAAAATGGAGTGACTGCTTTCAACTCACACACATGCAAAAAAGACGAGACAAAAAAAAGGTGATTAATACCGTTGAGAAAACTAAGGATTTAGCCCCTGGATCTTTAAATTGAATTCTCTTCAGCGTTCGGACCACAGCTTCCACTTTGGTGGAGTGACTTCCCTTTGAAAAGTCAAAGAAAGAAGTGTTAGTGAAGCAGGACATTAAACAACTCCTTCCACACTTGTTCTGGTATTAAATAATAGTAGGACTTTTCCATCTCTTACACAAATTTAAAAATTAGCCACCTGAAGGAAGGGCAGGTTAAGCAGGACTGAACTGCTCTTGTACCCCCCTTACAATGCAGTGTCACGGGAGGAGCCCTGTGTGTCAGCAGGTGCCACGCATGGCAGGATGAAGAGCTGCACGGATACACACCTACCTCGTGCTGCACCGGGCAGAACGGACAGCCCAAGCACTGCAGTTCCACTAAACACACCAGTTAGGGCCTCCTGAGGGTTCACTTAGTGCCAAAATCTTTAAAGAAATCTTCCAAACGCAGATTTACATTTCCCCCCCTTCTGGCGACGAAAAACCCACCTGAAAGCTGTACCTGTTGCTTTTGTTTCTCACTCCTGCAACAGCAAATTTTTATGCCCAGTACTGGGAAGCTTGTTAAATATATTTAAAATAATAAGAAATTGGGAAATGTAATTGAAAGACTGTGAACTGCAGTGAGAACATCGTTGTGTTCTGCATTAAGAAGTTATTTCAGCACTTAATGAATCCAATACTACATTCTGCTTCTTTCCAGTTTGATTTCTGTGCTCCTCCCTTTCCCCTTAAGCCAGGAAGGGAATTCCAAGAAACAGTTCTTTAGTATCTCCCCCTATTTCCATCAGCATATACTTCATATTCCAGCAATTCAACTTAATGTGTTTTTTTAAGAAGCCCTTATTTAATTTCCTCACTAGTTCCTACACGTGTAGTAATTTCAAGCTGCGCTGCATTCAGATGGACAAATATTGTTTTATTTCTGTCTGCACCTGTCCTCTGAACATTGAATTAACTGTGTTGGCTCGCTACAATGACAGATCAAATTCACTGAAGTTATGCTGCTTGCAGAATTGGCGGGGAAGGATGTCAGCAAGTCTAAGCACAAGTTGGGAACCAGTGCTGGGCTGCTCGATCATGCAGCTGTTATGCAGCTAAATGAACGCTCCAGAAACACAGGTAAAAGATCTCCTGCCGACTCTTTTACTGCAATAAGCAGTACCAGTTTATTTCCCAGGGTCTTCCACAGGGACTCCGACTCCGTGTTGCAGACATAGGAGTAAACCGGCTTTTCTCATTACATCTGTTACACCTGGTAGATGTTAATACTGTTCCCAAAAGTCAGAGGGACAATTAAAAATGCTTCTGTCAGTAGGTGTTATGATCTGCAAGGATGAACGACATGGTCACAGCCCTAGTGCTGCTGCCTGCCAACCACAACCAGTTTCAGTTAGAGATTGGAGACTAACTTCTGGTATTTTCCTCTACATGCCAGGGTCATTTACAACATTTACATTGATGAGGGCTCTTGCTGATCTGCTCTGACTGTCTTTTCCTCAGAGACTTTTTTTGGAGTTTACCACAGGTCCGATTTTTCCCTGCTATAAGAGATAGTAGCTTTAGCCACTGTTGTTGATCTTTCCAGATCAACTTCAGACTTCCTGTGACTCAGGTGTTACAGATATGACTTTGTGGTGTCAGAGGAATCACAGCAAGGAGAGGCACAGCACAATGTTCAAAGTGGTTACAGTCTTTTTGCTCTAGTTTTTAAAAAAGGTAACTCAGTGTGCAAAGTTCTCCAGCCCTTTGCTTCCATTATATGAGATAAACTCTATTAGACTTGTCCTTGAACTAACAATTGACTACAGCTTTCCTGCACGGCACACAAAAATTTTCAATTCCATTCTCAATATTTATGGAGAGACAAAATTGATCAGAATAACCTTGCAATTATGAGTTCTTGGATTTCAGTCTCTCCTAAAAAAAAAAAATGTTACCCCACTCGTTACCCATACACCTTGAGCTCGCTATTTTGCTGACTATCCAAGATTAGTATTTATAAACAAATGAGCTAGTTCTAATTAATTATGGAGCAGCACAGATTAGAATCAAAACTACACACTAACAAACAATTTCTGTCTCAGATTTCTGGGCTGGCAATAGCCACTGCAATACTGACCAGACACTAGAAGCTTTTAGAGAACCAAACAAATGCCAGTAATATCTCCCTCAGTATAAAATGCTCCCACTTATAATAGTCCCTTTGCATCTAAGGCATTAACTTGATGGCTAGGGCTGGTACAACAAAGAGCAAGATGCATATGACAACCAAATTAAAAAAAACCAGTGTGGGGGGAAGAGAGAGGTACTGAATACTGAAAGAGACTGAGAAAGTTCAGATGAAAAAATGAAATCCAAATAAATCACAATTTGCTTGTTTTGGTAGTACATATAATGAAGCTCCAATATACATGGTTAATTCTTAATGAAATAAGAATGGGCCTTGCTCAAGATTACATGCAAATTCACACAGAATTCATATTTTTGCTTTGCCTGAAGTTTTTGATAAAGAAATACTTCAAGAAAACACTACAAACCTTTACATAGGGCAGTAGATGACATGTTCCTTCTGTGTTTTATTTATGAAATTTAGTTATTCTATTAATTTCATTTTTTAAATGTAATTTATGAAACCTATTTGAAATTTTCTTGCTAGAAACAGGTTGATTCCTCTAAACCCTGAAGAAAAAATCTGTTAAAACCACGTATAAAGTGAGGTCCTAATAACTAGCACTTCAGAAACATAGCTTATTTACTCCCCCTGGTGCCACATGCTGTCAACTACTTCAAATCTAATAATATGAGTTAAGAATTATCGACTCATAAAATGGAATTCCAGTTGTCCAGGGAGGCTGACATAAGTACTATGAACACAGTAGCACTGACTTTAGTACAGGCCAGCAACCCCAGCATACCCACAAGGTTCAGTGAGACTTGCAGAGATACCATAGAACTCTTTGTTGGCACATTTCATTATTAAACTATACTAACCAGATTAAAACTATGATTGGTACAAAAAGAAAAGCCATAAACCTTTTACTTGACAGGAAAATGTGTATCCCTCCTCAGGGAATTTCCTGTAAGAAAGGCCTACATACCTCATGCTCAAGTCAAAGGAAAAAGAACTATACCTGTTATAAGTTAAACCAACTATAAAAGTGAACCAACTTATAAAACTCCATGTCAAATTTGTCTGCCTAAAGCACAGGAGCAAAACACTGGCGAAAGTTTTGGCCAGGAAGCTCACGTAAACAACGCACCTTTACAGGAATATCATCCTCCTGATTGGCAGTTTCTGCAGTGAAGACATAGGATATTTCTTTATGAGATGTTGTCTGCCGGCAAATGGCACATTTGATGGAGCTGCGGCGGGTGCCAACGCTGTACTGTTCGATGATGATAGCTACACACTCATTGCAAAAGCAGTGGCCACATGTCAGCACTGCCCACTAGGCAGAGAATTAAAAGCAAAACAAAACAAAACACCAACATAGTAAGACATAACACAGTATCAGTTTCAGATCAATGCAAAAGAAAAACAGTGTGCTAATACATGATAAATTACATCTTCATAGAAACATTATTTTCATGGAACTCATCAGATAAAAATTGAAGAATTCTAGAATTTTTACCACTCCAGTTGCTAACAAGCATGTATTACAAAGTTTTCCAGCACAAAAAGATTCATGATCCACTGCAGTTCTCTGCATTTATTATTAGTTTTTAGCATTTTCCCCAGGTTTAAACTTGAAGTAAGACATTATAGTCTTTCATTTCTATTAATAATGATTCCTAATGCATAGGTTAAGTACACAGACTATTTACTACGCAAGTTTGTATTGACCTTCTGTAAACATCTTTACCTATACATTCATACCGGAATCAGTCTTTATTAAAGAAGTCCTAAAGAAAGTGCTCTGATTTTTACCTCTTGTCAAGTTCTAGATAACATCTTTGGATTTAAGAAGAAAAAAAGAATTTGAACAGAGAGGCTTAATCTTTTTTTGACAGAATGCTTTAGAAACAAAAGCTTGCATTGCAGAAGCTGTCCTTCCTTTGAGGGCCTAGAAAATCTGCGTGTCAGCTGTGACCTTCCTTAACGGAGAAGCAATTTGCAAACCAATGTTTTTGCACCTAGAAATAGGTTCCTACTCTCTCTGTTCCATAGGCTGTTCCAAAAGGGAAAAAAACCAAAGCAGTTCTCATGGGTCCAAGTAGCAGAGGAAAATGACTGAACACCTGACTATCAGGTGAAAGATCTTTCAGGCTTTGTAAGGTTCTATCAATCACGCAGAAACAGGTTGCAAAGCATTTTAAAAAGTTCTTGCAACGTGATAGCTAATGTCATCTCAAGTGGCAGTATCAGCCAAAGTTAAAAAGAAAAAGGAAAAAGACAAGACTTTTTCCCTTCATGGAGCTTCTCCAGCTGAGAAATGAAGCATAATGGCAGGTCACAGGGCAAACAATTGTTCTCAGTAAAAAAAGATCTGTGTCCCCCTTGGAAGCACACAGAGGGGATTTTGGAAACACGCTTAAACGTGTATAAAACTAACAAAAGTGAAAACACCTTAAAATAGCCACCCTAAAAAACTAGTCAATTTAGTTTGCACAGGAGTCCTTTCATGTTTATACCTAATGCATGGCCAGTAAAGTATAAACTATGTCCTTATGAGATAGGACAATTTTGATTAAATCTCACTTAAATTTCAACTCTTGCAGTTCAGGAGTTAAGTGGTGGGAAAAGAAATACAGATTGTCAACCTTTATTTTATTGGGTTTCACTACTATTTATACAGATAATATCCTTTTTTTTTTTTTAGAGTCTAGAATAAAAAATCACTATCAAATCAGATCAGTTACAGTAAAACACAGCAGTATACTACAGAAGCTTATCTATTTCTTCCTTCTGTTATAGATAGCAAAGATTTTTCTGACAAAACTATGAAAGCAAACTTCAGAGTTAAGACAATCAG
The DNA here is from genome assembly GCA_013400555.1 of Jacana jacana. NCBI lineage: Eukaryota > Metazoa > Chordata > Aves > Charadriiformes > Jacanidae > Jacana > Jacana jacana. Next base: position 3,191 of record VZTM01011261.1, on the reverse strand, counting down.
CAACACACAGATTCCATTCTTGAAACACTTCTGTCAAAACGCTTCAGCACTGATGTCAGGGACTAAAGGCAGGAGAGGTGCTTGTATCTCAGCAAGACGCTTTTTCAGGGCAGAGGCTGGTTGGTAGGTTACAGTCTTCATTTAAAATCAGGTGTTGAAAATTTGATGGATAACTGACTGAGATCTAGGTAAAGACATTCTAAAACCAAAACCTGCTGACTACATCTTACCTGTTTCCCCAGTTGACGTGCACAGATCGGGCATGGTTCTGGGTTAACCCCTCCAGTCGTTTTATCCTGAGACTAAAAAAAAAAAAAACAACAAGAAAACTTTGTGTCTCAACAACAAAAATGTTATCCTATATTTAAAACAGGCTTCTAAAAAACAATGAATAACAAAGTCCTCGAAAAAATGTTTTCACTCATGAATAAGTACGTCTATCTTGAGGAGTTAAAAAACTATGTCATTTACAGTAAGTAAGAGGAGCCCTGTTCATAGTGCAGCCCTTAGGACTGCATCTGCATCTCTACTGCAGCTTTCAAAAATCCTGGTAAAATACAAGATTCAAACAAGAAACTCCTCATATTTTCTATCAGCTTTCTTGTAAAAACACTTAAATATAACTACTCATGCTTCACGGTGTTTACTTAAGCGCAGACGTACTTACTCGAACACTGTAATTAAGTGTAAGAGTGTAAGATAACATGGGGTATGTCTGTTGTGGGTTTTTACTTTACAGACCCACTTATCTTTGTTTAAAAAGGTATAAACTCTTCGTAAAATAGCAAGGGTGTATAGAGAGGTACCTAATTCTACAAGGCTTTTAACTAAACAAGACTCAGTTTTAACCATCTAAAACTAGTTCACACTTTTATAACTGCATAAATAAGCAAAGAGCCAACATATATAATGCAATAAATAACTTCATGACTATGCAGTAACATGGAGAACAACACACTGTATTTCAACTTGTAATGTATCTTTACAGAAAATATATTATTTTTAAATATAAGGTTTTAGATAAAAATAATAGTAGGTTTCTTCTACTAGGTAAATAGAATACATTGCTTTGTAAAGACCAAGGAATGGTAAACCTTACTTTCTCCAGATTTGTGAGATACAGTAATTGTCCTAATTTCTTTTGAAGCTGTGATTTGGCAACTGCCTTGTCGTTCAGAAGTTTCACTCGATTTTGCTCCACCTGTGGAAACAGTATTAAAACATGTATTAAAAAAAAGAAGAAGAAATGTAATAGTTAAGTTTTACAGTAAGGCTCAAGTGCACTTTTGGAAAAGTCAACTGAATAACTGTGGACAGAGAGAAGAACAGCTCATTCTGTAAATTTTAGATGCACTTCTCCCCAAGTAAAATTGGTGATGTATTCCTTTCCTGCACTCGGTATGAACACAGTACCACGAATGGGCTGAGACCCAGGAGGTTTATAAACTTGCTCTTTATTGTTTTATCTGCATCATTAGTTCTTTCCAGAGACAAAACCAATTGAAAAGAACTTTTTTTCTTTCAAATTGAATTCAATTCATCATCTGTCTTCCTACAGCCAAAGAGATTCTAGACCCTACTGCTGGTTCCAAAAACAAGGTGTGAGAAACAATTACTGTGTTTAAACTTCTTTGAAGCTTTCACTTTTCATTCTATACAACTATAGAAACATCAAGCTGACTCCTTTTTAGATTAATGACAGTTGGTAGTGGTGTAGTTATTAATTCTGCAGAAGAGGCAAGCCTTGCCGTCCTGGCAGGGATGAAGGCCAAGCAATGGGTCTTTTATTGTTGCAAATACATATATAATTCTCAG
>VZTM01011259.1:448716-466737 GCA_013400555.1 Jacana jacana | reverse complement strand
CGGCGCGGCCGAGCGTCCGTCCGTCCGTCCGTCCCGGCGGCTCTCACACCTCCCTGCAAGACACGGAGCGGGGAGAGATGCCCTCAGCCTGGGGGCCCGGCCCCAGGCCGGCAGGCGGGAAGGGCCGGAGCATCCCCCGGGCAAGAGCACGCTTACGAGGCGGTGAGCGTGGAGTTGAGGAGCAGCGTGGTCCGGATGCGGTAGAGCTGCGCCAGGGTCAGCTTGCGGTGCTGGGCCGACTGCGGGTCCGAGAGGGTCCGGCGGGCCGTGAGCGGGAGTGCGCGGTCCAGCTCCCCTGGCGCGGACGCCGCGCTCCCCGCTGGCTCCTCCGGNGGCGAGGGGTCGGGGGTGCTGGGGGGGCCTCCCGCCCATCCTCGGCCACCCCCTCCGGCTGTTGGCCAAAGTCCCGCAGGGAGGTGGGCGAGAGGGTGCCGTACGCGCTGTCAATGGAGGACGAGCGGCAGCCGGTGGCTGGGGGGGCTGCACCATGGGGCAGGGGTACTGGCAGGGCGCCTGCGGGCAGCTCCCGGCTAGGGGTCTCAGTGGAGGTAGGGGTGTCGGTGGAAGTGCTGGTGCTGATGGAGGTGCCAGTGCCAATGGAGGAGCCATCCGAGGTTGAGCCGAAGGGCCCTGCATCCCAGTCCGGGGAGGAGAGCTCGTCACTGCCGTCCATTGCCACCACGGCGAGGGTCTCGGTAGAGCCGTCAGAGGGGCTGTGGGGGTGGCAGGGTGAGGAGGGGGCTGTGCCAGGCTAGGGGGGTGTGTGGGGTCCCCCTCCTGCTCCCTACCACCGCTGTGAGTCGGGGCTGACGCTGCCGTGGCGCTGGACGGTGGGTGAGCTGGCAGCCGAGGTCCCACTCTCGCCTTCTTCCTCCTCCTCCTCCTCCTCTTCCTCCAGGCGCCGGCGCTGCCGCAGCTGCTGCAGCAGGTTCTGGGAAGGGGGAGGCATCAGAGAGGCACGGGGTGCCTGGGGGACCCCCACCCAGCCCTCTGTGCCCCTCACCTGGGCATTGCGCACTGCCTCGACCCAGCTGCGGCACAGCGACTGCCCGCTGGCCTGGAAGGTGTAGGCAGCCACGGCGCTCCCCAGCTCGTTCAGGTAGATGAGGAGGAAGGAGCCTGTGGGCAGGGGCTGTCAGCAGTGTCCAGGGACCCCTCTGCAGCCCCCATCACCCCCCAGTGCTGCTCACCCGCGTCCCTGAGCTCCCGGCAGATGACCTTGTCCACTAGCAAGGGCTGCCGGATCACCTTGGTGCGCTCAGCCTTCTTGAGGGGCTTGGTGATGAGGAAGAGGTCGGTGAAGAGGAAGCAGTAGACGTCCATCTGTAGGCAAGAGGGGAGCTGTAGGCGCTGGCTGGTGTGGTGGGCAGGGGCAGGCGGGCAGGGGCTGGGGCTCCCTGTCCCCCGCAGTCCTCACCTTGCTGTCTTTACCTTCCCGCATCCGCAGGCTGCCCTCGAGGAGGAGCTGCCGTGTGTCCTCCGGGGAGGTGCCGGGGATGGGGGCCGTCAGGTCCAGCCGCAGGAACTCCTTCAGCAGCTGCCAGGAGCCCCCAGCGTCAGCCCCAGGCACAGCGTGGGTGGCATGGCATGGGGTGGCATGGGCATGGCATTGGGAGGCATGACATGTCATGGGTTGGCTTGGCATCAAATGACATTGGGTGGCATAGCATGGTACAGCATAGGCTGCTATGATATGGCATGTGGTAGCATGGCATAGAATAGCATGACATGGCACGGAAAAGCATGACATAGCATGAAATAACATGACATGGCAGCTCCGTTACGCCCAGCCTACCTTGTCCACCTCGTCCGTGCTGCCCTCCACCACCTCGTAGGCGTCGATGCGGTCGAGGATGGCGGCCAGGCGCTGCCGCTCCTGCCGCTGCCGCATCCGTGAGTTGATGTGGTTGATGAAGTTCTCCACGGAGCCAATCTGCAGCCAGGCAGTGGGTGAGAGAGACTGGGAAGGACCAGCCCACCCCAGGCTGCCTCATTCCCCCAGCCCCTTACCATGGCTGTGATGGCATCACGGGCACGTGGGTCGTCCGTCTTCTTCAGCACAGACTTGAGGAGCAGCGGGTACTTGGTGAGGCGCTGGTGGGGCTTCACCAGCATGTCGCTCAGCTTCAGGCGGCTGCACTGCTCGTGCTTCTCAGCCCACTGTAGCACGAAAGCATCAGTCCTAGCCCCAGCCCCAGCCCCAGTCCCAGCCCCAGCCCCAGTCCCAGTCCCAGCCCCTGCCTGCTCCCCCTTACCGTCACGTAGGCGCGGAAGAGCTCACTGTCCCGCAGCAGCGCCCTCATGTACTCCATGCAGCCCTCCTCCTCCATGCAGTACCGCACATAGGGTTTGAAGAGGGAGCCGAACTGGGGCGCACAGAGGGGTCACCGTGGGGCACGGCACAGCACAGCCCCCCGCCGTGGCACAGGGTCCCCACTCACCATCTTGAAGCCATCAAGGAAGTCAATGGGGTCGAGCAGTGCCTTGGTCTGGCGCGCCTTGGCCAACACTGGGGCCATGACACTGCGCCACAGCTCGCAGTGCAGCCGGATGATCTCCCCAATGTTGCTGAAGAGTCGCTCGGCGTCCACCTGTGGGGGTGAGGCAGAAGCTGTGGGGGGTCGGCACCCATATCCCACTGCTGTGGCCAGACCGGGGTCCCATGCCTGACCCAGGGTCCCCAGCCCCCACAGTGCTCACCTCGCAGAGCAGCCCTGACTCCTGCAGGTTCAGCAGGCAGCAGAGGAAGAGCTGTGGAGACAGAGGGGGAGGCGGTGGGGTGCAGCCGCAGCCCCTGGCCCCCCACCATGGTGTGGCACAGCAGGTTGCCGTTGTCACTCACGTCGGTGATGACTTTGAGCTTGCGGATGTAGGTGGCCTCCGTGTGCAGCAGCTCCCAGATGGCTTCCTGCTGGTGGCACTGCCGGCGTGACAGGCCCTGCCGGGACGAGCATGAGCACCACGCTGGTGGCTGGGGAGGACCCCGTGACCCTCTGTCCCGCCCAGGCTTACCTCCGTGCCCTGGATGATCTGCTGCCAGCTGTCCTCCAGTGCCAGCCCAGCCTCGTCCCCATCCTCCTCCCAGGAGTCGCGGTCAAAGCGGAGCTGTGGCGGCAGCTTGGGCAGCCCGAAGGTGCTGTAGGCATGAAGCCTGCTTGCCAGCTGCTCCAGCTTCTCAGTCTCCTGGCCGAGAGCAGGGGGAAGAGCTGCTGGGTGGGGGGCCGGTAGGGACATGCCACGAACCCCCTTGCCTTGCCTGCAGAGCCGGACGGCCTTGAGCCTCAGGGGGACACCTCCCAGCTCCCCAGCATCACCGCAGGCAGATCCCACACCCCCTCCCCATGTCCGCATGCCACCTACCCGCCCGAAGGAGCCGGCACTGGTAGCGGAGCCGAAGAAGCCACTGAAGCGGCTGGCAGCACGGTTCTTCCAGGTGTCAGTGCCATTGGCAGGCAGGGAGCCACTGCCAGGCAGGGCTGGCTCAGAGCTGGGGATGCTGGTGTCCCCCAGGAACTCCGTCATGTTCTTCCTCCGACGCCCCGGAGCCTGCAGTGGCGACAGCCAGTGTCCCCTGGGTCAGGGCCCAGCTCTGCATGCCCAGGGCTACCAGGGTGGGAACAACAATGCTAGAGCTAGAACACAATGCTGGAGCAGGGCTGGCCTTGAGCACCAGTGGGACAGCCAGCCAGATGGCACCCCTGGGCAGCAGGGTCCCCCCGGCCACGCTCCCCTGCCCACACTGACCTGCCTACCTGCATCCTGGAGGCATGGGTCCCTGGGTGCCACCTGGCCAAGCCTGGCCAGTTATGGGCAAGCAGCCCCGGCAGTATAGGGGCTCAGGGCATCCTGTGGGGCGCAGCACCCCAGCCCAGCCGCCCGCCCAGCAGCTCTCCCAGCCCGGATGGTGGAGCTGGAGCCGGGCAGGCAGTGGCCGGGTTCCTCCGAAACAAAAGGAGGTGGGGCCAGAGCCGAAAACCTAATTTCCCTCCTCGCCAGATAAGCTAATCAGAGCTGAACAATTCACCGGCAGAGATCAAAGCCCCCCAGCCGGCTGCAGGAGCTGGGTCACAGCCAAGGGCTCCCACCGGCCTGGGCACCGCTGCACCAGCTGCCTCCCATCTCCCCAGGCCGTGCAGGGACACAGGCACCGCGGCACCATTCCCGTTACTTACCGCGCTGCTGCCAGCCCCATGGCCCTGCCGCAGCTCGGCTCCTGCCAGTCCCCAGGGAGGCACTAGGGGCCAAGGTGCCCGTGGAGGCAGTTGGGTGCCTGCTGGACCCCCCACCCTGCCAGGGCCCTGCTGGTCCTGCAGCCAGGCATTGTAGTGCTGGACACGGGCAGCCACCAGCCCTGGCCACACAGCCAGATTGCCACCTTCAAGGGCTACTGGCGTGGGGCTGAGCACCGTGTCTCCCCTGCAGCCACTCCTGGCTAGCGTGGCATCCTGCTCCCACGGGAGTGGCAGCCAGCCTGGCCCCACGCCTTATCTGGGGCCATGGTCCACGGGGCAGGACCGAGCTGTGCTCGGCAGCCGGCAGGCGCCACAGCCAGAGGAGAGTGGCTAGGGCGAGCCACGGGGCCCCCGGGTTACCTGTTTGCCTTCGCTCTGTGCCAGCCTTTACATGGCACAGCCACAGGGCTGGTGCCCCTGGCTGAGCTGTCACATCTGCCACAGTCACCACCACCATGGCAGAGCTGGCACAGCCCAGTCAGGAGCTGAACCAGTTCCTGGAGCTCTGGGGGGGTCTTCAGCCCACATGAGACCACCCAGGAGATGCCATGCTGCTTTCCCATCTTCCCAGCAAGGATGGATAACAGGGTAACCCATGCTCTACCACCCCCTCCCCAGTTCCTCTCTCCAGGGGCTGGCACCAGTACTCACCAGGCTGTCAGTGCCCTCCCGGCGCCCCAGTACCAGCTCCGGCACTGGCCCGAGGAGCGCAGTGGTGCTGGCGGGGTGCAGGATGGGCAGGCTGGCTGACCTGGCGTCCCGCGCCGCCTGCTCCACCTTCAGCTCATCCCCAGGCTTGGCTGTGGGAGCATTGAGCTGTCAGAGTCCCCCATGAGCCCCAGGATGGCTGAGTGCCCCACTGGGCCCCCACCGCACCTTTCACTCGCAGGTAGTGCCCCCCAAAGCGGTACGCCTCGAACTGGAGGGAGAGCGGCGTGTGGGACTGGTCCAGGTAGATATCCACCTTGCCCAGCTCAATCGCCTTCCTCTCAAAGACCGGCAGCAGCACCTCCCTGTAGGGACACGAGCCCCATCTCTGTCTCTGTGTCTGTCTCCCCATCCATCCCCACACCCATCCCTGGCAGACTCACCCCAGGGACTTCTTCTTCATGGCCGGAACAATCTCTGCCTCCATGTCCACGCTGAGGTCGAACTTCAGGGTGAAGCACTCCTTGCTGGGGTCCTGGGGGGAGGCAGCAGCCACTTGCCCAGGGCTCCCTCCCATCCACCGGGACCAACCCAGGGAGAGGGGCCGGTGTCTTACATCCGTGTGCCTGCGCCGAGCCTTCTTCTTGGGCAGCTTCAGCGCCGAGCTCCTCCGCTCCCTGTGGGCACAGGGTGGGCAGGGTGACAGGGGTGCTGCGGGCTGGGGGCATGCGGGGGACAGGGAGTGCTGATGGCTCACCCTCTGCTGTCCGCTGGTCCCTCCTCCTCCTCCTCCATGTCGGAGGCCGGGCTGGTGCGCGGGGGGCACGAGCGCGTCGACATGTGGCGGGCCAGGATGGAGCCTGCAGAGGGGTGTCGAGCTGTGCTGTGTCGGCACCCCCAGCGCCACGCCGTCTCTGGCTGCACCCCACTCCCATCCCCACACCATCCCCGAGCGCGTCCCACTCCCATGGCTGGACTGTGCCAGCCCTGAGCACACCCCCTTGGGCACAGCGGTGTGGGCAGCCTCCAGCCCAGCTCACCTTGCGGGGGCAGGTCGAAGCGAATGTGGCCGTCAAAGTGCATAGCGCCATGGAGGTGGCTGTCACAGAGCTCACACAGGCTGAGCGGACCGCTGCGGTTCAGCTGCCGGCACTCGGCGTGGTGACATACCTGCACAGGGACGGGCACACAGGTGAGGGGGCTGCCCGCGGCAGGGATGGGCAGAGGGGAGCCCCCTTCCTATCCCACAGGGCTGACAACGCTGGGGACGGAGTGGGCATGGGGAAAGCAGCGTGAGCAGGACATGGCCATGAGATGGGGTGGGGACCTGCACCAAGCCAGGACCCTGGGGAGGCTGCACATGCCTGGGCATAGGGGGGACAGCCAGGGGACAGCCACCTGCCCCCCGCCGGGTGCTGGGGAGGCCACGCTCTGGAGCTGCAGGCCCTTTGTGCCGCGAGAGCAGCGTTCCCGGGGGCAGGATGGAGGAAGCGAGCGTCTGTGGCCAAACAATGCTCGAAGCCGGCACATTTCCTCCGATTGTGCGCAGCCCCAGCCCCGCCGGGCATTCACAGTGGGTTATTTTTAAACCCCCCGGCCAGGCCCCCAGTGCAGTGCACAGCCCGTGACCCCCAGCCAGTCCTTGCCTTGCTGGGGGCTCCAGCTGGCCCTGCTCCCAGGGACTGTGGTGATGCCAGCGACCCCACTGCACCACCAGCACGTCCCCCTCCCTGTGTGGGAGCCCCGTTGCCATCCCACATATGGAGGGGTGCAAGAGGCTGGTGGGGAGGAGCGAACCCAGCCGGGTCCTGCCTGCGGAACACCGTGCTGCTGCGGGGAGGAAGCGCCCATGCAGCCATGGTCGCCCCCGCTTCCTGCCCTCCTTCCTCCCGGCGCTGATGAGGTCAGAGCTGACGCGCTCACACCACCCGCTTGCTCCCCGAGGGGCCACCAGCCCCTCCATGGCACCCACCAGTGCTACCACCCCAGTGCTTCTCCTCACCCACCACCGTGGCCCCGGCCCAACACCACTATGGCCATCGTCACACCTGCGAGACGGGGAGCACGGCCATGGGCTCAAGGCAGCGATCGCAGGCGGTGCTCGCTCAGGGACCCCAGGACCCTCAGCAACTGCCCAACTGGGATATGGGGCTCCCCGTTCACCCCATACCTGTCCCTGGGGAGGAGGGGGCTGGAAGTTAGGGGACCCCCAGCACACTGCAGCTGCCCCACAAAGCGAGGGGGGATGCGGTGCATCTCTCTGCCCCAGCAGGATGAGCCCCAGTCCAGACAGGACCCAGTGGGGGAGAAGGGACCCTAAATCTGCCCTGGCATCACGGTAGTGAGCCGGGAGACAGACGGGCTGGAGCAGATTAGCCCAAGCCACACCAGCCCAGGGAATCAGGAGGGCTGCTGTGCCCTTAAATGCCATCAGGACCATGACACCCCGGAGAATGGCTGCCCAGCATGGGCCACTGGGGACACGGATGGCAGGGGGCTCCTGGCCATGCCAGGGGGATTCGGGGAGCAACAGGTTGGGCAGAGCTGCCTGCTGCCCATTGCTGGCCACCAGCCCACAGCACCCACCTTGGCCGCCCTCCTCTCACCGCTGCAGTCGGGGTTCTGGCAGCACAGCACCAACTCCTCTGGCGGGCACGGCTCGGCTGCGGGAGAGAGAGCGGTCAGTGCCGGGGTGAGACCCCCCAGCTGTGCTCGCACAGGGTGGCTGTGCTGAGGTTCCCACACCACAAGCCCCGGGTTTAAGAGCTCGGCAAAGCCCTCAGGCTCAGCCGTGGCTGGGCCTGCCTGCTCCTGCCTGCCCCGTTGCCCGTCCAGGGGGGCGGAACCCCATGCCCAGGAGCCAGCGCTGCATCCCACAGTGTCGGGATCCGGCACCTCCTGCACTCCCCAAGTTGCAGGATGAGGACACGGAGCTGCCCCGGCACTGTCACAGCGGGGCTGCAGCAGGAACGGTAAATCTTCCACTTGCCAGCCCCCAGCGGGGCTTAGGGGCCACTTTAAGCTTTGACAGTTAAATCGGCCTTAGGGACAAATCCTATTTTGAAGGCTTTTGTTATGTGTCGTGTCTAATAATTTAAAAATAACAGACTGCGGGCGGCACGCAGCAAAGGAGCAGCACCAACACCCTCCCGTGGGCAGGGATGCTCCAGGGGGAAGCTGCCCTGCCAGGCACAGAGCCGGTGCAGGGGATACAGGGAGTCCAGGTGGCACGGCCACAGCAGCCAGCCACGGTCCCAGCAGCGGGGTGGCCGGCACAGGGGGTTCCCCACCGCGCTGCGCCGCTCTCCTGCATCCCTCCTGCCAACAAAAACAGCTTCCCAGTGGGACCGTGGCCAAGGCCGGGGTTAGACTCTGCGGGAAAACACATCTTTTGGGGCAGCGCTGAAAAAGCTGCTGCTTCTGCCTGGAGAGGGGCAGGCAACGGGGGCCAGCGCCGGCTGCTCCAGACCCCGGGTGCAGGCAGGACCCCTGGGAGAGCACCGGGAGCCAGAGCCGGCGGCTGCCCCCGCGGCGGGAGCACAATGAGGGCTCTGTCCCCGCAGCCCCTGCCAGGCTGGGCCGCCCCCCGCTGCCACCGTTTCACTTGACCTATCGGGAATAATAACGGAAACAAACAAGAAATTCTTTCATGCACCCAAGGGAAAGTTTTCCAAACTCACCGAAGAGTTGAGGCCAGAGCAGCCGGCGGTGTTGGGGACCAGCCCCACACCACAGCCAGCAGTGCCAGGGACCAGCCCCACACTGCAGCAAGTGGCATGGCCAGAGCTGCCTGGCTGTGCCCCGGCAGCGGGTCACACATAGACCAGGGCCTCACACGTCCCGGGCAGGAGCTCCATGGCACAGAGCACAGAGGGAACTGCCGTTTCTGGCGGAGGCAGGAGCCTGTCTGGGTCCCCACCAGACGCTTGGGGGGCCGGAGGAGGGATCCTGTTCCCATCAGCTCCTCTCCCGGGTTGGCCACCTCCTCCTCTTCCTCCTCCTCACGGCTCTGTTACCATGCCCGGGCTCCCGGTGATGGTAAGAGTGTTTGAAACCAGACCGTCCTTGCACCAGAGCTCATCGTGGCAGCTCGCCCAGGCCTGAGCTGGGAGGGAGTGGTGCCGGCAGCATTGGGTGGCTCGGTGAGTGCTCCCTGGCTGCACCTGCAGCCTCCCCACGGCATCCCCAAGTCATCCTCCCTACACCCTCCCCATGCCAGCTGAAGCTTTTGGCCCCTCTCCTTCCTTGCCAAGGCTGGAGGCTTTTTGGCCAGGACCAGCTGCCCACCAGCCCCCTGTGCCCCAGCAGCCACCTACCCCCGAGCTCCTCGCTGATGTCCAGGCTGGAGCTCCAGGAGAAGCGCTCCACCGCTCCGTACTCCAGCCCCGCCAGCCCAGCAGGCAAAGCCTCCAGCTCATAGGCTCCCCGCTTCTTCCAGTACAGAAACATCCTGGGGTGGTGGCGGGGATCCCCCCGAGCCCTGCCCGCCCCACCGCAGGGACTGGCCGGGGGAGCCCAGCTCCAGCTCTAAGCGCGGGTCCCGGTCTCCGGACAAGCGGAGCATTGAGGCCGGTGGCGGCGGAGGGTGCCCGGGAGCCGGCACAAAGGGCCTTTCTTCAGCCTCCCACAGACATTGCACAAATTTCACTTTCCGCCGTCTATGAAAGACATTCGGCCGCGGAGACAAGACGCGCTTGTGATTAAAATAATCGGCATGAAGAGGGGGGCTGTTCGGTGGCTCCGCCGTCCGATGGATCTGGGGGGGGCAGGAATGCGCCGCCCCGAGGCCCTGCTGCACCCCCGCAGCCGTGGGCACGCCAGGGCCCCCAGCCCATGAGGGGTCTTTGGGGGTTGTTTCCCCCCAACTAAACCCGAGCAAACGGGAAAGCACCAGATAGGGCTCATGCCCAACAAAGGCCTGTCCTGCCCCACGCACAGCTCTCCCTAAAACAGAGGAAACTGAAATGCCGTGTGGGGCCATCAGCCAGGCTGAGACCACCCTGGCCCCCAAACTCAGCAGCATCTTCTCCCGAAGGCACCACATGCTCCCCACAGTTTTGCTGCCAGAAGTTAAAGAAAAAATAAACAAAAATTAAATCATCGCTGCGAAGCGAATAGAACGGAACGGAGTGAGAAGCCCAACCGTCCTGCTGTGCCTAGCACACGCTCGATGCTTTAACACCAAGTAACCCATTTCCTACGGGTCACACCACCGAGTGCCCCCACCTCTGCTGGGGGTGTCACCCCAAGGTTTGCACTCCAAAGCCCCCGGCCCCCTGTACTGTGCTCCCCCCAGGGCTCTCGCCCTGCCCGAGGCTGCCCTGTCCCCCCTGGAATGACACAACCACGGACACTAGAGGCTCAGCGTGGCTGCACGGGAGTCGCTTGCTCGTCCCCCAGCTCTGAGGAGGGGGGGACCCCATCCCAGCAGATGCTGGGAACCAGTGACAGCCTGAAGGGGGATGCTCAGCCCTGCCGTTCCCCCCACGCCGCTCGCCCCTCTCACCTTTTCCGGCGCCTTTTCCGCCCGCTGCCTACGACTCAAGCACTCGCCTCAGCCGGGATTTTCCCCCTGGCCACACCACGGCCCCTGTATTTATTTTAGCCACTGTTGGGGCCAGGTTGCTGGCCAAGTCCTTCCTGCGCTGCCAGACCCAGCCAGATGGGGATAATTAGGCCTGGATTAAGTTAAAGCATTAACTCTTTAAAAGGCAGCCCCTCTCCAGTGCCACCCCCTTTGGTTTGTCCGTTTTCAGGTACAGGTTTAAGGAGCGCTGGAAACCTCCTTGCAAACCAGATAAAAGCATTTTTCAGGGATTACTCACACCCGCAGCAACCGCCAGCTGAAAGGATCCGGCCCCGAGTGGTGCCACCGCGTCCCTCCCTCCTCTGCGGGGAGACCGGGAAACAAGGGGCCTGAACCAGCACCTGCCTCGGGGGGTGCAGCCCCCTGGGGGACTGTCCCCTGCCCTGGGATGGGGCAGAGCCGTGTCAGGAGCTGCCGTTACAGGCTGGGTTATTTCTGCAGTCAGGGATCCATTACATGCTGGTGTTACTCCCTCAGGCTCCCCAGAAAGGAGCCTGGCCCAAGCCGCCGGCTCACCTCCACCCGACTCCCTCACACCCGCGCCACTGCGACCCGCTGTCCCCACCGAGAGCTGGGAAGAACAAGGAATAGGTTCCTCTGGCCTGTCCCCAGGGTGACGAGTTCTTCCCCACTCCCACCCCACCAGAACATACTGGGACAGCAGGGCCAGACCCGCAGCTCTTCCCAGGCCCTCCAGCCGCAGCCCCTCAGTGCTGGGACACAGGATGAGGCCATGTCCTCAGGCCTCCTGTGATAGCGCAGACAGGAGACTCCCTCCAGTGGCACCCGGGGAGAGGATTCCCCGGCTCCTTCCCTGGGGACAGAACCACCAGCACCAGCCCTTTGCTGGCCAGTGGCCACCCGGCTCCCAAATCCCCGAGCCAACCCCAACCCACCCAGAGGCAGAACCGCTGCGACCCCCTGGGGAAGCACCCCCAGCCTCCATCAGCCCTCTCCAACTCAACACAGGCCGAGGAGAAAATCCGAGCCAAACCAACGTTTTCAATAGATATTTATTACAAAACACTAAAATACATACTGAAAATATAAAACAGTATCAAAAGGGGACATGCTGCAGTGTCTGCACCCGACGCCCGCACGGGTCTCAGTAGCACCAGGGGTTGTCACCGCGCCCGGACAAGCCAACCCCGCGCCCACCTCCCTCAGGTGTAATCGCACTCGAACGTGTACTCCCTCTTCTTGAAATGCTTCTTCTTCTTCAGCTTCCCAGAGCCCAGGATGCTGTAGTTGTAATCAGATGTGACGTAGGGGATCTCTCCCTCCACTCCTTGCTGGGAGAAGAGGAAACAGAACTTTTAACAACTCGGATCTCCAAGGGAAGGGGAAGCACTTTCCTAGACGGACTGACACCAGACTGACAGGCAGACAGCTGCCTGGTGGAGGGAACAAGCTGTCGTTAAACAAACCCTGCTCTGGTATCTCAAACACGAGAGGAACGCTCTCCTCTCCCCTGTTTCTGCGCGTTCAGGGCCATTTCCTAGAGCGATAACCATCTGCTCTGCCCAGACATCTCCAGGCAGGTGAAAGCCCCGGGAATCGGGAACGGGAAAACCCGCCCGAGCTCTGCCAGCCCCTACCTGCCCCACGAGGACGCAGTTGGGGACAGCAATGTTGCCCAGGAGCAGACAATTCACCAGCCTCAGCTTCTCAGGGGGCACCGGCGTCAGAACGTGGTAAAGCTTCTTCTGCATCTCAACCCCCCGCACGATTCCTGGAACACACACGTGCCACGTTCAGCCTGACCCCAGCCCATCATTTCCCACTCCGTAACCAGACACAGCTGGAGCCCTTTAAACAGCTCCTTGGAGCCAAGGGGAGGATCTGAGACACCTCTGGAGAGCACCACCCTGCTGTATCCTGTTGGTCCCTCAGCACACACACCCCACAGCCATTTCCCAACCCCTGTGTGTGTTTCACTGACACGTCCCCACAAGAACTCGGGGAGCCCGGTACCGAACCCCGAGGCAGCAGCACAACAGCACAGCGGGCTCCAGGAGGGAACTGACAGGCAAGTGAGGGGATGGGTGTAAGCCACGTGGAGTCTGCTCTTGAGATCATAAATCCCCAAAAGCAAGCAGGCTGTCAGGTTATGAAAAAGCAGCTCCAACTGGAGCCGCTCAGTGACACTGCCCACGGCTGCCACAAGCCAGGGAAAGCCACAGGACTGAAGTACAGCACGTGAGGGAAGAGCAAACCCCGTTATTCCTTTCTCTCATCCCCCTTTTTCAGCGCCATCCCGTCACCCTGCACCCTGAGCAGCAGGAGCCTGGCAGGCCGTCCCCGGGCTGGCTCACCGAAGCCCAGGCAGTCGCAGACCGGTGTCTGTGTCAGCAGGACGGGCCCGTCCGACTGGCACCTGATTTCCTCGGGGATGCGGCACAGCCCGACCCAGCTGGCGTTCACCGCGTACATGACGTTGGTGGGAGCCACGTCGGTGTGAATCACCCTCAGCGCAACCGCACTGAACGGTACCTGGGGGAGCAAAGAGAAACAACCGCTTATCGGCTCAACGTCCGCCGAGCTCCAGTTCAGAGATGAGGTAACGCCGAGTACACAAACCCCGCACCTACAAACAGCCCTTATCTCCACGGCAAACACGAGCTGCAACGCCAGCCAGCCCCTGGCCACACAGGGAGCAGGCACCGCGCTCACTTCTCCACAAACCCTCCCTTCCCACACACCCAGCGCCGTCCTTCTCCCCCTGCAGAGTGCCAAGAGCTTTCCCCTCTCCCAGAGACCGTTTGCAGTACGGGCAGGGCTGTCTGTCGCCGCCAGCCGGGCTCTGGGCCGCCTCCCCGCGCCGTCCCACAACACCCACGTACCTGGTAGGGCACGAGGCTGTGCAGCGGAAGCACCACGCCGACGTCGGGGGGCTGCAGCTGCCCCAGGTACCCCAGGATGGACATGTCCCGCAGGACCCCGCTGTGCACCCGCCTGCAACAACACCCCCAGCACCTCAGGGAGCGGCAGCGCAGCCATCCAACCGCCACCCCTCCGGGACACCGGCATTGCACACAAGGACAGTCCTTAAAAACTTCTACCACTGAAAAAATAAATTACAGCCGTGTTCTTATTCCCTCTAAGGGATCACGGGATTTATGGCAGTGCTTGTTCCAACTTTAAAAAGGTGTAAATTAACAAGGGTGGTGTTTGGTGTTCGATTTAGCACAGTCTGTTATTAGGTCACAGCTCCCTTCTCCAACCCCGGTGTCTGCACACCTTCGAGTCAGACACTCACAGAACATTTGTTTTCTTAAACACCCCAGTAGTGAAGGGTGAGTTTTTACCACACTTAAAACTGGCAAGAAAGATCCAGGATGATAAACATTTCAGAGGTGTTCAAAGTATCAGCAAAATTAGCAAGTAATGTAATCACCATCTAGGTCTGCAGTAAATGGGTGAGGAGCCTCCCAATTAGAAAAAAAGAAAAGAAAAAGCCAACAAAAACCCCAAACAAACAAAAAACCCCACCAAAACCAAAACCAAACAAAAAAAACCCAAACCCAGAGTATTTAATGTCCCCGAGTGAAGTCATGTCCACCGTCAAACTGCCAGTGCAGTGGTCACTGGGAGCAGAGTAGGGAGGAACATCCCCTTCCCCACCAACCTAAAACCCAACCCCACACAAACCTCCCCCCGGCAAAACACCCAGGGAACCCCAACAAACCCACCCCAACATAACCCCACCACACAAACCAGCGAGCTCTGACAACTCAGAAGAGCTCTCTCGAGGCCAAGGCCAGCACCTTTCCTGTGGGGGCTGCGTGCGACCGTGTCAATCCCACAAACCACCACAAAGCACCGAACTTCCTACTTACGCTTCTCCCGCCACTCCCGCTCGAGGGAACTCGGGATGGACGTACAGCAGCTTGTACTCGGGAGCAGAGGCGTCCACCCCGCCTTCAGAGGGCTTCCAGCTCTCCGTGCTGCTGGCCCCCAGTGGCTGGCGGCGGGCTGGCTGCCGGCCCTTGGTGTAGAGCCCCGGGGTGAGGTGCACGTACTCAGGGGTGAGCGGGGCCATGGCCTTCCAGTCGTACACATCCATCTGCACGATGTGGCTGGGCGACAGCAGCCGGATGATATCGATCAGCAGCAGCATCCCCTCGCCTTTAAGGAGCACAGAAAGCACGGCTGTTGCTGCTATACAAACAGCTCAGAACTGGATCACAGGAACACAGGCTGGTAAGGGTGGAAGGGACCTCTGGAGACCACCCAGTCCAACCCCCTGCCTGAGCAGGGTCACCCAGAGCAGGTTGCACAGGCACGTGTCCAGGTGGGCTTTGAACATCTCCAGAGACAGACTCCACCACCTCTCTGGGCAGCCTGTTCCAGGGGCTCTGCCACCCTCACAGGAAGAAGTTCCACATCTTTAGATGGAACTTCTTATGTTCCAGTTTGTCCTCTTACTGGGCACTACTGAAAAACAATCAGCCCCATCCTCCTGACATTTATAAACACTGATCAGATCCCCCCTCAGTCTTCTCAGACTAACAGACCCAAGACCTTCAGCCTGCCCTCAGCAAAGAGATGTTCTACATTAGAGAAGACCAGTACTAGCCCAAGGCAGGCTAGCTGTATTTTCTGTTCCAGGTTCTGGAAAGCGTGGTGTAACCCCACCACCTCTTGGGATCACGTTCATCCCACTTACCTTTCACCCAGCCCATGGTGTTGACGACTAAAGGCACCTCCTTCTTGTAGGAGCTGAACACGTACTTCACAACGTCGAGGTATCTCTCCGTGTCCTGCTCACAACTGGTCTGTCCATAATACACCATCTTACGTGGTGTCTGCTGATGGGTGAAGGGTGGGCCTGGAAAAGCAAGCAGCAAAGCTCTGGTGGTCTCAGCAAGTCAAATCAAACCCCCCACACACCCCTGCAGCACCCCCACACAACCCCTTCTGAATCCTCCTGACATTTATAAACACTGATAACCCTAACCCTAACCCTTCCATCCCACGCTTCTCATACAGCACAGACCCCTAACCCTAACTCTCTGTCTCTTTTCTCTGTCTCTTTGTTTTAAATCACTACATAAACACTCTGAATTTTAAAACAACCATTTTTGGTGAGACACAAAAAGCACACCAGTCTGGCCACATCCTTTTTAGGCACCAACCCAAATCCACAAGACCACAAACACCAGCAGCCTCTCCGACTCCAGGATTTTCAAGCTTGTCACGACAGCCCCCAGCCCCTGTGGCTCCCCTCAAGCTACTTTCATCTACAGATGCCCAAAACTGGGAAAGGTTTTCCCAAAGACACCTTTCAAATCCCCAAAGCTGAAAATCCAGTTTGACATGCCACAGCCTGTCCCACCACCTCACAAACAACTGCCTTCTCTCTTTAAAAGGGAAAATAAAACCAAGATGGGAAAGCAGCTCTGTGTTACTCGGGAGGATTTTCATGTCAAGCTTAGTTGCCCCCAGCAAAGAAACCAAACCAGCCCTGGTTTATTTCCCAGGTGCTGCTGACAGATGTGGCAGCCTCTACTCAGGGAGCACCTCCTGGAAATCAAACAGGATTCTGGCAATGGCAGCAAAGGGCAAAACACGTACCGAGAATGGGCTCTGTTATGTTACTTAGGGACACGCATCCAGGCGGCGTAAACTCGGTCTGACCTATGTCACATTCCAGGTATTCAACCGCGGGAAGGCTGCAGTGAGAGAAGCCCATACATTAGCATCTGCTAAAACCCAAACAGGACCCACCTGGAACGCTCCAGAGCCACAATCTGACTGTGTTCCAGCTCATCAAAAGTAAATTCTCCAGTACAACCAAACCACCACTTGTCTGTCTCCTGCCCTCCCTTGAAGAGTGTTGAGCAAGAACGTACAAGGCTTGTCTACCCGTCAGCACTGAACTGCAACGGCTCCTCTGCTAACTGGGCATCCTCAGACCAGCCATTTCAGGCTGACAGACTTTACAGCCTTTAGGCATATGCTGCTCAGGAGAATAAGCTTCTACACCTTGTTCTGCCAAGAATCCCCAAAGACACCAAGAAATC
The DNA here is from genome assembly GCA_013400555.1 of Jacana jacana. NCBI lineage: Eukaryota > Metazoa > Chordata > Aves > Charadriiformes > Jacanidae > Jacana > Jacana jacana. The sequence continues at coordinate 450,244 of VZTM01011259.1, read as the reverse complement.
GTAACTTCACGTTTTCAAGGGTTGCAACTCCCAACTGAACCCTGCTCAGTGCCCATTAGTTCAGGTACTCCAAGACAGCAATTTTAGTTCAACAGAAATACTGCAGTAAACAACTTTTCTGCAAGGAACCAAAGAATGCCTATTTTTATGAATCTTCATTTGCTTTTAAAAGACATCTTTCTTCCAGCTGTGCCAGCTTTTCTGAGAAGCCTGGCAGGCAGTTTCTCCTTCTCCTGAATCCCACACAGTGCTTAAAAGCTTACAGAACACTGAAAGACTCACCGATTCAGTAACAGATTCACCAGGTATCTGTTGAATGTTGATTTCCCAGTGTTTTTTGGGCCACACACCAGAATCAAGGGAACACCTTCATCTTCAGCTGGAAAAACAAACATACTCTGAAACAGAGGAAGGCTGTCAGTTACTCTGCTCTGCCCCCCTTACACAAAAAACAGCCCTACAAGATGCCGTGATCTGACTAGACATATTTCAATTAAACAAAAAAAAATCCCCCTCTCTCTTTATAGAGATCTTAAGTGTAGCAGTGTAAAGGGAAGAGGCTCCTGAAGCGAGAAGCAAGCCCTCGCACAACCACCCATCGTTCACGGGCTCAAATTGCTCATGGCATTTCAGATCTTGCTGGATAAGCAGTAGGGTGTTTTTCTACCTGCTTCAGAGAAGAGCAAAAGGAGCTTTGACGTCAGCCTGGGAAGCGCCTCCACAGCAGCGAGCTGCCTGCCTGGCAGCAGAGGCACAAACCCACACGAGGTGACGCACAAGCTCAGACTCCCACTCTTTAGGGGAAAACCATGACCCGTGCTCAGTGCCCGTCACAGGGGGTGCTCTCCCCAGCTTTGCCTCCTGGAAAGCCTCAGGACTGCCCTTCCTCCAGACCGCGGGAGCCCCCCAGGCTCACTCACCGCAGCAAGCTTGGATCAGCTCCTCCAGGGCCAGGCACATGCTCTCCGACACCAGCAGCCCGCGCTCGGGGCTGCACTGCACGATGCCCACGGACGCCAGAACAGCATCTTCTGGCGTGAAGCTGGATTCTTCCTTTTTCTGGGGAAGGGGGAAAAAGGCTTAGCAAGGTGTGTTAGGGCTTTGTAGCTGCGCTGCTGGATGCTGACAGGCGCACTAAGCGGGGCTCTAGCTCCACACAAGACCCATTTTGGGAAAGGCACGGCAACCGCACTGGTGCCCAGGGTGGAGTGGCCATCACGACACCCGCTGGCTCTCACCTGGGGCTCGAAGAGCCGTGACAGCGGTGGGTGGCTCAGCAGGAACCGTGTCACCGGCGTGTCCAGGTGCTCCAGCAGCACCACAGCGCACTCCGGGGAGAACCGTGCCATCACCTTCACCCGCGCCTCTGCAACGGGGGGAGAGCGCCGCCCTCAGTCGGCCACAGCGGCCGGGGGCAGCGCGAAATGGTGGCGCCCCGCACCGCACACAAGATGGCGGCCTCCCCGCACCGCCCGCGAAATGGCGTCCCCCACCTCCCCGCACCGCCCGCGAAATGGCGGCCCGCAGC
>VZTM01011259.1:410156-431672 GCA_013400555.1 Jacana jacana | reverse complement strand
CCGCTCTGCCCGGCTCCGCCGCCGCTCACCCCCCCGCGTTCTCCCGCAGGACTTCTCCCCCGCCGCCCGCCGGCACCGCACCGTGGAAGACTTTAACAAGTTCTGCACCTTCGTCCTGGCCTACGCCGGCTACATCCCCTACCCCCAGGAGGTGAGCGCGCACCGGGGCGGCGGCCGGCGCTTTCTGTCCAACCGGCCGCCTCCGCGCCGAGTCCCCGGGACAAAAGGGGGAACTCCCGGGGTCGGGAGGGCCCGGGCCACGGGCGGGGGTGGTTGCGTTTTGGGTAGGGCGGGGAACGGTGGGGACCCCGTAATCGCGGCTCGGGGGCTGTGTCTCTGCTCCGCTGGAGACCCCCCCGGTGGCCTGGGCAGAACGGGAGCTGGGGCGAGAAGGCCCGTGCGAGGCGACGCCACGGGGGAAAGTGTGCGGTGTCCCCGCCCGCACCGGAGTCGGCTCCGAATTAACGCTTTTATGTGCTTCCCCCGGCGTTTTCCAGGAGGCGCCACTGAGGAACAGCCCCAGCCCCCCCAACAGCACCGGGGGCACCATCGACAGCGATAGCTGGGACCCGCGATTCAATGACGTCCCCTCGGCTGTCCCCCTGCCCGCCAAGAACAGAAAGAACTTCAGTCAGCTGAAGCGAGCAAAGCCCTACGGTTCCCTCTTCCAACGGGCAAAACCCGGCAACTTCCTGCCGGAGCGAAAGCAGATCGATAAGATGAGGAAGAAGAAAAAGCTGAAGAGGAGGGAAACGGAGGTGTCTGCAGAGGAGGACTACGAGGAGAAGCTGCTGGAGCTGGAGGGGGAGGACTCTTACGTGGAGACGCCGATGAGCCCCTCATCCGAGGGTGACCCCCCCTCTGCGGCCGAGCAGAGCTCGGTGTGGGACTCTGACACCCCCTCCAGCGTCTCCTTCCCCACCGGGGCGGCCGAGCAGACGGTGGAGATCCAGAGCGTGGGCAAGCGAACGGTCATTCGGCAGGGCAAGCAGGTGGTCTTCCGGGATGAGGACGGTACCGGCGACGACGAGGACATCATGGTGGATTCGGGTAGGTGCCTGGCTGCGGGGAGGGCGACTGGGGTGGGAGCGGTGGTGCCGTCACCCATCCCTTTGGTTCTTGCAGCGTGAGGGTAACGGCAAAGCGTGCCACCTGGGCAGAATGAGCAGGGGTTGGGGTTTTTGGGGGAAAAAGGAGGTCCATTGGCTGCTCTGGCGACAAACTGAGTGAGAAGCTGTGGCTTTGAAGAAGCAGCTGGTTCTTCTCTCCTGGGTCTTCTCTCCTGAGAGTCTCCTCCTGTGCAGGAGAGACTGCTTTCCCTTAAGATGTGGTAGCAGCAGCACAGTGCCCGGCTGGGACACCCTGGTACTCAGTGTAGTGCAAGAGCAGAGTGAGTTCCCGGTGCAGGTGAGAGGCGCTGGCCGTTAAACGCAGCTCGCTGTTCGGCTTTGCAGATGACGACTCGTGGGACCTGGTCACTTGCTTCTGCATGAAGCCTTTCGCCGGGCGGCCCATGATCGAGTGCAACGAGTGTCACACCTGGATCCACCTCTCCTGCGCCAAGATCCGCAAGTCCAACGTCCCAGAGGTCTACATCTGCCAGAAGTGCCGGGACTCCAAGTTTGACATTCGCCGTTCGAACCGCTCCCGGACGGGCTCGCGCAGGCGCTTTCTGGACTAGGGGAGGGAGGGGGTGCTGGGGCACTGCGCGGGGGGGCCGGGACCCCGGCCGGGGGGAGCTCCCCGAACTGCTGCTGCTCGGGCTGGAGGGCTGCCCGCCTGCCGGAACCGGGACAGGGAATCGCCAAAGCGGCGTCAGCCGGGGCTGGAAGAGGCCGACTGGTGAGGAGTGCTGCCGGATCCCATCGGCTGGAGGGACGGAGGGGGCTCTCCGGGCTCGGCGGGGGTTTGTCTGGTCACAGCCAGGAGCTGGGTGACACCTGGGGAATGTATGATACCTTTTGCCACGTAGGTTTTATCATCCCACCGGGAAACTGCAAACCCTCTCTGTGCGAGGAGACTCCTCCTCCTCCAGAGAGGGCGGAGGGGGGGAATCTGTGTGAAGAGTCTGAAAAGTAAATGGCCACGTGTTTTAATTTTAATGTAATATTATACCTGCCCATTTGTCTGTATCTATCAGTCGTAGACTCTCTGAGGCTCCGTAGGAGTCGGTGTCAGTTGGTACCGAGCTCTGCGTGAGCTGCCTCCTGCAGCAGCCCGGGCAGGAGGGGAGCTCCGGGGTTTGGCATCGCTCACGTGAAAACGGGCCTCACCCTGCACCGAGGGACCGGCGCCTCTAAGGGAGGGAGCAGCCCCTTCTCTGGAGCAGCAGCGACACCCCGCTCCCTGTGAGAAGGTCTCTTCTTCTTCCTGACTGTGTTTTGCATGATTGGCTCAAACGTGTGTTTGGGGATACTGTTTGCTCCGTTTCCCGGCCCTTCCCGAGACTCTGAGGTGCTGATTTTAGACCACGGCGACTCTCCCTTCTCTCAGCCCAGGATTCGAGCGTGGACTGTAAAAGGGGCCTGAGCGAACGCAGAACCCAGTGGGTCTGGTTTGGGATTTGGTCTTTTCCATCCGAGTGCTACGGCTGAGCTGCCTTTTGTTCTCGCTGTTTGTTTTTGGAGAATGGATTTGTAATCAAAAAAGCAGAATCTTTAACCTGTTGGTTGCAAATTTACTCAGGCAGAAGCAAACGCAGGCGATGCGGGGAGCAGGGTGACGTGCAATGAAGAGCCATTGGATGCGGGGGGGACGGGAGGGCACCGAGGCCCTCGCTGACACCACAGTCCCTCCACGGGGTTTCCTGGGGCCTTGGTCTGAGGGAAATCCGTTGGGAAATGGGGCCACTGCGAGAGGCCAGTGAGAAGGTGGTGGTGCTCCTGGGTGACCAGAGCGATTCCATGTGTTTTGAGGCATTTCTCTAATGTTACACCTGACACAGGAGCGCTGTGCCCGGTGGGATGAGGTGAGGGGACTGCCCTGATCCCCAGCACACGGGGACCCTCCTTGGGGCGGCTGCTGCGGGGCTGCCAGAGCTCCAGCCCGAGGGATGTGGAGGAGCCAGAGCTCTGCCCACTCGGGTCAGGGCAACGGAGCTGCACCACGAGCGACTGTTCTTCTCTCCTGCTGCTTTATCCGAACCCGGTTCCAAGCTGCAACAACCAGCTCTGGGTTCTGTAAAACACAAAGACCGTGACATGCTGCCTCCCAGGAGCTACCTGGATCCACCGAGGAGTTTGCCAAAGACTTGCCCCCGACGGCTGCTTCACTGTCCTTCGCAGCCAGAAAAATAACCAAAGTTCTCAAATGCTGCCATTTCACTCTGCAAACGCAAAGACTCCGGCGGATCCCGGTCATGAGCTGGGCGAGGGCTGGGCCTGCTCTGTCTCTCTGCCTTTATGGTGTGTCTGCAACTCGACTGGGCCCCCGTGCAGCGCGTTCCTCCAGCTGCTCTGGCAGAAACGGTGACCTGCTGCGGGAACCGGCTCCTCCTCACAGCGGTTCGGGCCTGGTCAGCCTGACGGACGCTCCCTCTGTTCCCCTGTCAGACTGATGCCCAGAGGTGGTGTCTGACAAGTCCAGCCCATCACAGTATCAGCAGAGAGAGAAGAAAAAACGAGTAACGTCTCCATTCTTTGAGTTCATCACTTCCACCCGTGTATAATTATAGTTTAATTCAGAACTTTATTTTTTCATTAAAACTGTTTTAATGAAACGTTTTTTTCTTAAATGTGAAACAAGTGAACAAGGACTTTGTTTTCTTCTGAACTCGTGTGTCTGCTGTTATGATTTACTGGGCTGCGAAGCAGTTTGTGCAGGAGGTGGCGAGACCGGGTCCTTCGGGTGCTCTTTCCTGAGGGACAGGGGGAGCCGGGAGGGGACGTGGAGAGCGACGAGCACCTCGTGCTGGCGGGGTCCCCTCCTCTCTCTGGAGCGGTTGCTCCGCACCCACCCTCTGCCCCGAGTAAATGTGATGGGGGCAGGTGATACTGGCAGCTCTGGGAGCCCAGAGTGGGCAAACTGGGCTCGCTGATGGACCTGCAGGAAGGTGTGAGGGCTGGTGCAAGCCCCAGAGAAGGCTGGGGTTGGGACCCCGGGGGTGGAGAGGACAGGCAGGCTGAAAGCCAGGCTCGGTGTGCAGGAGCTGTGCATGGGGCAGGGCAAACCACACCAGCTGAGACTGGCCAAGGTGGCCCTGTGCCCCACTTGCCTGTGCCCCACTTGCCTGAGAGCCTGATCCCTGCAGGATGGGGCACTGTGGCCTCAGAGAGGGACCTTGGGCTGTGCTGTGTCTGCCTCAGCCAGACCAAAAAAGCCCCATTGAACCCTGTGCAGAAGCAGAGCTCCTTCCCTCCCACCCCTACCCCAGGGTGGGGGGCACCGAGGACCCCAAGCCACCAAAGGGACACTGGTGCCCTGGTGTCACCCCTCTGCTCCTCTTCGTGTCACAACCCCAAAGTTCAGAGCAGCAGCCCTGACGCCTCAGCGGATGGAAAAGATGGGTTGTATCTGTGGAAGCGGCACGGGACGGACCGTGTCCAGAAGCAAAGCTCCAGCTGCCACGTTACATTTAAATTCTCAGTAATTTTGCATTATATGTGGCCAGCATCAGGACCCCCAGGGAGCTGTAGCTGTAAAATGGCAGCTTCCCACAGAGCAGAAATGGTGGAGGTGAAAGTAGCAGGTTTTTTTAAGTGGGAAAACTCTGTGAAACTGCACCGATGGGAAAGAAGGACGGGAGCGACGCTGGCGCCAGCGTTCAGCCCGAGAGACCGACCCAAGGCTGGGACAGGGAGTGGACTCCACTGTGTGGACACAACTCTGCCAAGAACAGACGCTGTGGGGACGGGAAACATGGAGCTGGAGCATCGGCTGCTGCAGAGAAGAACCTGCTGCTGCTGCGGCCTCAGGGCTGGGGAAGGGACCTGACAGGAGGGGAGCGTCTGAGCCCCCAGAGGGCCGGGCTGGCAAAACCAAGCTTTGGCCTTTGCATGATGTTCAGCCAGGAGCGGGGCCAGGCCTGTGTCCTGAGGGGCTTCGCCTTAAGGAGAGTCACAAATTCAAGTGTTCAAAGTACAAAGCTACGGTTCATCTGCCCCTCACACACACTCCTGTGCCACCGCAGAGCAGGAAGGAGAAGGCAGTCTGGTCTCTGAGGAGAACACGGCTGCCACTGCAGAAGGCACCCTCGCTTTTCAGGGGAGTCCTACAGGTGCGAAGGGAACGGGCTACTTTCCAGCTGAATACAATTTATTGCACATTTTACATTTTCATTTCAGATCCACAGAACACTGGTCCTAAGTGGAATAACATCCTGCACCAGGTGCTGGTAGTTTTGCTGTTTTTAATGAGAACAAGTGAACAGCCCGTTATCGTATCAGCTTGTTTTCAGAGTGGGGCACCTCCTCCAGAGCAGCTCGGATGAGTCTGCCCCCAGAGCTCCAACGCTCCTCTTGGAGACAGGAGCTCTCCTGCCTGGAGCAGAGGGAACCACCCCCGCACGGCAGACGGGGCCAGGAAAGGGTTTGTGGTGGTTGTTTTCAAGGACACCACCACACTGCCAAGGGACAGGGTTCTTTCCCTCGTCTCGGTGTGAGCCAAGAGGGCTGTTCTGGGACCCGCCGAGAGCAGGGCTGAGCCACTGCCCCCGCTGCTCCTTGTCCCTGACAAGGGCTGCCATTCCATCTGCAGTGCCACTGGGACAGAACTGCCCCTTCTGCTGGGAAACCACTCAAGAGTGATCCCATGGATTTATGTTGCAACTGGTGCTTTTTAGAAAGGGCAGCCAAATTTTACACTTTCAGCTCTTTACCCATTGGCATCTCTCCTCACTCTGGCCCCTTTACCTGGATGAACTACCTTCCTCTTTCTCCTAGAAATAAATTAGATGGGAAGAGACAGTTGCAGCATCAGAATCAAGTGAAATGAATTGCTGTCCCTATCCCCCATTTGCTCTCCTCTTTTCCTGAAAACCTTAGCAGTCCGTGGTTCTGGGTGGCAGGAGAATTAATGAGACTATTATGCCCCGTGTCCTTGTCTGGAACAGCAGTGTTTGAAAGGAGCAGCTGGATGGATTCATGCTGCAGAGGTCCATGATACTACGAAAGACAAAGAACTTCATTTCAAACATACCTGTTCTTAACAAGTACGTTTCAAATACAGATTTGAGGTGGAAAACAATCTGTCCTCTTTCCAGCAAAGGGATTTACACAGAGGCCTTCCAGGCGGCGGCCAGAGAATGGAACTTCTCCTCAGGAGCAGAAAAGGAGCACTACCTGCCCCAGGAAGAGAAGAACAGGTCTTCTTCCCTGCTCAGCATGAGAAGACACAGGTGAGAGCGCATGAAGGGACCGTGGCCAAGGGGCAGCAGCAGGGACTCGGCCGGGGGGAGCTCCGTGCCCGCTCACACAACCTCAGCAGAGAGCACTGCGCGTTCAGAGTCACGTTGCTTTATTGGTTACCGAGCCACAATTCAGAGAAGTATTGCCCTGGAGCCACCTGGAGAAGCAGGTTCTCTCATTTTGTCTCCTAACACAACTGGCAGGACACCGCCTGCTAAATAGTAAAAATAAAAGTGTCTCTGTTGCAAGCTGGAGCGTCCGGGGGAAGGTTCCCTCGTCCCCGCTGACCCGCTCTCCCCCGTTAGCCGTCAGCATCGATTCTGTGAGCTGTGGGCGAGAACAAGACACGGACACGGGCCACCCTGTCACACGGGACATGTCACAGCTTCAGCCTACCCTCCGACCAGGGACGGACGGGACCACCTCTGCCTGCTAATCAAACTCCATTCACACACACCCCCAAGGCACTTATGGAAGCTCTGGAAGTTGGACATGCTGCCTAAATTGGTTCAGGGAGTTGGGATACTGTAAACGTGAGGTTTGTGCCCGTTAGCCACCTCTCCAGACCTACAGGGCCACCAGTAACACTTGTCACTCACAGACACCACTTCTACAGAATTGTTTTAGCAGACAGATAAATGGGGATGAGGAAGAAACCTGGCTCAGGCCTCCACCTTTGCCTTCACACACCCAATTCAGTCCCCAAAGGGCAATCCGATGCTGGGAACTGCCCAGCAGCGACACCAGCAGCTGTGGGAAGCTTTGCTCCTAACCCCAGTTAGATATAGAGGGTTAGATGGCACAAGCAGCTGTGGTGGTGCTGGTGAGCTCTTTCAGGTCATACTCTGGAGGTGTACCATGACCAGTCCACTTCGGTACCCTCAGTTCTGAACCCCAGAGCCCCTCTACTGGTTCCTGAGGAAGCAGCAGAGTGGTCCTTGCTACTTACATTGCTTTGGTATCCTAAGGGCCTCGTTGTCAGCTGACATCACCTGGTGCAGAACTCCTCGGAACTGATAAAGCACTTTCAAACTCTTCTCCTCACCCACGCAGGGGTCGTAGAAACCCGGCAGCCCAGCCTTGAACCAGAGAAGGACAGAATGAGCACCAGGGAATGGGCTTCCACAGCTCTTCAACTGACCCCAGACATTTATTAGCACCAAAACGAGGTGTCATTACAAAAGGAGCTTTGTGGGCAACGAGACGAGAAGCTGAGGAACAGCCTTCCCAACAGCAAGTCCTAAAACGCAGAAAAGGGGGAGTCAGGGGGGTGGGGAGTTTCTGGGTACGGCCCCAGCGTCTCACACACACCGTCCCGCGCTGCAAACATGCAGCCTCTGTTCCTTTGGTGCTGGAGATGCCCAGGGAACACTCGGTACATAAATGGCTTCTGTCACTGGCCTCAGGCAGGTGGGAGAAACCCCCCCAGGACAGCCCAGGTTCCACCCAAGTTCTGCGTCACTCGTTTGCGCTCTGGGGTCGACACAACAGCCACGTACCTTGGAGGCCTCTGTGAGGATGAGTTTGGAGTCCTTCACCAAGCACTGCAGGGGCACAGTCACATCTATTACTTTCACCTTCTCGTTCTTCCTGCTGTTGTCATTAACAAACTTCCCGTACCAGGCGTTCACTACGATCAAACCTGTGTTTCACAGGAAACCCCAGATGTGATGAAAGGCTTCCCAGCAATGGTGGGACACTGAGGGAAAGACCACCCCCCCACTTTCTGATCCAGGAGCAAACGCTGTACGTTAGAGACCGGTGGAGCCTGAACTGCAGACTCCAGGTTTTGCACAGATTTATACACACCCCGCTCCTGTGGGAGAAGCTGAGTCCAGACTTTTGACTTCAGCCTGCTGATCCACCTCCCAGCTTGTCCCAAGATAACATTCAGTTGGTCCCTACTCAGCTCAGGCACCAGAAGCAGAATCCTAATGGAACTTTCCCCCCCTCAATGCACAACAGGAATTACATTGTGCTTCGTTAGGGGTGGAAATGAAGGAATGATACCGGAGTTTCTCCCCATCACCCCCCCCCTGCCTTTGCACTGTTCCTTCTTCTCTCCAAAGCTATGGAGCAAGCAAATGGTACTGTAATCTTTACCCATTCTGGCTTCCTCTGCTTCAATTATCCTCCGGACAGACTCCTGCATTAACCGGACCTGCCAGGACACAAGGGGCAGAGAAAAACCAAGCGGTGTCGGACACAGTGTCCAAAAGAGCAAAGCCCCAGGTGAGAACGGCTTCCTTGAGCCAAGGGAGATCGTTACAGAGAGACTTACTGCAGCTTCAGCCTCCTGCTTCTTCTGCAGGATGTCGCTGGCCGTGTTCTCCCGCTGCTTCTCCAGCTCCCTGCACACGGGGTGAACATCGCGTCAGGGCCACACAGAGAGGGCACTCAGATGTCTGCTTCCCCACCCCAATTAACCTGACCCACCACCCTCACACAAAGGAGCTCAGTTTTAAGGTCCTTCCCCACCTTTCAAGCTACTTTGGTAGGCTACCAGAACTCGGTAGCCCTGCTGACAGAGCGAACCACAGAGATCCCAGCCTCTGCACCAGGCTCCCACAGCACCCGAGCAGGACCTCCCAGCTCTGGATTTAAAACAGCCTCGGGAGCTCACCTCTCCTTCTGTGCCCTGAGGTAGGGTCTGATGATGAGCCTGTGCATGGCAAAGTAGATAACTAGAGGTCCCACGGTGGCATAGAACACTGCACTGGGGAGCAGCTGGTCTGTTAGGTGGACAGGGAAGAAGTAGGTCTGGCTTGCCCTATTCAGCCTGGAAGGAAACAGATCAGAGGGCCAGGTGAGAAGAAACCCAGAGTTTAATGTACTTGGTTCAGCCCACTTAGCGTCAGTGTCTGCTGCTGAACAACTGCTGAGCCACAGGAGAGATGAAAAGGGTGAAAATCTGATACCACCAAACAAGACAATGGTAAGCCAGAGCTGACACCACCCACGGCCAGACTTCTCCCGTGACGGAACCTGACCATGCTGAGGTGATTGATTTAAAAAGGGAAAGGCACCAACACCATCATGAAGAGAAAATAAAACTGTTGACCGGCACCTGCCTTCCAGGAAGGAGGGCACGAACGTTTTTCTGACACCACAGTATTTATTCCAGAGAACACCAGTTTTCTTTGCCCGGGGGTCTCTGGCGCGCCCTTTGCTGGCGCCAATTAAACCCGCTCAGCAGCACACGAGCCCCCCCCGAGCTCTGCCCCTCCTTGCGGGCTGCGTCCCACCGGGAGCACAGCCTCCTCTGCGGGGTGGTGACAACCCACTGCGCAGTGGTGTAAAACCGGAATGCGATTAAATACACTTCTGCGAATAATAGTCTTGGAAAACTTGCATCCACTTACCACAGTGCTCCAAACCTTACTTTATTCCGTGTATTTTGAGGCATGCCCACACTAGTCCCGCCAGAGGCAGCCGAGGCTCAGAGCGACCCCAGCAGGAGGCACACATCGCTGCCCAGGGGCACCCCCTGCGCTAGAGAGGGGGCAGCCGCCGCGCACAGCGACACATCCACACACCCCACTGCCACCTTCCCACCTGAACACGGGAAACACGACAACGCGGGTTATGCTCAGCCTCTGCAAACACAGCTGTGATCTTGGACTGACTTGATTTTCAAAGACACCCCTTGGGGAACACCAACGCTGACGGTGGCTCCTAAAACGCTGTGTCTGGAGATCTTCCTCTCTGCTCCGTACTCCACTATGGTCCCGAAGAAACCCGCCCTAGAAGGAACGAACCGGACGCTGGTAAGACAGGGAAGGCTCCCGAGCCTCTCTGTACTGAATCCTGCCATTCCCCAACAAATGGAGCATGCAAACACGACCGAGTGCAGCGGACGGTGGCTGCTGGAAGATTCACTGTGTATCTACAAGATGGGATTAACCTTTTCATCCTGTAAAATACCAGATGGAATACAAGAAATTCTTGTTCTCTCATTGGTGATGACATAAAGCACCACACAGGTATTCCAAGTCCCACTTATCCCAAGAGGCACACAGAGCTAAGCCTCCACGACATTCATTTCAGTGGTTACTAGACTTAATGAAGAGCAGGCTCCCAAAGACCCCAGCAGCATTTGTGTGGAACCTGGAGGCCTATGGCAGCAGAGAGCTGATTCTTCAGGCCATCAGCTACACGGATTTCCTCTTGCACACTTACTTGAGAGAGCCTTTCACTCGCGTTTGATCCTCATCCTGAAACTTATGCTGATAACTGACCATCATGAAAGAATGGGGGATTCCCAGCTGAAATACAAGAGGCACAAATGTAAGAAAACGGATCCTCGGCCACCACTGAATGTTCCCCCAAATTTCCTTTCAGTGGCACAGGAAACAGCAACGCTTGCCACTTACTCACACAGCCTGCAATCCCTGCGGTCGGTGACCCTGACCTGAGCTGACCCCCATCAGACATCACAACCTTGGGTGCAAAGTGTTGTGCTCCCCAGAGCAGCGGGTCACTGTTACCTACCAGCCGCTGCGTCATTCCCTAGCCCCAAGCCGACACACTGCTGGGGGAGAAAAGCCAAGAGCCTTCCCTCCCGTGGGATCAGTGTCTCCTGTGCACAGCGACAGGACTCTCACCTGCAACGCCACGGTGAAATGGCTGGTTTTTGTATCCCGGACAATACTGGTGTTCATGGCTGACTGGATGCCCCACCGCCACTGCAAGTAGCCCATGGTGTTCTTGTCCAGGTTGCGGGCCAGCACTGTGGTGAGGCCGGGGCGGATCCCGCGGGATGAAAACTGCAGGGCACAGTTTGTAGTGATGAAACTGGGAGAAATAAGGAAATCCTCATCAGTGATAAAACACAGGCCTCAGGTGGCCTCAGGTTCCTTCTTGCCCAGGAGCCATGCTGAATACGCAGAGACTACCCTGCAAAGAGCATGCCTGAGTTTCAGGAAAAGCTCCAAACTAATTTTGACTGCACTGACTGCAGCCCTGCCCAGAAGAGCAAGCTCATGCCCAGTTCACTGGCGTGTGCCACAATGCTGCAGCCAACACAGCTGCTCTCCAGCCTTCACCCTTCCTGCCCACAGCAGAGTCTGGTCTGCTGGAGAGACAGAGCACTGCTAGAAGACAGCAGCCCTGCTATTAAATTAATTGTTTAATAATAATTAAATAATAATTAAAGGGCTCTACAGGGAACAAGACCCCAGTATGAGCTCTGAGGAATGGCATATTTACTAAGTTAGAACATATGAGAAGAAGGAAGTCTACGCTGGACCCTGCGATGCGCTAACATATGTCTTCACTCACAACCCGAGACCTCTGTTCATCTGTAAACAGACAGCATGCCAGTAGCAAATTTGGCATTACTTCCCTAAAATATGACATATCATCTCCTCTTTTGCTGTCAGAAACTCCATCTCACACATGGAAGTCCCAGAAGAGCCACAGATGCTGAGGCTGAAGCACCAGGGAGCTCTATTTACGTGTTATGTTTCACAATGAGCAGACAGCACAACCTCCCGAGCTCCCCCTCGTCACTGGTTTGCAGAAATCCACTCCTACCATCCTGAATGGTACGCTATTTCAGAGACCATTGTGTATTTTATCTAACTATGTATTTAATGGGAATTCAAGCCCTTTGGTTTCTTAGTGCAGGGTATCAACCATTGGACCATTTTTCTAACACTTACCATCTTGGTGTAAGGTTACGGAATATCTTCAGACCGAAGAGAGGCCCCTGAAGGTCTCCTGCTCCAAACTCCAGCTGTTCAAATGCACAACATCAAACTGTCAGAGGACACCTCTTACAGCAGTGGTGAAGCACCTCACAAGCATCATTCACTTTACAGACATGACATTCATGAGTAACACCCGCTGTGCGGTTCAGCACCCTCCCTGTTCTGCTGGCTCTGGGTTCAGAGCAGGAGATCTCTCACCCAGCAGGGTCCTCCTAAGACCAAGGCAGGTTCGCAGCACTACGGGCTGTTACTGCTACAAGCACCAGTGCCATCAGAGGAAACCCCTCGGTGGCAGCCCCAGACGGTGTCTGCCTGGGAGTCCCCAGAAAATTTTTCCCCCAGAACTTCTTCCCTTGTGAGCAGAGCCGTTTGTGAAGTAAGACAAGCTATCACACTGCCCTAGGTGTGCGGTCACGGCCTCCTGAAGGCACCTGGGAGGCTCCAGTGAAAACAGAAAGGCCCTGGAGCCATTCTGTGAGCGTGAGCAAAGCCCAAAACCACACAGCCAAATGGAAAGCGAAAACAATTAAGAAAAAACAAGGTTTGGCATTCCCTTTTTCTCAAATTCCTTTGAGAATTCCTTTTTCTTCACTCTACAGAATGCACAAAACGAGATGAACCAGAGCTGGAATTGCCTACAGAAAATAAACAGTGGGTAACTAATCCCAGCAGCCCGAAAGAGAGTGGAGACAAAAACATGTAGCAGCCAGAACTCTCACCTCTCCCCATCCCTTGGCAGACGTCACTCGTCTCAGGGCGAGATTGATCGATCCCCCTCCATTCCCGTTCTGGGTGGAGAGGTTACCGGACAGAATCGCCGTGTCCGTGGCAGTCAGTGGTGCCTGGAAAAGGAGCCTGTCGTTACCAATTACTCTGACCCCCATTCACACCTTCAATGCCCCTTCTGCAAGCACACAGGCACGGAGGGGTCCCCTTTGGGGTGTCCCTGCGCCCCGCTCACCTCGATGGACTGGGAGATGTGCATCTTGTTTATCTCGATCTGGGGAAAGCTGCTCCCGGGCACGTCTTCGTACTCTTCGTCGTAGCGATCAAAGAGGTCAGTGGCATCTATTCCAACACTAATTGTTCCCTACGGAAGGAGAAGAGGAACGAGGGCTCAGCATGAACAACCACCCAACAGTTAACAGCGACCTCCTCTACCAGGACAGGAGTTTGCAGCTTCTTCTTTTTCTGCAATTACCTTTCCCACTTCAAAATGCATTGCTAACGCATTCAAGACAAAAGCGAGCCATGACAATCTGCCAAAGCAGCAATACAAATCATGAAATAAACTGAATAAAGACAGTTTTTAAGCAGAAATGCAGCCTGTCACACTAGGAGGCCATTCTTCTGTTGTGGCACATGACAGAAGCAGGTAGAACACACACAGCAGACCCCACAACTGCCTCTGCTGTCAGGATTTACAAGTTCTAATAATAATACCTCTTCTCAAGGTTTATTTTCTGATTTCTTACACAGCAAAAATTGGATAAATATTTTAAAATGGGAAGGTGTGATTATTTCCAGGAGCACTCGGGGCCAGGGGCTGTCCCAGCTCTTTACAAGTGACCCAAAGCGGTTGTGCTCAGCGCTGTGTCCGTGGCAGCCCCGAGGATGAGCTCTTGCCCTTTATGCGGGCAGTTACTTTTCAGGAACCATCTGCAGAGTCACCTTCAAGGGAGCTGCTCTCCAGACACGTCAGCTTCTTCTGTTTCAGTCCTCTCCTAATCATGCTTTTCCTTGAAATGAGGCCAAAATAAGAGCGAAGCGAGGCAAACCCGCCCACTGCTCTGTGCTGCTCTCCAGTCCTCAGCAGAGACAGGGAGTAAAACAGCAAAGAGAAACAGAAAGTGCCAACTCCACTCAATGACATTCCAGCGTGGATGACAAAATCTGTTTAAATACAGGTGAGCATTTATTATGAGAAAGGAGAGAACTATTTCAATTTTTCCCTCGTGCTCTTCAATCCAAGGAAGTGTAAAACCCAAGTTCCCTTGGGTAACTGAGACAGGATGGCAAGAAAGCTTTCCCACGTGGAGTGCCACATCCAGCGCAGGGCCTTTGCCAGACTGTGACTCTGAATTCCAAGTTAAACATTTTGAAGCAAGGGACACCATGCTGAGCAATACACGTGCTGAGTTTGCATGGCAAAAGGACAGAAAACTGTGTGTTCAACTCAGACTGGAATATAAGCAGCAGTAAAGCTTTTTCAGGAATTTGTACTAAAAAAGCCACCCTGAGAAACACCCCACAGTGGTCACACTGCAGTGCTTGTGCTCTCTGTAGAGATGAAACCAGCTCCACACACACTCCTGAAATTCACTGTACTCCTTTCTTTCCATCGTACTCAAAATCTTACTATTTTCTTTTTCACACCCGTGAATCTGAAAACAAATATCCCTCCCAGCGAAAAAAAGGAAGCACCTGAACCTATCCAGGAAAATCCACCAGACCCATTGAGAGCACAGAGCGTCTCCATCCCTCCCTGGGCACATCTTTGGCCTCTCCCTGCAGGGAGCGATGGCTCCACGCGTGTCCCCTCCCGCCGAGCCGCTGAAGTCACCCTGCCTGCTCTACAGACCCTGGCAGGGAAACTGCCTCCAGCACGAGCACAGGAAAAGCAGCAGATGGGAAAGTTAAAAATATGCCTGGAGAAGGACAGCACCCCCCGTGCCTCCGGATAATAGCGGGGGGACCGCTGCCCTCCCCCCGCCCCGTCAGCCTCCTGCGCCGACCCTTGCAAAGGAAAAACCCCTCCCCAAAGAGCCAGAGAGGGGGAAAAGCCCTGGAGGCAGCGGTGCAGGCAGGCACCATGCAGCACCATGCAGCAGCGGCACTGCAGAGCCAGCACAGCTCTTATCTGCTGTCATCTTTTAAAGTCACCTTGATTTGCCGTCCTGCCAATACAGAACAGCCTTCACTGATGGAATTCAGAGGGGTGCCAGAGAAGAATATCTTCCCTCCTTGCCTTTTTTTCCTAGGGATTTACCTTCTGGAAGGTGACATATGGAAGCTGTGCAAGACTAAGCCTTGAGGGACCTGCATTTCTTAGATGTTGACCTTCCACAGCAGGAAAACAACAGGATTCAATTGCTCCTAAAAGGAAGAGGTTCTTCCCAAATCAAGTGATGAACTTTTCAACCCTTCTGCACATCTTTGAAAGGAAAAAACAAAGCTCTAAAAGCAACTAATAGACTCAACATGAAACCTGCCAAATTGCCTGCATCTGGTTATTCCTCAACGTTTCTGGTTAAAATGCTTTATTTTGCTGGAACTGTTTTATGGAACTGACAAAATGTTGGAAATTTTAAAATAACTTGTGTTGCTGTATGAAATGATCACAGCTGCGACACCTAACCGTGCAGGAACGCTGCCTGGAGAGCCACTGCCAGGGGTGCCAGTCAGCGACTGCGGCAAACGCCCCGCTGGCTCATCCTGTGGCAGGACACGGCGGCTGAAGCTCCCGACGCAGCTCTGCCTTTCACCCCTCCCCGCCACGGCGAGGCGCTCGGGAAAACGTCCAATTCCTGAAGCCACAGAGAAGCAGGAGGTGGAGAAAACCCGCTCCCCTCTCTGAGAACTCCCTTCTGACCCCAGTCACCTCATCTCCACCAGAGACAGTTTAACTCCCCTGCTCCGTGGCATCCAGAGATCCCTTCCTGCCTGGAATAACGCTGTCAGCAGACGCTCCTGCTTATTTGCCCGTCCATCACAAACAAGTCCTGAGTATCTGTGCTCTGTCCACAAGGGCTGGTGATCTGACACAGGTAAACTAAAGCACAAATACCTTTGCTGAGTGTAGATGCAGCTCTTGGATAATGTTATTCGCTGCATGAGCACCGAGATTTTTGTGACTCAACAGGCTTTGGAACACTCACTGTTCACAAACAGAAGCTGTGTTTGCCTGGTGCACTTATCAAGCTGAGAGCCAGCAAGGTCATCAGCAATCTCAGCTCTCAAAACATTTCTCGTTCCCACCTCTGCCATCCCAGTGCTATCAGGACAACAGCACCCCCAGCAGAGTGTTTTTGTTCACCTCTGAAGGGCCGAGACTCAGCTCCAGGGTGGGCCATTTACTGCTGCTCATTTGTGGCTGCTCAAACAGGCTGAGGGACGGGAAGGGGACGCTCCATGATCCTCCTCCTGAGTGGATGATGGAGCTTTCCTACAGCAGGCACGAACTGTGGGCCTGGCAAGACCCCAGTCCTGCTCAGGTGGGTTTTGCTCACTGCGCTGCAGCCGAGGAGCTCTGCTGCCCAGCTGCTCCAGCAGCTGCCTCGCGTTTTCAGAGCTCTCAGAGCTGCCTATCTCCCTGCATTGCTGTGACACCACAGCAGAGCCAAAGGGAAAGCCTGTCAGGTAACTGCAGGGAGTTTAATTTTATTTGGAATACGTGGAAAGAAGTCAGAAACATTTCAGTGTTAGGTGTGCTCTCATGAAATTGCTGAAAGAGATATTATGCTCATACACGTTCCAACAAAAAGAAGAAAAAGAACTTTCAACAGAGGATTAACCTTCTCAGAATTAGCTGTTTTCCCTACACTGGTCAGACAAACTGCATATTCAAACAAGGAAAAGTAACTCCCTAAGGGTAGACACCTACGGGGCTATTCACCACAGCCCCTCATCCGGGCTCACCACACCTTGTGTACGTAATAACTCAGATTCACTCTCGAGCCGGGGATGGAGCCTCTCCTTACCTTTGGATTAGTTCGCTGCTGCAGTCTTCTCTCTTCCCTCTCTCTCTGCAAACGCTCAAACTCTTCCCTGATTTCAGCTGGAGTTCTCTTCCTCTCCACAACCTGCTCAAAGAGAAGCAAAAAGCAAAAGGTGACCAGGAGGAGGATGCTGGGGGCACCCACTGCTGCTGGAGGGATGGCTGCTGCTCTCAGCCACCCTGCATGGGTTTCAGTACACAAGAGTTTGGGAGCAAACACCCAGCCCAGAGGGGATGGTGGGCACGAGAGAAACCCCACACTGAGAGAAGGGAAAATGGTGTTATTTCTATTCCCTGGACAAAACCAGGGCAAGGAGCTCTCAGACCACAAGGAGAAGACCCTGCAGCAGTAACCATACGCTACCTTCTCTGCTGGGTGCAGACAGAAAAATGAGAGCGACTGAAAGCGCTTGCCCTGAGATGAAGTGATGACACAAGAGTTTAGTGATTTTAGGCTATGCTGGTTCCCACCAGTTTACCTTATGGATCCCAGGGACTGAGGGCCTTACACAGGTATGGCTCTCAGTACAGACAGAAAGAGCATTGGATTGGGCTTTTCAAAATAAGACTGACTCAGCCACAAGCAGCTCCAAAATGTCTGACAGGGTCTACTACTGGCCCAGTTTCTCGCTACTGATGTCAAGCAGGGTCCTGGCACTGACTGGATCCAAGACAACATGATTCTGCAGGAAACAGCTAATTCAATCAGCTGAGACCAGCAGAAGCTGGGAATGGGGACTTAGCGACAGGAAAGCCAAGAATGGACAAGCTGTATTTGAAAGCCCATAAAAACTGAACAAACCACAAAAAACCAACCCCAAAAAGCATAGAAAGGAAAAGTAATTTCAAACACAGAGGCCAGTTGATGTTGAAAAAAAGTTTCAGATGAAAAAGATGAGACTAGATGGACAATAATGACGCATTTGTCTCAGACAAAGCTGTTGCCTGTCACGGTAATATCCTATTAGGGAACTCTGAATGTCAGGTTTATTGTTCTCTTGTCAAGTAAAAAACCTAAGTATTCTTTCAAAATCCATCATGGTGTTTCAGCAGGGACAGAGAGAGAGACAGAAATAACCAAACAAGGATGCCTTCAAAAACCAAACTGGCATTTATTACCAGGAAGGTGTCAGTGCAGCTCGGTACAAGCAGAGTGTCAGATCAATGTAGCTGAGTCAATTCCACTGGCCATAAGGTGCAAAACATCTCTCACCTCCCATCCTTCCATCTCCAGTCCTCTCCTCCCATAGATGTCATAGATGGCTCTGGTCTGGGGATCACTAAGCACTGGAAGTCAAAACCAAGAGAGAGGAGATAACTCAGTTTTTGGTCAGACCAACACACTAGTGCCCACTGGAACTCAAGCACAGATACTGGACACACATTGTTCTACAGCTGTACCCCATTTTTACATTAACTCCCTTTAACCTTCTCACATGCTGCCTTTCTGTTTTTCAGCCTTCAGTCTCCAATGGGAGAGTCTTCTCAGGAGTAAAGGAAGTGGTGAAAAGATTATTTATACAGCATGCAGAAACTGAGACAGAGACCTCACGTCTTGCTCTTTGCAGGATTTATGCTGCATTGCTCCTCTGATTCACAGGACAGAGGGGAAAGAAAGCACCACTAAGTAAGAGCAAATGTAATTCCTACTTTGTAATAATACATATACTCTTCTTCAAAAAGCAGGAAGGTGCAGCCCTCCCCCTAGAAAACCCCTGAAAACAGTTTCTGCAAATTTCAGACTTCCCCTGACCCTCATAAGCCTGGTGAACGAGGTTGAAGAGCCGCTCAGCCTGCGTTTTGAGCTCCGGGTCTCTGTGCTTGTCCGGGTGGTAGAGCATGCACAGCCGGCGGTAGGCAGCCTTCAGCTCCTCCTGAGAGGCCTGCGGGAAGCAGTGAAAGTGACTTAAAGTGGAACCAGTGCTAGTAAGAAAAGACCATTCCCAAGATCAGCTCTGACAGAGCAGTCTATCAGCTGTTACATCGCACCACTCCTACTTACAGAGGCAAGAACGGACTTTTGTTTCGTTACAGAAGTCGATAAAGCATTCAGTTATGCCCAGCAGTGCTACCCATGCCATTCATAGTGTGACAAGTGACAGCACCAGCTCATCGGTGTACGCCTAGGTGTAACAAGTGAAGTAAAAAAACCCCCCACAAAACACAAAGCCAACAATCTGTGCTCATACATTATTTAAATCCATCCAACTCCGCTCCTATTGCAGCCTCAAACCCTCAAGTAAATCCTGTAACTGTCAAAAAGCGCTGACTTCTCACAGAGCCGAGGCACACCACGCAAAGCTGCAGTTTCCCGTTCGCCCCCCGCTGTACAGGCAGGGCTCTGCCGCGCCGTGGGAAAGACAGCGCACTCCCTGCTGGAGCCGGAGAACCGGGACCACAGCGGGTCACCGCAGGCAGCACGGGCAGGAAAACAAAAGCTCTCCTCTTTATCACACGCTCCACCCGGCCTTGTTCCACAAACAGGTGGTGGAAACAGACTTGGGCAATAGAATCAATGGAATAAGCCCCCCACGCCCTCCACTCCCGTCTCTCAGGAGACAACCTCTCAGCAATATTCTTCTTCAGCTCTGGGGAGCCCTGGCAACTTCCCCTTTCTCACCTCCCTCCCGCAGCAGCCCTTACCTGCCAGCAGCTCTCTGCTCCCCGGAGCCTGGCTAACACCACAACTTCTCCAAAAGGCACAGAGCACCCCCCAGCGAGCTACAAAACTGTCCTGGCAAAAACCAGCGTCTGGGAAGCAGGATGTCAGTTCCCTGCACCGGGAGAAATGTGCAGAGTAAATAAAGGCAACAACCCCTCAGGACCTGCTGCCTCCTCCGAGCAAAGGTCAGCCCTTCTGTCACCCCGGGGGCACAGGAACACAAGTTTCCAAGCTTTCACCAGGGGAACAAAGGCCCTAAAAGTTAGTTTCTTAAAGTAACATCTTTCCCAAGCCCACAGTAAGGAGAGTCTGGGTTTTCAGTGAAGAAAAGCATTCAGGTACCATGGCAAGGAAACGGGTCAATTTGAGGATAGAATAAATGTTTCCTCTGCCCATTTGTGCTATTTCATGTAACGTTTCTAAATGATGCAGCAAAAGGGGGCCTGCCAAATTTTCTGGCCCCAAGCCAGCAAAGGGAGCTCCTCATTAACTCATCTCTTTTTACTGCCTTGTGCCTTCTCAGACACTGAATTTAGACTCGGCTGAGAAGGCAAGGGAACATATAGGTCTAAAACGGCATTCTTTAATCAAATTAATGATAAATGGTTTAATGTGCTATTGATTATATAATAGAAATGAGCAATTCTATTTTTCATAAATGCCGTGTTCAATAAAACATTAGATTGGGCCTTTCATCATCATTGAATAGCCCAGGTCATTGGTTCAATATTTCATGAGCAATAGCCTCTTAGAAACCGCTGGAGAAACACTGACATCCTTTCAAGCTGCAGTGAAACGCCTAAGTCGGTAATAATTGTCGGTAAGTTACATTTTTATTACCAAAAATCCAGGCAAAATTAAAAGGTATCCCATCTCCCTACTTGGGGGTTAAATGGCTTCGTTTAACGTCTCACACGTGCCACCAGGTTTTTCGTGGGCTGAAAAAGTTCAGCGGGCAACCATGACTGTAAGCTCAGCCGCCAGCCCGCCCGGGGCACAGAAACGCCAGTGCACTGCATTCCACTGCCACGCACCACTGTACTACTGAGCTTAATTAGCAAGGGGTCATTAACAAAGCAGCTACTACTCTCCGTTGGAATTACTCCCTCACAGAACGTTCTAACTCGATGCCCAGGTCCCTGCTGCACCAAACCTGCATTTTCTGGTCTCCAGCGAAGCGCAGAAAGCCCAGCTGAGTTAACAATTAAGCCCTGGCTGTTAATCGCCCGCGTGCAGCTCCTGCCTCTCTTTTAACCTGGGCACCGGCAGGGCGAGGGACTCAGCTGTGAGCGACCTGAAGGAGCTGGGTGACCTGAAGGAGCTGGGTGACCTGAAGGAGCTGGGTGACCTGAAGCAGCGGGGTGACCTGAAGGAGCTGGGTGACCTGAAGGCACAGCCCATCCCTCTTTAACGGGACCCGGGCTCCAGTCACACAGAAATTTTTCAATAAAAGAGCACATTTTACTGTGTGGCTGTGGAGAGGTATTAACATGCAGGCCAGTGCTTGAATAGACAAGCCTGTTTGTATATCTATACACAAACATACACACACAAACATAGCTACAGTACAGAACCACAGCATCATCTCGGCTGACCGGTGTGTACACACCCGCACGGGTTGGTGGGTATACAGGCTGCTATTGCATTTGATGAAACAAACGACAGCACAGCCTGTCCATCCAGATAGATCTTTGCCGATTTCTCTAATTGTTACTATAAAAGAAGCCGTTACCCCGCACCGAGCCCCACACCGCTCTGCCGGAGCAGAAGTGCTCAGTTAATACCTATCCCTAAAACCGAACCCAAGGGCTATCGAGCCTCCCTTTCCTCGAGGAGGAGCGTACCGCAAGAACTGTCGGTACTTGGGTTTGGAACCATGTGGAGAGTAGGCACAGCGCTGATTACAGCGGGGCCCAGCGCACCCCGGGGATGGGTACGGTCCCGGTCCCGGTCGGGGCCAGCCTCAGACCGAGCTCCCGCACGCCCCGACAGCACCGAGCGGGGAGAACTCCCTCAGCCCCGCCGACCCCTTCCCGCCGCCTCACCCCCGCGCCCGCCTCATTGCGGCCCGAGGACGCTCCC
>VZTM01011259.1:394841-409978 GCA_013400555.1 Jacana jacana | reverse complement strand
CCCGGCTGCGGCAGGGCCAGCCCCGCCCCCGGCGGGCAGGGTCCCCGTCCCCGTCCGCCCCGTTCCTGGGTAAGCGCAGGAGCGGAGCCGCTGCCGCCTCTCCGCGGCCGAGCTCGTCCTTCCCGGCGGTTCTGCCGTGCCGAGGGCAGCGGCGTGAGGGTTCCGGTAAGACTGCGGCCTGAAACCGGCTGTCTCTTACCCGTATTATTTGGGGGACCGGTAGTTACCTACTGTGTCCTCAGTTCTCTTGCCTGGCGTGGCAAGAGGGTCGTCTCCAAACCGCTCTGTGACCAAAGTGCCTTCATTTCAGGGGTAGCGCCTGGCTCTGTCGGGGTTGACCTGCCGGGGTTCCCTGGGGAGCGCCGCAGCCTCTTGCAGCGCGGTGTCGTGAGGTCAATTCTTGCAGAGCGTTCCTGTGAGGAGAAGGTTAGCTCAGCAGCGTTAGACCCGCTGCACACACCAGCTGCCCGGCAGCAAGCTGCAGCTCAACCTTGTTCTCTGTTGCCAGTATAAACCTGGAGCAGTTTTCTTCAGGTCAGTAGAGCTGCTCTGGCCTCTCTCCCAGAGCAGAGCATGTGTCCCTGGAGCATAAGCTGATTTGCTCTGCAAAGAGCAGACAGGCTTGGTGGGCTAACCATGAGTGGGCACTCACCAAGTCTTGCCCAGGAGCAAAACTGAAGGAAATACTCTGAAAGTGGGAGCAGGGTTGCAGAGTTTTGAGCAGACAGGTGTCCCAGTCTGTGCTTAGTCTGTGCCTCGTAACAAAGCATGCTGGTAGACAGGGTTTAGTGGTGGTGTCGCTGTGTTTGGGCAGCCAGGGAGAAAGGTAAGGCCTCTCCTGCCCCTGGTTGGCCGTTCCCCAGCGGCTGGATCTGATGTTTGCACTGGGGATGCTGACTGCTGGCCTCGGAGCAGCTTTTGAAAGACTGCTCATTAACGCCAGTGCAGTCCGGCGTGGAGCTAAAACTCTGTTTTCCCGTTCCAAGAATCAGCTAATCTGGTCTGGATTTAATCTTCATGTAACTTTTGATTGAGAACAGGAGTGTTTTAATATTTAATAAGTTTGTTCTGATGCAAAGGTAGTTAACAAGGAGGTATTGATTGTGTTATAGGAGTTCCTCAGTGAGGTGCGGTGCTTGGAACGGGAGGCCCACAGCGGCTCGCTGTCTGAGAAGCAGAAATGGGGCTGTTGTACGGGGAGTCTCCTGGCAGCGTGCTTTTCCTGAATGAACCCACCTGCTGCACTCGTGTTTCTCCATGTGGTTTGGGAGCTGTTGAGTCTGTGCAAAAATGCAAAGACAGCTTGGGTTCTGAGGATGTCAGTTGCCGTGGCAACACTATTTCCCATGGATTTTGGTCCTGTCGTAATTGTGCTCTTTTTCTAACGTGGTCTGGGAGTTGTGTGGTCCTCAAGGGACATTAGTGGCAGAGTTACTGGGAATCCTTCCCCCTACCACATTGATCTAACACGTTCCTAAAAGGCATGGCTGCTGGTTGCCAGCTCTGGCTGCTGCTCCACACGCATCACAGATGATTCAGGGGAATTTTTTGGGAACAGTCCACAGATGTCACATCTTGGCAGGGTAATATAGGAAGAGAGAAATACGACTTTAGGGAGCTAAATATGAACTGTGCTTTCTAAGCATGTAGAGATAGTTCTTTAAAACCCTAAATTATAACAGAGGATGTGTAACGTCTGTGGGGAAAAGCAACTGGGAAAAAAAAGAAAGAGAGAACAGTACTTGTCCGTGCTTTAGTGGCTTGCCAGGCTTTGGTTTGGAGTGCAGCACTCCTCTTGCCCACGCTGCCGCTCACAGGTTGCTGACCCCGCACAAGGAAGCCTGTGGGACACAGCCTTTGCAACGAGAGCAGCCGAGCCCAGGAGTCACACCTGGGTGCAGCCAGCCCGTGTGCGGTCAGGCAGGTGATGCCACAGCTTCTGCTCCAGTGTGTGGAGTATCCTCCTTCTGGGAGCTGTGAGTAGCCTTAAATAGTGTCCTCATACAGCTCCAGTGTTTCCCAGGGGTCGCAGTCCACCAGTACCTCTCTTCCTCAGACCTAATTGGTGGGGCTCCTTAGAGTGGGCTGGTTGATTCATGCAAATGCAAGAAACTCTGTGCTACTTGTTGGTTTGCTTGGGTTTTCTCCTAAGCTTTAATGTCCTAGATTTTTTTGTAGGCAGAAAATAAACGATGTGCTCTGTTTAAAAGACATTGAGTCCGTACCCAGAAAGGAGCATAACGATCCTGAACATCACCGTTCTTCACATAAGGTGTCGAGGTGATAAACTGGGGTTAGGCACTCGCTCTGGACAAGTAGTGGGTAGTGGAATGTGCTGGGAAGGGTCTTCAGGAGGGGCCCTCAGGAGCCTCTCTGGCCATGTCTGAGGGTGCATCTGAACTGCCAGCGTTTCTGACCAGCTAGCAGTGCTGCGTGCCGAGAAAGGGGCAGCAAACTGGCAGTGTCCCTGTCTGGAGAACTGGGTTTGGAGCTGAAAGTTCTTTTTCAAGCCAAGGGAAATGTCTGTGCTTGTGTTTCTCTGGGCAGCTGGTGTCTGCTCTACAAGGTGCAGAGGTGTTCCCAAACCGATTCACTCCTGTGCTTTAGAGCCGGAGATTCCAGAGGTTCCTTCCATCTGTGGAAGCTTCAGTCTGAGCTCGCGGGCTGGTGGACCGTCTTCCCCAGTCTGGGGGGAGTGAACAGAGACTGTGAGGAGGCCTTGTTTAGCAGGTTCTCTGAGTAACTGGAATCATGTAGTCATCGCTGGAAAATTGCCCCCGCACAAAGTGTTTTTGCTAATATTAACTTTAGTTCCATCTCAGCTCAATGGAGGGAAAAACTAGAAAGTGCCATAAATTCAGCCGGGCTTGTCAAAGCTGTCAAATTACCACCTGATAAAGCTCCTGCCTCCTAATGATTACAGCCCTCAGCCGGAGGA
Organism: Jacana jacana; assembly: GCA_013400555.1. Classification (NCBI taxonomy): domain Eukaryota; kingdom Metazoa; phylum Chordata; class Aves; order Charadriiformes; family Jacanidae; genus Jacana; species Jacana jacana. The sequence continues at coordinate 407,040 of VZTM01011259.1, read as the reverse complement.
GACGTATGCCGATGGGGCTGCCGAGCGACAGCGCCGGGGCTCAACATTGTTAGACTTTTAATGTAGTGTCATCTGGGGGCTCTTTGGCTTCAGTGGAGGGTGAAGCTCTGAGCAGAGTTAGTTCTTAACAAAAAAGAAAAAGTAAAAAAAATAAAAAATCCAAGTATGGGGAGTTGTGTGCTACCCCCCTCTTATCAGCCAGATTAATGCTGACTACTAAATTTTAGTAAAGGTCTTCCTTGGTCCCATTTGTTAGTATTAGGAGTCCATGGAGATAATGTCTTATCACATATAAAAGATGCTATTGATTTTCTGTTACTGTTGTCCTGAAATGTGCGCGGTGTGGCTGTGGAGCAGTGACAATCCTCCATCACTAGCTTTATGGGAAAAGAATGGTTATTGAATCTCTTCCCATAAAATATAATCTCTTTCTCTCTCCCAGAATTTGCCAGCCCCTGTGGGAGTCCCTCATGTTATCTCTTTGAGAAAATTGATTTTTTTTGTCTCTGCTTTGTACACTTGTGTTTAGCTTTATTTTTAATTTGGCTCATGTGACATGAAATGAAGGCTTCCCTAACATTAAGCGTGCTTTCTCAGTGTCATATCGCTTCTTTTTCACAGAGCTTAACACTTTCAGAATGTTTTAAAATAAAATAAAGATACTTGCTTGGTGCAAATCCCTGGTGTTGCTGGAATTTTCTTACTCGGGGTGAGTCATTGCCCTGCTCTTTCTTTCCAGGCAGGTCTGAGATACTGACAGCTTCTCAGCTGCTCGCAGGTAAATTCGGGGTAAGTTTCTAGAGTCAACACAGGCTGATTGATTTTGGATGAGTGACACTGTGGCAGAGAACACAACTGGCAGCGCTGTCTGCTCAAGGAGCAGTGGTCTTTGAACTTGAACAGTGGGAAAAATACTCTGTTGGATTTGTCCTTTCCCCTGTGCAGCAAATGACTGACGATGGGACTTTTTCCTTTCAGGGAGGAAACGGCAACATGAATTCCTAGATGATGAGTAGGATGCCAAAGCCAGAGATGACAGTGCTCTTGAAGAAATGCTGGGTAGAACAAAAAGGTAAAAGGAACAGCTAATTGAGTGCATTTTGGAGCCTGTGGGACGTTGTGTGGTCCCTTCCCTCAGGAGGCAAATCGCACCCTCCCCGCCTCAAACCATAGCTGAGCTTTCTGAGTTCCCTCCTCCTTCCTTTTGCATGAAGTCCCATTGACCCTCTCGCTCCTGCCCTGCCTTCCTGTGCTCAGGGCTTCCCCGAAGCTGCGCCGTTCCGTTCCAACCCCCGTGAGAGCCTCACTTGTGACCCTGTCCTTGCATGCACCTGCGGGCGGGTCTGCAGCTCACCCTGCCGCCTCAGCCTAGCGGTGGGACCAGGTTGTGAGCTGCTGGTTTGTGTCATGAGGGCAGAAAGAGAAGTAAGGGACGAGCTCAACCAGTTCAATCGCAGCCAGTGCCACTCTCCTGAGCTGAGGGTTCAGAGCAGCCGTTGCCTGTGCCGTCTTCTGACTTAAGGCTGGGCAGATACGCTTGGTTAAAAGGTTTGAAGTGCCTTGCAAACAAGTTGGCTCCATGAGAACTAAATGGCTTTCTGCTACTCTCATGCTTTTTACTGCATTTTGTGTTAATGTTGTTGAGATGCCCAAAGGAATCACTTCTTATTGGCTCTTTCATTCTGAGAAATTATCTCTGTAACTGAGGCATGATAGTCCACTTGGGGACTTTGGGAAGCATGAGGCAGATTTAATCACACCTGCAGAGCCGTGCAGTGGAAAGGCCTTCGTTACACACATCCAACGGCAGCAGAAGTGGCTGAAGCAACTGACAAGAAGCAAGAAAATCTTCATTAGTAATGTAGCTCTCCTTGGGATATTTTCATGCTTGTTTATGGAAGACTGACTTTAATCCCCCAAAAGTCAAATGCACACATTCTCCTTGAAAACGTTCCAGGTTTGTAGTAATTATCTGTGCATTGCCCCCTGCCTCTTGGCTCTTTCTGGAAGGAGGTGCATGGGACAGGAGGGTGGCAAGCAGATCTTGACAGTACAAGCAGCAGAATAAGGTGTGAATGTGGGTATGTGTCAGTAACAGTCCTCTTCTGCTGGGATTGTCATCTTCAAAACAACAACGAGGGAGGAATTACTGTAGTTTAGGTGTTGGTGCCAGTTCTAATTTTGATGGGCTTAAACGGTTCCCAGTCCAGCCGTGGTCTGTCACAGAGCAGACCCCTGTGGGGCAGGGTCAGGCTGTTGACTCTGCTGACACCCCAGCCTCTCCTGAACATCAGCAGTGCGGATTTGAGGGGCTCGGGAGTTCTTTCTTCAGGCTGATTCATGCTGCTAGGAAATGGGAGAGAGCCAGGGATGCTGCGTGTGCACGGGGTGTCTGGGAAGGGAGATGCTGGCTCTCTGGTGATCTCTGGGACGCTGTTGGTTCCCACCAAAGGAACAACACCAGGTTTTGGTGAAAAAATAGTAATTTGGGAAATGTGACCATGTTTGAAATATCATATAAGTATCATATGAAATTCAGGTGGCTTTTTTGAAGCTGCCGTAACTTGTATGAGCTACCATGTCATTAAAATTTATGATGGTGTATTTTTTAATTTAATAACAAAAGAGTTGAGAATCCAAGCATACTTAAAACAGAAACTAGCAGGTTTCTGTGGTTGTCAGTCCGTGTTTTGGGAGATCTGCTAGCTCATTCTTCTCCCCCATGTGTGTATGTTAAGGCTTTTGGTGTATTCAGCTATTTCTATAAACTGGAATGGAAATCTGTTACACTCTTGAGTTTTGGATTTCTTCACCATCAATCTGGAAAGCTTTAGTTCTGCTAAAATTGGAGTTCAGTCAGTGCTGGCAAGGAGCTGGGTCCTTACGGTTGTGCTGGTTGCCCGGAGCCAGAACCTGTAGCCATGCCCTGTTCCTGCCGCTTACTGTCAGGGCCCTGGAGCCCAACCAGCGTGGGTCGGTGGTGGCCTGAGCACCCTGAGCCCGGCATCACAGCCGGCTGGGCCAAATGGGGAGGTGTTTTCTGGTGTCTGCTGTGGTTTCAGCAGAGAGCACTGTAGATGTGTTATTTTACTCCTCCTGCCACTAAAGGTTAGCTGAAGGAGGGTGTGTGGTGCTGTTGCTTTAAGGTGGCTGGTGGCCACTAGCTGTGCTTGTGATGGCCTCTGCCAGCTCCGGCATCACGGCACGTGCTGTCAGCTCAGCAGTGCCTGGAAAGCTCAGATAGCACCAGATTTGGCATCAGCATTATCACTTCTGCAGGCACTGTGCCTCGCGTGTTGCCAGCTCCTCGCTCTTTCTTTCTTCCAGCACAGGGGATTTTGTGTGACCCTGAGGACAGCCAGCTCCCTGCTAGACTAGCTTGGGGATTTGGGGCTTTTCCCCTCAGTCCTGTCAGCACTGGGGTTTTCAGTTGCAGGAGAGCACTGGGAAATAGGCATCCTGGTTTGCCTGCTGTCCTGCTATGGCTTTGGCTCGCTGGCGTGGGTGGGAGGTGGCAGCAGTGGGAAGTAGTGCCCATTAGTCGTTCAGGGGACATGGTTGGACAAAGCTTTGGCCCTGGGAGCAGGGAACGCTGACCCAAGAGAGTCGCACCCAGTTGTTCGGGGTGGTGTGGCCTCACCTCACCACTTGATGTGGATTCTCTCACTGGAATGCAGGTGGAGCTTCTCCAAACACCTGATACTATGGTCCTGTTTAGCCTGGCGTGAAGCACTCCAGAGAGGAAGGCGAATGGCTCACTCGTACACTTTGATCCTAAGGTTCAGTGTTATTCCTTATCTGTAAGTGGTTTGTCAGCCAACATTTTTCAGTCATTGTATTTAAAGATCTCACCCTCGATGTCAGAGGCAAGGCAGCTGGAGGAGATGCCGTCAGAGCTCCTTCATCTTTGAGATACTTGATTTGGCATAGAATGTTTCATGGACCCATCAGTGTGTTTGAGTGATACCATGCTGTGTATCAGCTGTTGTCGCTGCGAGGTAGGGCTCCACGGTGTTCTGGCTTTGTTTTGCTTGGCTTTGGGTTTGGTTTTTTCCCCCCCACCCCCCAGGAAATTTGGGATATTTTTGACTAGTACAGCTTAGTTCCTCAGGTGAGCCCTGGCCAGCACTTCTCTGCAATCCTGGGTGTTCTTCCTGGCACTTGCTGTGACCCATACCAGCACCTATTGTGCAGAGAAAGGATCAGTGTCACTGCTGAGAGTAAGTTGAAACATTGATTCTGTGGAAGTTATGAGGAGTATATTAATATCTGTCGCGTGATTTGTCTGCTCCCAATCATACTCTTCTTAAGTAAAAATTCACCCTTTTTGAATAAAAGCTGGCAACTGACTAGCATAAAGTAAGTGAGCTATTTTTAGAGACAGACGGTGTGGCTTTTCCTGTAGTAGATGGTGGATACCTGCCACTAATGCACCACTTGCTCTCTGGGATTAGTGTGACTAATGAGTTGTTTATAAGAGTTTAGTAAACAAGGGCTTTTGTAGAGTCAGTGCTTGTTTTTCCTGGGTATCCACTCAGGTGACTGATGACACTGGATCTAACGTTTTCAGGTGCGAGAGGTCTTGATGTGAGAGGTAACGCGCGCATTCGTGTGCTGCTGGCATGAAAGCACCCGGGCATGAAAGCCTGGGCGTTTCAGCACCTCCCATAATTCAAGCGAGCGATGCCCATGGTGGGAAGGGAGCGGGACTTCAGCCTTAGCTGTAAGGCCTTAGTGCCGAACCCCCGAGAAGCAGGCAGCCCCTGGGGTACCTTCCCAGTCACTGCAGCTCGTCGGCAGAGCTTGTGGATCCCTCTCTGAGACGTGCTCTGTGGGCTCCTTAGCCAGGTGACAGCCCACTGCCATTGAGCACACACCAATTTCTGCTACTAAGATCTGTTTACTTTTTATACTTCTGGTTGATTTCGATCAACAGGTAATCCTACAGAAGAATTCACTTGCAGTTTTAATATTATCAATCTATTTAATATTTTAAGCAGGGAGAGGTGTTATAAAAATTGACATTGTGCAACACGAGGTCACAGGTTTTAGTGTTTAATGGGAGATGGGAGCTGAAATCACCGCTGCAAGTATAAAAGCTAATTACAATATTAACACTTCTCTTACCAGGTAAAGGGAAGTAATTTTATGCATAATTCTTGCAAATTCTGAGTGTGTCTCCCACTCTGAGGAGTCGGTGGGATTACTTTGAGTGTCATTTTGGGGTTACTCTGGTAGGTTGGAGGTCCAGGTCCAGTCCTTGAGCGGTGCTGAGGCTCTCAGCAGAGCCCTGGTCACTGGAGCAAGTTCTGAAGCGAGCCTGACGGGCTGTTGGTAGCCGTAAGCCGGGAGAGGGAGAAGGTCGTGGACTTCATGTAAATATTCAGATGAGGTTATGCTAACTTGTGCTTTTTGGAGATATTGTGAATTGTTTCCCTGGCAGAAATAGCACTCCAGATAAACGTTAAATATAGACTGAAGCTGTCAAAAACAGAGAATGTGTATCACTTAACACTGAAAGTGACACTTTGTAAGGACCTTTTTCAATTTATGGTTCAATAAAAAGGGTAATCTGTGTAGGGGTATTCTGTGCTTGCCTACAATTCTGCAGTTCTGACAGGATCACGTTCCTGGTTTTACCTTCACACTGTCCCAGGCTGAAATACTTCATATGTAACACTCTGGGTTCTATAAATAATTGACGTGCCTGTCTTAGCAACTGCAGATCAGCAGCAAATGGTATTGTTGTTGAATAATAGGCTTCTGCATTCTTTACTACTTTACATCTTAATTTTCACTCTGCTACTGGGAGCGTAGGAACTGATTTACTCTGCTTCAAGGAGGGAAAAAGTATTACCCTGCCAGTTCTTCAGGGGAGGAAGTTCAGGGGAAAGTCAAGAACTGGCAAATGAAATCATCTAGTAACACCCCGCTGCTGCTGCACGTTTTCTGCGTGTTCTGGTGTGTGTGTGTCTTGTTCCGAGCAACTCTCGAGGGTCACACAGGAAAGAATTGTTTTAATAGTTAGGGAAGGTTTGAGCAAATCTAGAAAGAAAACTCTTGCTGTATAGCTATAACTAATGAGAAAATATTAAACCAATCATTTTTGTTTATAGGAGCAACTGCATATCCTTGAAGCCCAGGAAGGGGTTTGTGTAAAAAGCATCGGTCGTGCCCCCAGGAGATGGTTTGAGCAGCCGCAGTACCATAGCAGCACCGTGACGAGTCCCCACTGATTCCGGGCTGTGATACTGGAATTATATTCCCATCTGGTTTCTCTAGTCATAAATAATGCTGAAAAAAAGTCAGGGAAGTTCCTTCTCATTGTGAATTTATGGCATGGCAGAACCCAGTCATGGTGAAGCCCTTTAAAGATTTGACATAACGATTTGGACACTGGTTTTTAATTGAAAGCGTGGGTGCTCTGTTGTTTTTAATGATGCTTCTGCGTCACAGGTACCCGGCATAGCTGACAGGAGCGCGTGAGTGAAGACTCGGCTGGTAGCTCCAGCCAGGTTTGGGACAGAGGGCAGGGCCTGGGTAGTGCTGTCACCAGAAGCTCCTTGGGAACAGATTGACTCAGTTAAATCTGACTTTGCCTCTGGCTCCCAGTTCCTGAATCTGCCTGGCTTTGAACTCCTCCTGCCTCTCTTCCGTCATCAATTTCTCTTCCTTCCTTCTCCTTTTGTTCTTCCGTGGTTTCCTTCCATTACTCATTCCTCCCTTCTCAGTGCCTGAGGCTGACATTTTCCTACCTTGGTGACTAAAGTTTGGCTCCTAGATCTGTATTTATTCAGCTAATATAGACAGCAGTCCAATTGCAGAGGAGTTAAGTATTCTGGAAAAGATATTTATTTAGAAGTAGGAACAGAAACTTGGGAGCATACCTTTAGGGATTGTAGACTTAAACATACTTTCCCCTAATTATTTACTGCAGCTATGGCTGGAGGTGTGATACCAAACCAGCCTGGTTATGCTGTCTTGCTGGTGTTGAGGGGAAAATAAGAATGATGGAAAATGGCCTTTTCCTCAAGTAATACTGGTACTGTATGGGTTTCTGTGCCTGCTGTGGGCTGGGGTGCAGTGGGCAGACGCTGACTCCTTTGTCCAGCTGCCTTTCCTGGTGGGTCCCGAGCTGGGGGGTGTCACCCACTGCCGCACTGGGGAGCAGCCTGGGCACCAGAGCCCAGCCTTCCTGCTTGGGGCAGGACCCACACTGCCTCTTGCTGCCGAGGTAATGAGGGCACACTGTGTACTGGCTGGGAGAGGGACTGGGATGTGGGGGAGAGCAGCAGCCAGGCTGTACAGCTGGTTACAGCATGACGACACCTTACAACAAAGCTAAAACAACAGAAAACCCATCCTTCCCTGTACCTCATTGAAAACTGCACTGAAATTACGAGGCTGCCCTGAATGACAATCGTGTTACCTCTGCTAACTAACTAACTTGGTTGTCTTATTGTAGCAGAAAGCAAAGAGGAATGTCCTGAATATACCATAGGAAATTGTCTTTACTAAATCTAGCCCAGCACTGAGAGCATTGTATATATTATTTGATTTTGCCAGAATTACATAAAAGGGAGAAAAAATTGTTAATGTAAGTTGACTACCAGAATAAATCACAGCCTAATTATTCTTTTTTTTTCCTGGCTAAAATTAGAGTTTGATATAATGGTCAATAGACATTTTCTTTAATTTTTGAGACATAATTTCTAATAGCTAATCCAAACAAATTGGAAAAAGTTACTGCAGAATTGAAAAAATAAATTATCTGAGTTTTATGGTGACTTACTGGTAAATCCCGTTTTTTGGAAGCTTTAATTTACCTCATATTTCACTTTTTTTTCTCCTCTAACTGGCTTAGAGGTGTGTATTAGAGCAAAATAGTTGCTATTTCCGTAGTGCCACCAGGGTGCTTGGAGCAGGAACCCAAGTGAAGAGGGAGCCTGGTCAGCTCTGGGGGAAGGGAAGGGCTGGGGAGGCCAGGGGAAGCAGCAGGGTGGCGGCAGAGGCACCGCTGGCCCAGCCAACGCGGGGAGTTGCCACCCACGTTCCTCAGTTCTGGAGCTCTCGGATGTTCAACCGGAACAAATCAGGTTCCAGCTTTGCACCACCCGGATGGACGCTTGTTTCCCTCCTGGGGTTGGTGCCAGTGTAGAGGCACAAAGCATTTTTTCCCTTGTTCTTGGTTAAATGGGCAAATACTGTGTTTGCTGTTGAGGCTACTGGCCCAAACAGCACACAAACTTCACAAGGCTTCACACAGCAAAGCCATCTTTCCTCCAGGGGCTGGTAAAATGGTGTAGGCTCTGGAGCTATGCTTCAGTCTAGTCTGCTGTAAATTCCCTAGAGCTGACAGAGTTGTCCTAGAGATTATTTGAATGTAGGTTTTATATTTCTAAGGGAAATAAATGGGCTGAGAAGTGCAGAAGGAAGAGGGAGAAGAATGTATCCGAGTCCCAGAATGTGGAAGATGACCGAGCTCGGCCTCCTGCCAGGGTAGACGCGGTTTCTCCATTCCCAGAGTAACCAGTGTCTTTAGTTCCTGGTATTGTGTGTTCTTCAGCTTCCCCACAGCATTTTGGGCAAATGATTTGGATGGCAAAGCCCTAAACAGAGTATGCTTCTCTGGAGAACCTTTCTGAAGGCGTGCATGTTTGGGGAGATCTGTCTGGTTTTGATGAATTTGGGAAGGGGCAGTTACGCTTCCCAAGGACAGGAGCGCGTTGTGAAGCAGCAGTGGATTTACACGGGCACGCTGGCTTGGCTGAGCCAAGGGTTTATTCTGGAAGTGGAGGGAGGAAAGGGCAAAACCAGTTCATTTCTATTGTTGTGAGGGTGTTTTTTTCTAAGCATCTCTCTTCACGCTTCTGAGAGTATTTTTGTGAAAACACTTGGTGCTCCATGCTTCTAAATCATGGAGTAACTTTGTGCAAACAACTCAGAAGAAATGGGGTTCCAACATTGTCATTACAGCTATTAAAACTGTCTGAATTGTTTTGCTTTTTGATGCTTGCCATGGCAACAGTGGATGTATAATTTGCTGAATATCCATAACAGGATATTTGAAAGTATTCTTTACAGCTTCACTTCTGCATATAACCCAGCGTGCCAAATCACCACATTAACCCAATTAACCAAGCCAGGCCCACAGCTGCCATTGAATGACAAAGATTTTGATTATTTTTTTAAAGAACGTCATATTTCACCTGCCTCTTAACAACAGAACCCAAACACTGCACTTGAGAGTAGCGGCAGCTTTAATCAGAGCGCTGTTAAAAACTATTCCTGATTCAGGCTGCCAAAAGCAGTGGTGCATCCACTTCCCTGGCGCTCACCCGCCCCCGGAGCGGAGCGACCCGGCCGGGGCACCCTGGTCCCTACGAGCGCGGGATCTGCCGCGGCTCGGTACCGCTGTGCCTTAATAGCCACTAGGCCTTTGGTTTTTAAACAGTGGGGAGCTGGGAAACTTGAAAGGTACCAGCAGCACTTCAACTCAAATGGCTTCTTTCTTATCATTTTATTGCACAAAGAATTAAATGAAAATGTTTGGGACTTTGCTGGCACGTTTAATCAAAAATCCATCTTCAGATAGCATCTGTAACGTTACACAGATCACACTGCTGTTAAAGTTATTTCAGGTACAGAAGAGTCAGTTTATTAGGGCTTTTTTCTCCTGGTAGAAAAGCTTATGTTGAGGAAGAGGCTAAGGTCGTTAGCCCCGTGCAGCAGAGTTCTACAGGACTTCGATAACCCCTTAAAAATGCCTTTCTCGTCCTCATCCACACAAACTCTCATGGTCTTTGCAGACCAAGAAGGCTCTGGAAAGGCAGAGGGTGCTCCGAAGACACTGGACGCTGCTCTAGGGCCAGGCAGGCTGTGGGGACTGTTCCTCCTTCCCTGGACTGTCACGGCTGGGAGGAGGCAGCTGGTGTCCTCAACAACCTTGTCAATCAGACCACACAGAGCTCATTACTCTAATGAGCCAGAGAGGCACAGAAGGAACTACTTGAGCTTTGGAGAGAAGAGATGGACACTCTCGTGTATGCGTGTAGCTGATTTAGCATTTAATGATGTTTCTGGGTGATCTCAAGGTCTGACCCCATGTGGAGCACCTTATGGTTATTTGTTCTCCAGAGTATGGAAGGGAACAATGCAGCGAGGGCTGGGACCAAAATAAACCTGTGTGCTCGGAAGGGCTGGTTATGGCCACAGTTGCCCCCTGTGGGAAGGGCTGGTTGTGGCCACAGTTGCCCCCTGCGTTTTGGCTGGGAGCACTGGTGTCCGCATGGTCCCACACAGCTCTCTGGCATCCTTGTGCTTTGCAGAGCTCGGAGGAGATCCACCGTTCCCCTCCTCCCGTGTGTGACACAGCCTTGCCTAGATGTCCGTGTAGGAGCTGGAGCCCTTCTGAATCCCGGCCCAAGGTTAATCTTGGGCTGGAGATGAGTTGAGGGCAGAGAGGTGGCGGGTGGGACTGGTGCTCTGGACTGGTCCCAGTGCCTGTCCTGTCTCCTGCCGCAGAAGCGATCACAAAGCAGGTCTGTCCGTGGGGGGACACTGGACCGGCCGCTCCTGGGGCTCCACGTGGGCTGCCCCTCCGTGTTGAGTGAGACGCCACCTGAAAGTCTGATACTTGCGCCAGGAGACGGCCTTCCCTCCCCTGTCAGCCCGGGGATACCTGTTATAACGTAGAGTTCTTTTTGTTCTGCCATGATACCAACCCTGAGGAGCCGTACGGGTGCCGCGAGTCTCCGCGGGGTGCGTGCATCGGCCGGGAGCAGCATCCAAAGGGAGGCACATTCCCTAGAACCCACCAAGGAGAGGATTGCTCCCTGCCAGCCTGGCAACTCGAGGGGTTCCCGGTGCGTCTTGAGCAGCTGAAGGAAGCCCTTATCGTAGCGGATCCTGTCGCTGCGTTGATATTTGTGTGTATTTATAGGACGGGGAATACTAGATGAGCTGTGTGACCGCCGGGAGTGAGCCTGTGGCTCCGGAGCCGCTTCTCCAATGTGCCTTTCACGCTCCAGGAGATCAGCAGCCGCTGAAAGGAGGAAAGGGGAATTTTCCTCTCCTCTGCTTTAGAAGAGACCCATCACCCCCTGCTCTTTGGTCTTGGCTTGGCCATGGCTTCAGTCCTTAGCAGAGCCAGAGCGCCAACAGGTCTCCTTAAACCCTCTCCCCCTCCCGAAGATCTAAGGGAGAATACCCTTTTTTTGCGTGTTTGGTCACGCACATCAAAGGGAAGGGCCGGTTCCACCCCGGTGCGTGGTGCGGGCGTTAGACGTGCTCTGGTCCCTCTGCCTGAGGAGGCAGCGGTGCCCGGGAGAGGGGGAGGCAGCTCGGCCGGGCAGAGACCGCGTGGCTCTTCCCCGGCACGTTACGGTTTTAAAAGGACAAAGCCGTTTTCGTGGTTCCTCGCGGGACCGTCCATCCGCAGGTCCCGCCACCGTGTGCTGGGGGTGGCACGGCCACCATCTCCCGGTGGGATGCGGGCGCTGCTCACACACACACGCACAGGCTCCCGGTGGGCTCGGGGCCCCCTCGGGTGCTCCCCATCTCCGGGGCTCTGCGGGGAGCGAATCCCCCTACCCGGAGCGGTCCCTCCTGAGGTGCTCCCGGTGGGGGTGCCCGCGGAGCTCTGACCTGCCGCGGTGGTGGACACGGGGGAGTTACGGGATCAGCCCCGGGGCCGGTGTTCGGGGGGTTGGGTGTGCTCTGTGGGGCCGAGGCGGGGTGTCTGTCCCAGCCCCGAGCAGAAGCGCGGGGAGCGCGGGCCGGCGTTACCGAGGGACCGGGAAACGGCCGGGTTCCAGGTACCGCTTTTGACAGCGGTGCCCGAGCCCCTCCGGCGGAAGTTTTGTGTCCTCCTTCGAGAGAACATCGCAGCTTCGGCCTNCCGGTGTTCGGGGGGTTGGGTGTGCTCTGTGGGGCCGAGGCGGGGTGTCTGTCCCAGCCCCGAGCAGAAGCGCGGGGAGCGCGGGCCGGCGTTACCGAGGGACCGGGAAACGGCCGGGTTCCAGGTACCGCTTTTGACAGCGGTGCCCGAGCCCCTCCGGCGGAAGTTTTGTGTCCTCCTTCGAGAGAACATCGCAGCTTCGGCCTTTCCGCTCAAAGGCGGGGTTTCGGAAGCGCTCCGCCGGCCGGCGGGGCCTCCGTCCCCGGTGTCGCCGCCCTCTCGGCGGGACGCGGGACAGGC
>VZTM01011259.1:377482-393657 GCA_013400555.1 Jacana jacana | reverse complement strand
CGGGACGGCCCGGCCATCACCCCCGGCTGCGCTTGAGGCGTGAGGGGCCGGGGCTGGAGCGGCGCGGCCGGTGCCGGGTGTCAGCGCGTCCCCGGGGCGGGAGGTTCTCATCCCGCACAGACCGGTTGCGTAACTGGAACCGGGTAAATTTCAGTAATTTCACTAACGGCATTCACCGCTGGGACCTCCCGGGTCCGGCCTCAACCGGGTTTATTCCTCCTCTCCTCGCCCGTACCCCGCCGGCTCTCTGGCCCGGGGAGCCCCTCCTGGGATCCCGGGGTGCTTTCCCACCCCTTCCTCTGGGTTTTTCCTCAAAGTCCTTTGGAAATGCCTTTTTTGGGTTTTTTTTCCCCCTTTTTCTGTGCATTCTCAGCGGTGCAGCCCGTGTCGGTGCAGCCCCCCGCCGTCTGCTCTCTGCCGTGTCCCGCACCCCGAATGCGGAGTGCTCTGCAGAGGTGTCGATTCCGGGGGTGCTGTCAGCTTCAACTCCCAGTAACCTCTTTGATGCCCCCAAATCCATCCCTTCCGTCTCCCCCGCGCTCTGGAAGACGCTGGGCTTCGTTCTTGGCTGGTTTGTGTTGGAGTAACGGATAAACCCCAGTGGAGCAGTCAAATGGCACGGGGCTAAGGGGAGCCTAAGAGGAGAATTGGCTTCTGCCTGGGCTCATAGCTCAGACTGGAGCTCTGGTTCTCTAGTGGGTGAAGCCTTCCCAGCAGACACAGCCTGGATGCCCTTTCCGGGCTTCCCGTGCTAACGTCTGGCGCTGCTTTCCCTGCGTGAAGCACAGGTTTCGGTGTGGTGGTTCCTCCGAGGTCACGGCTTTACGGGGCCGTGCGTGTTGGGGCTCCTTGACTGGGGAGGTCCCTTGGCCTCTCTGCTTGTTACTTGATGCAACTGTTGTCGTGTTTCATACAGGGAGCTGGGTTTTTTTGGCTGTTGAGGTGTGTTCCTGCTGGGACGAAGGGTCCGCAGCAGCCATGGCTTCAGTAGGGTGGTGCCACATGGGAGCTGTGGAGCAGCAACTTCTGTGCCTGGGGTCAGGACGTGCTCCACGTGTCACCAGGCTGGTCCCTGCCCCATCCCATGTGTGGCACCAGCAGCACCACAGCGGGAGTGGAGCGTCCTCGGCACGGCACTGGCACCCGTGTTGTCCTCGTAGTAAGCGCCGAGCAGCTCCCCGCGCTGACCTACTTCTGTGGTATATTCTCAAGGAGGCAGGATATAAACCATTCATTCCTTAAACTTAAACTCCGCCTGTCAGAAACTTAAATGGGAACCGTTTTAAGGCGTGATTCGAGACAAGTGTTCCACCAGTAGTACAGATGCTGGAGGAGAGAATGCAGGTCGCTTTAGGGCTTTGGTACTTCAATATTTGAGGAAGAAAGTTAAATGGCAGCCAGCAGTTAACTGCCTGGGGAAGCCCTGCTTTCACTGGGGGGCAAATCTGCCCCATCCATCCAGTCTGGTGTGGGAGGAAAGAGCCCCGTGAGCAGCAACGAGCAGCTCTGCGGACCTGCCTGGGCTGCCGGCTTCCCAGTTGGGCTTTGGTTGGGCACTGCTGGTGCCCAGCTCACGGCAGCGCCCCCTTGGCCGTAGGTGGGGGTTGAAATGAGACTCCCCAGCTGCAGGAGGGACTTCCACATCCTGGAGAACCTGGGTGAGTTCCCTCTTTTCTGGTTTCCTCAGGCGGGTTGAAGCCAGGCCCGGTGACGGAGCGGCTCTCGCCATCCCTGCGGCAGAGGGTTTGTGGCTCTTGTCACTTGTGCCATGATTTGTGTGTCTGAGGAGAAGCTGGAGCTCTGCCCCTTGGAGGTGCCCACTCGGCAGCTGTGGTGGGCTGCCAGCTTGATCGGGGTGGGGGGCCCTGCTTGGAATTAGAAAGAAAAGTTTTTTAAGAAGTTCAGACTAGAAAGAATGAGCACAGAAAGCCCTTCTCTGCCTTGCCCCGTGTTCTCAGGGTCGGCTGTGCGACACGGATGGCTCTAGGGAGCAGCGCTCGTGGGTGTAAATGGTGCCCTTGGCACAGGAGCCGGGCACTCCGTTCCTGTTCCCCGCTGAGCCGGGTCAGAGGGAGCTGTTGAGTTTCTGCCCATGACTTGCAGCGTGGTTGAGGGCAAAAAGGGGAGATGGAACGTCCCCCCGGGAGCCTGGGAGGGCGCTGGGGGTTCTGGCAGCTCCTCTGGGTTTGTTGTGATACTGACCCAGAGGAAGTGAGAGCTTCAGGTATTATTGAACACTGAGCGGCTGTTTGGGCAACACCCCTTTTAAAAACAAACCATTCTTGATTTCCTTGTTAAACAGCAAATATTTACTCCCCTCTGCAGTGGCGCTGGGTGATGTGTCATTACTTAAACAAACCTGAGTTTACTGCCAGGGCGGTGGGTCAGGGTCTGTCCTGCTGTCCCTCTGGGCACATCGGGAGGGTCAGGGTGGAGAGACAGGGCTGACATCCAGAATTTTTGCTGAATTTTGGCAGTTGGGAATTTACCAAAACCTCTGTTCTCAGAGGGAGAAGCAAACTGCTTTTCCTGCCATTTCTGACCCCTGCAGAGGGCTGTGAGCCAGCAGGACGCGTTCAGAGCCTGGACTGGTTTGCTTTTTTCCAAACTACACGTGTGTGTGAGGGCAATTTTTTTGAGCCCTTTTGGTGTTGGAACTGTTTTAGACACGAGGCTCCTGAGCTAAGGCGTGGGGCTTCTTTAAAGCTCTAGTTTTTTAATCCAATTCCACATCTCCTGTTGTTAATGATTTTTCCCAAGCAGTTTGGCTCAAAGGGGTTTTGATTTATTTGTGTGGGTTTTTAAAGCCGCTTTTGCAGGGAGGTTCCCTACAGATGTTGTAGCTCGGATTTCAGTTCATGTGTTGGGAAGCAGTGGAAGGATTATATACCAGTAAGGTTAAAACAAATGTTTTTAAAGTCTAATCTTTCAAGACTTGGTGGGAACTTTGCTGATGTTTTTAGGTGGTGATTCTCAAACGCTCAGACCTGCTCAGAGAGGTGTGTGTCACCGGCGCGAGGGGCAACCCTGTCCAGTCAGCCTTCAGAAAGCGGGAGCTGGAATGTGACCTTCCTCTTTTAGTGTCCCTTCTGTCTCTGCTTCAATAAACCAAGTATATCTGCAGGGGAAAGAAAAAACCCAAACCCAAACCTTTCTGTGGTGCGAAATGGGGCTGGTGGGGTGTGTTGTGAATACGGTGCTGGGTAGTTAAGACGCGGCGCTTCCAGCCGCCTCCTGCATCTCCAGCGCTCCCTGCCCTCCCCTTCACACCTTCCCGAGCTCTTTTGCCTTTGTCCCCTCACTTCAGGTCTTGTTTTCACCTCCTGTGGTTTCCTGGGTCCTGTTCACCCTGTTCTAAACCCTGTGGGGTTTGAAAGGCAGGGACCCCTGCGGGTGCTGGCCTCTGCCCTAACCCTGATTTTGGGGTGCAGCATCCTCTTCCTGGGGCGATGCTGACGGTGCGGCTTCGCACTGAGGAGCAGGTACAGGTGAGCAGGAGCATCCCTGGGAATGGAGAGCCCGGTCTCCTTCTGCTTTTTTGCTCAAGGGGGTTTGGGTTTTTTCCTGCTGGCTCTCCAGGTGGGCTTTCAAACTCAACCTGTTCAGAGTTTAAGAAAAAAACATGGTCAAGCTATCCCTGGCTGGTGGCTGGCAGAGCAGAGGCTCAGAGTAAGGGGTTTCACTGACCTTAGCCAGCACTTCGTGACACGTGGAGGTTTGTTGTAGAGCTGAGAACTTCCCTGGTGTTTAGACTGTATAAATGGGGCTGGGGTATTTCTGTTGGGTTTGACACTAATGTGCATCTCTCCTTAGTTTTGTTGCAGTTGAGTTTGATGATGTAACTTGAGTGAAACCCAAGGGACAAGGGGATCAATGACAGGCCTGAAGCAGATGACTTGTTGGTGACCGTGGGCAAGGGTGGGATTGTGCTGTTGCCCGTGTCGTAGCTCAGAGCAGGAGGTGGGAGTCACGCCTGAACACGCTTCCCAGCTGCAGGAAGAAGCTGGAGTGACTGCACTCCTGGAAATGGCTTCTAAAATAGATACTTTTATGCATCTTCTGAATTTGACCAAATTCTCCTGTCTCATACCAATAGCAGGGGCTTTCAGCCAACTCCAAGGTGGAAGAGGGAGAGAGGAAAGAGCCTGGGAAGTAGAGGAGCTGGATTTGTCTAAGTGCTGAGCATGAGGAATGTGCAGCAGGAGGAATAATTAGCTAATTGTGTAAAGCAGACCCCGGGGTGGGCTGTCATTAGGGGGAATTGTGCTCTCAGCTCTGCCCCTGGATGCACCCTCTGTGGTTCTGCACAGTGTGGTGTTTAGGTGGGCTTGGGGTAGAAAATGTCCAGAAGGTTTCTGCTCTGTGAGAAGGACACGGTGACTTCCCAGGAGCGTGTTGCTGGGGGGGGAGAACCAGAGTTTCAGCTATATTTGTGTTTCTTGCAGTTTTAGAGTGGTTTGTAGAGCTTGTCATGGCAAAAGAGTATTTATCGCAGATATTCCAAGAAACTAGGCCAGGTTCAATAAATGACTAGAGGAAAATTATTTGGTTGCTTGTCCTTGGTACTGCTCCCGTTCCTGACGTTTCCTCCCCATCCTTCCTGCTTCTCCTCGCTCCTCCCGCAGCATTTTCCCACAGTCACAGCTCCACGTGTGCTGCTTCGTTGCCTCAGCCCCCCCTTGCTCGTATTTCACCTTCTTTACTTTTGCCCAAACATTTACCCTTTTCCCTAGGTCGCACGGGGCTGCCCACGTCCTTCCTGGCGGGGGCTCAGGGTCACTGTAGCCTGGCCAGTGGCCACCAGTGGAGCCTTGCTGGGATGGCAGCACCGAGAGCTGGACCTGGTTATCTGCTCTCAGCCACCCGCTATTGATATTTAGAAATCTGCTGTTGTTGCCAAGAGATTTACAACTGTAATCGTCCAAATATTTCTAGAAAACAGACCCAAAGCTGTTGGGTTTGCTTATATTGCTGCTTGTTTACTGATTGGAAATGCCAGGAAGGAAGTTGAACGATGAGAAATAGCGCCAGTCCTTCACATATTTGGACCAGGGATAATTCTTTGCATTTAATTCTGCCAGACTGCCTTTATGGGCTCTGTCTGTGTCCAGAGGTGAGTGACTGGAAGGACTTGGGCTTCAAGGGGACTTCAGACCCCTCCCTCCCCTGCCCAGGACCCCACAGAGCCCAATCTATGTAGGGAATTCCAATGTGTAATCCAAGGAAAAAACATTGCAAAAATGGGCTAAATGTAGGTATCTTGACTTTCATTCTTGTCTCTGTCTTTCCATGTCACCTTTAGAAAAGAGTTCCTGGAGGAGGAGCTTTTGTAAAGGGGAAGAGTTTTGGAAAAGGCAGTGGGGTTGAGAACCAGGGGTGGGACAGGGGAGGTGGTACCTCTGCCCCGGGCACTGGCCTGCAGGCACCGGCTGGGCATCCCCTTTGAGGGGCAGGCACAGGGTGGGCATCCCCTTTGAGGGGCAGGCACAGGGCGGGTATCCCCTTTGAGGGGCAGGCACAGGGCGGGCATCCCCTTTGAGGGGCAGGCACAGGGTGGGCATCCCCTTTGAGGGGCAGGCACCGGGCGGGCATCCCCTTTGAGGGGCAGGCACAGGGCGGGCATCCTCTTTGAGGGGCAGGCACGGGGCGGGTATCCCCTTTGAGGGGCAGGCACAGGACTCCCGCGTGGCAGCAAGGACTGGGAGCCTGTGGATAGCCAACCTGGGTAGCCCCCGGGTGCTGGGGTCTGAGGGTGCTGCTCTCAGCTGCGCTCCCCCCTGAGGAGGGTTGGTGGGGTGCCCTCTGGTCCTGCTTCACAGCTAATAATGAGTGTGATTTTTAGCTCTTTGTTTTATAGGAAAGCACCTATTTGTAACGTTTAAACACCTTTTACCTCTCTGGTGAGGTCGTTAAGAAGATGGCCAACCCTAAGTTATTACTTCATCATAATGGGTTTATAAAACTCGTGTTTGTGATTTTTATAGGCTTATTCTTTATATTTATTTCCAGTACAGAACTGTCTGCAAATCAGCAGTTGATCAACGCCCGTTCAGCTGTTTCTGTATTCCCCAATTATTTGTTATATTGATAAAGTGGGGTAGTTAAATGGTCCACAGATCTAAATTCACCGGCTGGATCACAGAAGATTTAAGAACCAGTTCAAGAAGGAGAAAAAAAGGGGAGGGAGGGGGTTGTTTGGAGAGCGGGGGTAGAGCAGAGCCGCACTCTGTGATTTGCTGTTGTGCACTTTAAAGTTTTATGGCCCATGTTGCATCCCTTGGGAGGATAAAGAGCAAGGAGCATGAAGAAACCCATAAAATTACGAAGGGTTTATGTGTTATAATTAATATGGAACTTTCCCTGAACTTTATAATAGTTGAACTTTCTTAATTTTACATGAGGTTCTGGTTTGCCAATAAGTAATGGTGAAGATTGCTCGTGGAAGCTAAATTTTGGGTTCCTGTGCTGAAATGCAGGCTGCTGGGGTCGGTGTGACTCCTTGCTGTCGCTCTGCAAGCCGCTGTGCGTGCCTTGGAAGCGCTCCTGAGCGGTGGCCAGCTTTGCACTAAAAAAAGCCCCCATGTCGATACAGCTTTACTGGCAAATCCTCCTTGTGCAAGTGCAGCTTTGCTTGCAGAAGCACTTTTTATTGACACTGGATGGGTTTGCAGATCACAATGTCACCAGTCGCACCCGTAGCAAAAATAACGCGAGGAGGAAAGTTCAAGTGCGGATCTGGCCCGGATTAAGCTTTGTGAAAGTGCAGCTTCTCTTGGGTTTTTTTTTTAACTGGAGGGGAGATGTTAGTTCTAAATAGATGTAGAAGATCCCCTCTGGGAGTGCCGGGTGCTCCCAGGTGGGCGCTGGGCAGCCTTGGTTCTTGCCCCTCTGACTTCAGCGGAGGCGGGCGGTGGGCTGGTGCCAGGGCAAATGGTTCCGGGGGGAAGAAGCAAGTTTGGGGACGGGCACTTTCCTGTTCTCAGTCCTCGTAGCTCCTTGGCCAACTTCGTCCTCTCCCAAGGTCAAACCCGGTTTAGAGGTCACTGATTGAGCACTCACTCCCCGTCCCCTGTTATTGTGCGTCCTCCTGACCCTGCAGCCAGGGGATTCCCTACGGGAAAGCCCGTCGGAGCGGGGCGGGGGGCAGCTGGTGTTCTCCGTGCTGGGGATTGTTTGGAAGGAGGTGTCACTGCTGAACGCAGAGAGGGGAGGCGTTTGGCCAGGGGTAGTCAGCTTTCAGGCTGAGGAGAATGACCTTCCATGGCTGGAGTAACACGAGGTGTGAGGCATCAGCATCGGGCTGGGAGGGTCGGAGTCAGCGAGTTCTGAGAACTGGTACCAAGTTCTAAGGCATCTATTATCCATCGGCACTTTCTGGATTAATAATACTGATAATTGATGACAGTGGAAGAAAGTTAATAAAACGAGCTGAATAATTAGAGGTCTGCCAGCCCTGCAAAATAATGGAATGAATGATAGAGGACTTGACTGATACGGAGGTAAGGGGAAGTAATACAATTAATGTCAATTAAAATGTGCCCATGGAAAATAAGCTGATGAGATGTAACTGGGGATGTAGTTTAGCTGATAAAAGCAATAATGTGTGCTGTCTTAATGAATTGAATGTAGTGCAATGCAATATTGAGAATGAGAAATGGAAACGGTATGAAATTAAATGTAGGGACTGTTAAGGAGGTACCAGCTAAGTGGGGTGGCGGGTCTGAAGATGCCGGGGGCTCTGGGGGCTGCCCTGGTCCCTCCTTGGCCCCAGGCTGGTTGGTGTCTCTGTGGAGAGCCCCAGGTGTCACCCCAGGCGTTTTGGGGAAGCTCCGAGTGGCCAGAGGCAGGTGCAGGTAACCAAGGTGATGGTCACACATGCAGAGCATTGCCTGGGAAAAGGATGTGCCCAAAACGCCCTGTAGAACAGCGCTCTGGTGTTCAGTGGCCAGTAGGAATCCTGGAACAGCATGCAAAAATGAATGGAGAGAACCTCCTTACCCGCTGGGCAGAGGTGGGCACTGCCCGCCCCGGGGGGAGGCAGGGGCTGCAGCCCTGCTGGTGGAGTCAGTGCCCTCCTACAGGGAAGCTCCCAGTAACTCAGGGAGCGCCCAGGCCTCATAAATTTGTAGAGCAGCTCACGATTATCATACACATCGCTGCTTATCTTGTAAACTCATCTGCCGGGCCTGCACGCGTAGTTGATTTAACAGCGTGTATATTGTCGAACTTGACACATCCAAGAGTAGAATCCAGCTTTAAAAATACCGGGGCTGCCTGGCTGCTGCCGCCTGCTCCGCGCCCGCCCTCGGCAGCGCCCGTGGGACCGGCTCCGGGGTTTGCTGCGGGTCCCGGGAAATGTCCCTGCCCTCTCCCGTGGCAGAGGAGCCCTGTCACAAACCTGGCATCTGCTCAGCGACGTGCAAGGGTTGGATGTGCAAAGGGAAAAAGCTAATATCCTTTCTCTGCGCACTTCCCAACGGGAAGTGACAATAAATTAACTGTGTAGGGTAAAAGGGCAGCGAGTAAGTGTTACTTCTCCCACACTGCCCAGTGCCGGTCCCGGTGGGAGAGCGGAGAGGCGGGGTTTGGGAAGGAGAACCAGGAGAGATCCCGTGCCATATCCAGGATGCCTTGTGCCCCGCCGCTCCCCTTCCCTTCTCCGCAGGGACTGGCTGGTCCATGAGCATCTGGTTCGTGGATGCTCTGGTGGGATGGAGACGTAATCAACGCTTCTGGGAATCCTGCAGGCTCCTGCTGGACTTGTGGCTTTTCTGGGCCTCTCTTTTGGGTTTTTAAAGGGCATCGACTCACCTTCTGCATTTTTAGCAACAAAAAAGAATAATTTTTCATTCTTCAGTATTTCTGCTTTTGAGGCCCCTGGGGAAGGTGGGGTGGAAGATTTGGCTTCTCTGCCCCCCTCAAGTTGAGCCACCTTCACTTCCCGAGCAGTCCCTGCCCTGGGAAGGAAAGGAACCCGTTTTTAACGGCTCCAGCGCATTTTGGTTTTAAATGAACTGACAGACCCCGGGCTGCATTTCTGCTGCAGCTTGACAAAATCATAGCGGGTAGCAGGGCTCTGTGCTTATTTACTTGCAAATCCTGTTGAGTGTGAACTTCATTTACAGCTTCCCTGGCAGGTCACAGCGCTGTGGTCACAGCCTCTAGAACGTTTTGTCGCTGTTGCTTGTAAAATTTGTCACTGAGGGAAATAATAAGCTAAAATAGGCACAGGTAAGCACCCACACGGGCTCCTTGTGCACAAACCCATCAAAGCTCTTGTCAGACTTTGCCGCCACAAGGAATTGAACTGTATTTCTGAAATAAAGGTGTAGTTTGACCAGAAAGCCCTGGTGTTCTTTGCAATGAGAAGGGAGGGCGGTGGGTTTCCAGGCCCTGCCATGCCTGGGGTGTCCTCGTGGGAGCCTTCTCCATGTGTACAACATGTGTCTCTCTTCTTTCCAGATGACCATGGGAACAGCAATGGCAGTCATGTAAAAATCTTTTTACCCAAGAAGCTGCTTGAATGTCTACCAAAATGTTCAAGTTTACCGAAAGAGAGGCACCGCTGGAACACTAATGAGGTAGTTAAATCTCTTTCTTCATTCTTGAATGTACCATTTCACTTGATGTTTATGGACTGGTTTTGAGAGAATGCCATGTAAGTAACAGAATATGAATGCCCTGGCTCTGGGACCTGTTGTTTAAACAATAAAGTTCTACTGCATGTTGGAAGTGAGCTTTAAACCAGGCTGGAAGGCAGACACGGAAGCTGACTGCTGGTCCGGGAGGAGTCTGTGGCTCGTGTGTGTGCGTGTCACTTGGCCCAGAGTCAGACCTGGTGTGATCTTACTGCTGTGTGTCAGCTTGTTTAAAGCTAGGTAGGTGCCCTGGTGTTAAACAGAACGTTATCTCACTGCCTGTGAAGACTTCCCAGCAAACAGCCCGTGCGGGCACTTTCCAGCCAAACAGGGTCCTGAGACATAATTAGCTTGACCCTGTCTGAGAAATCTCGTTAAGAGCAGGGGACATAAAGAATTGGGTGTTTTACTGGAATCTGGTTACTCTGGCCATGCTGGTTTGTGTGTCTCCTGCTAAGGCGTTGTGGCTGGGATCTGTGGAGTGAAGCAGGAGTTAAAGTGGGGTGTCTGTTGGGCCTGGCTGAGGCTGGAGCACGATCCCAGTGGGTCTGTGACCCCCCGGGCAGCAAGGCTGGAGGTTATGCAGCAGTACCCGGGGGATGGGTTCATTTTCCAGTAGCACTGGCTTGCAGTCCCTGTGCCATGTTTATGGGAATCATTTAATAATAGAGGCAGTTGACTTTGAGCAATTCCTGTCAAACTCCAGTTGGGATGAGCCTGTGGCAAGCTGGCTTCTCTTGTCCCTCTGGTTGCTCCATGGTAACTCCTGAGCCTGCTCACAAGAGCTGTGCTCAGGAGCTGAAGGAGCAGAGGAGTGGATATGGGTCAGGTACTGGGTGTTTGCTGAGCAGCGTCCAGCACCCATCACTTCGTGTGGGTGTTCTTCAGTCGGGGTCCTTCGCCCCCTCTCCTTTTGTCTGAAAGTTAAAGCCAAGTATCCACTTTGAACAGACTAATTGCTGTGATGGAATTAATTTCGAGGAGTTGATGGCATTGGCTCTTTTGTGTAGATGTTTTTGTCTTGGGTCATTTGAACTGAACTGTAAATTGTAGCAAGTGTGGGTTGGTTGATAGTGCTGGGAATGGGGAGTGAGGGGGATGGAGTGCCTCTGGAAGACGGTGCTTTGACAAAGACAGTGGAGAAGGAAAGCTCTCAGCCCAGGTTTGTTGCAGAACGATGCTCCTGGAAACTAACTATTTGGGTTTGAATCACCTTTCTCTGGCATTTATTGTTGCCAGAGCCTCCCGTGTGCGTCCCCACACCCGGTTCTGAGGGTGCCTCCCGGGGTGCAGAGTGTGGCAGAGGACGCTGGTCATGGGCTGGAAAGGGGTGTTGCTCCCCAGCAGGATGCACGGGGGGGTGTGGGTGCCTGCGGGGTGCGTTAGGCCAGGAGAAAGGCTGGGGAGCGTCGCCTGCCTTCGAGGGGGCAGCGAATGGCTGTGAGGGTGCCAGCATGGGTCCGTCTCATACCTTGATTCCAGAGGGATTGTTTACTGGTGATGACAGATCATCAGCCAGTGTGTCAGAAAACCCAACCCAACCCATCCCTGTCTTCTTGAGCGTGGTTTGTCACACTGGTTTGTGCCCATCCTGTCTCCAGACTCTGGCCCCGAGGCTGTGGGGACGAGGGGCTGGTTCTGTCCCAGGTTATCGTTGGGGCTGTCTCTGCCGGCCCTCCTGGTGTCTCTGCTCCAGCTTCCCTCTTGCATTATTTAGAAGGAAGAGCTTTTCTTGTGGCCTGAGATTTTTGGCCTCGTTAGCTCACAGGAGAAAAAAAACAGCCCAACCCCAGAAAAGGATCTTATGCCTAGATGAAGTCTTGGAAAATTTGTGTTAATTACGGGGGAGGAGGGAGCTTAGCTTACGGATTTTATTTCCCTCCCCACCCCCAACCTGCAAGTTTAATTCTGTTCACTGTTATAAAACTTGAATTTTTCTTAGGGTATAATTGAATAATAATGTTGGACTACATTTCAGAGTCGTTCCTAAGGGAATATATTTTTTCATCTGAGTACACAGGTGTTCTGTCTGTGCTGGTGAAAGCATGAGTTGCAAAATATAGAAGAAAAAGATGGATTTTATACAGCGGTGCTTCCAGCATCCCTGTGTTAATTTCAGAATCACCAGTACTCCTGGCACAGTGTCTTGCTGAGAGGGAGGCCTGTTAAAAGGTGGGAAAGAGGTAAAATGCTCAAGTAGCTTACAGATGTGGATATCTGAACATGTCTGTGACATTGCTGTCCTACCTCCCACTCCTCTGGTTCTGGACAAACTCGGGTGTCTGGTCTCACCACAGACTCCTCCAGGATGGGTGTGGGATGGGGCGCAGTGCAGGGTGCATCCCAAGGGGTGACCGGAGCTGACCTTCCGGACCCAAGGACGCCTTTCCAAGCCCCTCAGGTGCTGTTTTTCTGCTCCCTGTATGGGGTGATTTCAGGGAAAGTTAAAGGGGGCCCTTCAGCTAATGTGCACAGGCGTCTTGCTGGGCTGGGGCTGGGTCCCTGTCCCCCCCAAAGGAGATGCTGCCAGGGCTGAACGTGGGGGCTGGGGACCAGCGGGGGTTCCGTTGTTGCTCTCCCTGGGCATCGCCATGGGAACACCGCGAATAACCGAGCGCTTTCATCTGTCGATGCTGGATAATGGTCATGGGCGGCTGTGGGCTGAGTAATTGGGATGGAGAAACAATATCCTCCGAGAGCTGAATAGGTTGTGGTTGACTTTACACTTAGTAAAATAATGCGATGAGCAGCAAGAGAAATGGAGCATTTAAAAATGCTTAGAACACGTTATCGAGATGTTTGCTTTCCCTCAGATGATGCAGTTTTAACTGAAATGTTTGATGGAAATATATTTCCATATCAAGATGTCATCTCCTCTTAAATCAAGTTTATAGTGGTTTTATATTTCCTAGTGAAGGAAGTGTTCCCTCTAATTCACTTTTTTTTTTCACCAGAAATACAAAATCATAAGTTTAGCCAAGCGATTTAATTACAGATTTACATTTTCTGAGATGCCTGTGACAGTGTGCCTGCGCTTTATTTCTGCTCTTCGAAAGGGGATTCTGGTGCCATTCCTCAGGTTAGGCCAGATCAGTTAATTGCCAGCCAATTCCACCTCTCCCCGTGCGAGAGGGAGCTCTTTGCTCTTGGGTGCTGGTCCTTGTTCATGTTGAACTGGTTTAGTGTCGGTGTAACCCTTTGGTGTGTCGAGCAGCGGGAGCGGAGGGTGCCTGTGGTGCGGTGCCGGGAGGTGGCCAGGGCCACTGGCTCGTTGCCACCCGTCACTGTGGCAGCAGAAGCCGTGTCCCCAGGAGAAGCCCCGTCCCCTCTCTGCGGGTCCCAGGCCGTCGGGGGCGTGCGGGGCTGAAGGGTGCCGGGGTCACCTTGTCTGCGCCCGGCGCTTGCCAAGAGCGGGATTGCAGCGTGGAGCAGAGATGCCTCTCGTTAATGGAGTTGGCAGCCGCAGTCATTAATCATCCTTGTAAACACTTAATGACACGGTACGAGAAAGAGGAAAAAGTTAAGCGCGGGGAATGTAAACTGCTACCCGGGGCTTCTGTTTCCCACAGGACCCCCCGCTCGCCTGCTGCCGGGAGGAGCCCCCCGTTTCCGTGGCAGAACCCCAGCAGCAATTGCTGCCTCCGCCTCGCCTGTCCCGGGGGGCAGGGCACGAGCACCCCCTTTTCCAGGGTGACACCGGGCAGCAGCTCTGCACCTTTCAGGCTGAGGTGCTGCCTGGTGGGGTGCAGAGAGGAGCGATTCCCAAAGTCTCTGTTTGAGCATTACTTAGCACAGGAGGATGTCCCCTAAGGGTGCCACCTTGGGGACGGAGTGACGCCTTCGCTGGCCTCTGAGGGGCTGCCTCTTCCAAAAGCGCTTTTATGTGCCCTTTAGAATGAACTCTTATGTCTGAAAACTTAAAACACCTGTTTGTTTTGAGGCTGCCCTGGAGGGTGAGGTGTACTGTGGCGTGTGTCACTGTACCGACCCGTGCCGTACTCGCCAAAGTAGCCGAGTGTGTTAGACTTCACGGGGTTCAGCAAGTGGGGGACCAGCTTTTGCCATCACCAGTCAGAGCAAGGGGGGGGTGTCACACATCCCCTCGGCCGTGTCCCAGCAAGGTGACAAAAGTCTCTGGCAAAGCAGCAGCTGGTTAAGGTTTCCTGGGGGCTGTGGAGTTACTCGGTGTGTCTTGTTCAACGCTTTGCATTAAGCTGAGGGTACCTCCCGTGTGTTTTGGTGCCGCGCAGCTCCCCGAAGCCCTTGTGAGAGCTGGTGGCTGTGGAGCACTACGGAGCTGCAGCATCCTCAGTTGGTTTTGGTTCCTGTGCCCTCCAGGGCAGGAGCAGTATTTAATTGTGACAATCGTCTGCCGCCCTCAGGCAGCACGTGCCGGGGTGCTGGCCAGTGTCCTCACTGCCCCTTCTGTTCTCCGATTTGCCTGTGCACCCTTCCCGGGTGGCATGTCCTCCTGCAGCCACCGCTCCCCACGGGGTGTCCTTGGGTTTGTGCTGAGCCAGGGGAGGCTCAAACAAGTGAAAATAGGGTTTTCTGACCTAAGGGAGTGAGTGCCAGTTGAGGCAGAACATTCACCAAGTGCTGGAGCAGCCAGAGCACCTGTAAAGCCAAGGCCATCGGTGTTGATTCTGTCCCTTGTTTCCATGGTGGCCCCTGCTAGCCCCTGCTGGCCTCTGCTAGCCATCTGAGGGAGAGGCCTGGCCCCCCTCAGCCGGTCCCTTGCTGTCCCAGCCATCGGTCCTGAGCTCGGTGGCATGGCTGGGGTTGGGGCTGAGCAGGGGGCAGGATGGAAATTCCTTTTTAGCAGAAGCACTTCATTATGGGTTTATTTTGTGAAATTAATGAAATTCTGTGCTTTGCTTAATGTACAAAGCGGAAAATCTGCTACTGGCTCTGCTTTTGCAGTCTCTCAGCCGTGTTTACATAATTAGGGAGTGCTGTGAGTGGGCTCTGTGATTGAGCCGTGCTGGAAGGTTACTGTTCTGGCAGTTCTGAACAAAAGCAGGGACACCTCCGCGCTGTTCAGGCCCCGATGGAAAGAGATTCCTCCTCTTCCTCTTAGGAAAATCTAACTTTCTGGTTTTTTCTCTTCCCCCCCTTCCCGTTCGTTAATGCCAGGACTGACATTGTAATTGAATGATGATAAGTCTTTAAAAACAGCTGATTTTGCAGTTGTGTGCAGTTAACATGTCGGAGTCCTGGGACCAGACTGGATCCTGTAAAGCATGGAGAACAGATGACGTGTTGCTTTGGAGAACGTGCTGCCCTCCTGGTTCCTGGTTTGTTTTTTCCAAGTGAATTCGATTGAATGAATTGAATTAACTTTTTTATACTTAATGAGAGCTAAGAAAAAAGTCTTCACGATTAGTTTTGGCACTTGCTGCTGAAGTATAGGGTGCTGGTAGCATGTCACTCGCTGGCTTTTTGACATTAGTAACTACCAAAACACTCTGAATATTTTTAACAATCCGGAAACTTTCTAGCAGTTACTTTGGAGTGGAACTGGTCCTGTTTGAGCACTCCCGTGGCCGTGCCCCCAGTGGGACCTGGAGGTGCTGGTTCGTGTGCTGCCCCCATGGACAGAGCAGAGGGGGACCCCCCCCAGCAGGGATTTGGCTGTTTTGGGTGGAAGGGGCACCCTGGGGTTGTGACACCTCCCCGTTGCTCCCCTGTGAACATAGGCTGTGAACCCCCTATCATGTACCGAACACAAGTTTAAAAAGTACCATAGGTTGCTCTAGGACCGTGGGAAAGTGAGGTGGAGTGTGATCTCCACCAGGTAATTACCCTGATGAGCTTTGCCCAACCCACCCCCTCTGCCAGGGCTCACCCTTTTCCATGGTCCTGGCTGCCCTCGAGCATTGAGTCCATGTGGGTCTGGTGTAGGGGGAACGGAACGTTGGACTGACCAGCTCTGGAAACCCTTCTTCCAGCGTGGGGGAATGGGCGGAGGGCACCAGTGTCCTGGTTCTGTAGGTGTTTGTCGACAGGACCTGCAGCAGGGGCAGGTACCCTCTGTCACAGCCCCCAGTGACACACTCGCTGCTCTGTGAGGCCCCTTGGACTCTGTACCCCATTTTACAAGGAAAATGTTACAACCAAGTCAATTTCCAAAGTCAATTTAAGTGCCTCTCTGCCAGGGACTGGCATATATAAACACAAATGAATTGGTTCACTTGTCAAATGGATGGAAACTGAGGATATTACATTTTGCAAGTGATTGAAATCCTGTCTTCTCAGTCTCGTGTTCGCTGCTTCCAAGGGTGGCGGTTTCATTTGGGAGGGACTGAGATGAGAAAGAAAAACCAGCCAGGAAGGAAAAACTAGTGCCAGTGAAAGCAAAGGGTGTACGCAGCTGTAGCACTTCAGGAGAAGGGGTAAGAGTGAAGCCAGTCTGTTTTCTGCAAAAAGAGGGGGGAAATTAAAGCCCCCAAAGTCTCCTTGTTGGTTCCTGTGGAATTGGCTGGTTGTTTGTGAACAGGAAAAGAGAGGGGTGGGCGGGGGGGGGGGGGGGAATTC